>OZ025248.1:68460968-68571055 GCA_964019135.1 Arenicola marina
ATATCCCATTGTGCTATCAACCCAGATACATCCGCTAACCGAATTCCCTATTCTATTTTCTGTCTAGACTTGCGTCTAGTTGGTATCTTGTGGTGGACTTGGCCCGGGCGGTCACCTACTAATTTTGTCGGACCTAGATCTATACGAGAGAAAAGGACATAAAACAATTAATAGAGCAGGCCTTTAAAACATGGGTTGATTATGGTACAGATATGCTTTGCCTCGATCTGTAATTATGTTGTTGAGCATTTTAGGATATTCCATAACTGGTTTATTTGTTTGTTTCTTCAGGTTGGAAACGGGCAGAGCTCGACGTTTCCGTGGGCGTTATTACCACAAGCAGTGGCGTCGCCAGAATCAAGACTGGCGTCACAGCCCCCGTGAGGGTTACCAAGCGACGTGGTTGACATGGCAACACGTGATAACCAGCGGCAATCAGACCGCAAGATTGGTTTGGAAGCGGGCAGGGGGGCTACTTGCCACATGTTGCGTGCGAAGATCCTGTAAATAACTTTAGCCTTAAGTACGTAGTAGACCATCTTCAGTGGCCAAACTGGGAAAATGTCACTCTTTTTGGTTAAATATATGGCCTAACATGCAAGTGGATAACCATTCCTACAAATTATCTCAGGTATACTCTATGACATGTCGTCAACAGGTTAGTTAATCTTCGGTCACAATAATACATGGTTACGAAGATACTAAAGGGCATTAGTTTTGTTTTCGGTAATTAGTTAACACGATGACACTTACATTACGCATTGGATGACTAGTATTACCGCCTCCTATCATGCGAAGAACAGTAACGTTAGTTATGATGTGCAGTATTCGCTACGCAAAGTGGCAAAGTGTGTAAATTGTTTTTAGCTTGCATCGGAAGTGCTTGATTTAGCAGCAGGTTTATAATAGAGGTCAGTGGATGGTCAGAACCTGCCAAGCTGTAGGCCCACTCAGTGGAGAAGCGTGCTAAAAATGTTGTGAAAGAATCCCCCCCCGCCCCCCTCCCACCACCATTCCACCCCCCCCCCCCCGAACCCCCCCCCCTTCCTTTCCCCCTTCCACCCACCCTCCCTCCCTCCCTCCCTCCCACCACCCCGCCCCGCCCAGAGATACGGGATATACTGCATACACGGAAAGGCGGAGAGAAGAAAAATAGAGGAGAGAATTAAGAGACGAGATAGACAGAAAGAAAGAAAGAGCGGAGAATGCCTGCAGTCAGCCGCTGGTTCGGGTCTTTGACCGCGTATTGATCTTTGCCCACTAGGTGTACCGTCACCCCTGTGATAGCACCTGGCAGTCGACTTTAGCCCCCCCCCCCCCCCCACCCCCCCTTACACACGGTGCCCGGTCTCACCAGCGAGTCAACATGGTCTAGTTGCTGGCCTTGGCTCTGTCCTCGGATAACCCCGCTCGTTGGCTCAATCACTGTCAGCTCCCCAAGATTTATGTGGGCCAAATGTGGACCACTTGCTCTCGCACTCGCTTCGGGGAGCCACTCACTGGCCACGTTACCTTTGAATCCGGAGCTCTCTTCCCTCCAGTGTTGTCACATGCAGCAGAAGGGAGATTCACTGCGACCCGATGATGACCTAGCTATCAGCGTCCCCTGTGTAGAACAATAGGTTGTTGATATCAACCGGCCTGCACCGCGTTGTGATGTGTACCTGTCAACCTCTGCCCAGCATTTATCCCTGGAAGTGCATAGCTACTTACATGCCATGTTTATACCGTCCTTTAGCCTTAATTGTCCTAGTGTGTATCCGGTTCTGGTACCTCCACACTGTCTATAAGCCTGGAGTATCACCCTTGTCCTAGTGTGTATTCTGATATGGTACGTCCACACTGTAAGCCTGGAGTACCACCATTATCATAGTGTGTATCCTGTTCTGGTACATCCACACTTTCTATAGACCTAGCTGGAGTACCACCATTGTCCTAGTGTATATCATGTTATGGTACACGTCCACACTCAATAAGCTTGGAGTACCTCCCTTGTCCTAGTATGTATTCTGATATGGTACGTCCACACTGTAAGCCTGGAGTACCACCATTATCATAGTGTGTATCCTGTTTGGTACATCCACACTTTCTATAAGCCTAGCTGGAGTACCACCATTGTCCTAGTGTATATCATGTTATGGTACACGTCCACACTCAATAAGCTTGGAGTACCTCCCTTGTCCTAGTATGTATCCTGTTATGGTACATCCACACTGTTTTTAGCCTGGACTGCCACCCTTAAATTGTCCTAGTGTGTATGCTGTTATGGTACATCCACACTGTCTTTAGCCTGGACTGCCACCCTTAAATTGTCCTAGTGTGTATGCTGTTATGGTACATCCACACTGTTCTTTAGCCTGGACTGCCACCTTTAAATTGTCCTAGTGTGTATGCTGTTATGGTACATCCACGCTGTCCTTTAGCCTGGAGTGCCACAATTCGACCGTGTTGCATCTGTGGGTATCCTAGCTCGTGGCCGTGAATATGTCTTGAAGGAGGTCAACTCGAATACCTTTAGCGTGTTGTGTATACCGCTCTATATTATGACATGAGTCTCATGTCCAAAAGCTGCTACCAATAAGATAAGACTTCAAGAGATAAAGTTGCATGTCGAGCTCTTTCCCGCCAAAACTAAAGAGGTAAAAATACTAATAAGAATCAGTCCTAGAATCATTCAAGACCTATTTGTCTATACTCCACCCATGCCAGACGTGTAAGTTAATGTCCGAGGAACACGACATTGTTATCCGGTAATGTCGTTTTCCGAGGTCATTAACTTATGTAAAATCCACGTCCTTATGACTCAAAGCCACTACACTACAGAAAAATAATGTCGTGAGAGAACAATAGCGTGACGTCATCAGTGGATTTTACTGCCAAATAGTGTCTCTTAGCCTTGCCCGTAATATCAATTTACCACAAGTTTTCATTTTAGTGGTAAACTTCATCAGTTTGTGTGCTTCGCGATGCTTTGGTATAAGTAGCAGTACCGCGACCGAGTTCTGTGGTGTCCCGGGATAGGCACGTTTGCCACACCATAGCCGAAACGGCGATGTTTATCAGGTTTTTGAATTCATAGAATGAAACAATCGAATTTTCTGCAAATTTTGATATAAATTTCGCCTAGGCTTAGTTTTGGCGGGAAAGAACTCGACATGCAACTTTAAGATAGGAGTTCAAGAGGCATGGGTTATGCTTGTGTATATATTTATGTATGTCACAGTATGACGCATCTATCAAAACAGACGTTATATCTGAAGGGGAAGGGGGGGGGGACATTTATTGCCTTGACTATATCTGTGTGTTATTCCCCCATATATATTCGTCCCTCTTGTTTTACATATTCGCTGAAGGTTGTATCCATGGTTTCATGATTTTCCTTTGCGTTGGAAGGTTGAAGCTTTTACCTGTTGGACTTACTCTTCCATCATGACATTGCTTTGGTTCTATTCTCGTGAGCTCAGCTTCACCCGATGCGCTGCCGCGTGCGTGCATCTGACTACCATGTGTATTATGATATTTGCCAACGTTATGATGTCATTGCCCGTCGTGTCCCCGGGTTCTATGCAGGTCAGAAATCTGGAGTTGTTTGAATGAAGGCGACTGATTGTGTCCGAATACATATAGGTCGGACGTATTGTGTACATATCATGCGCGCATTGTCATTTTCAATAAACGTGATTTATTGAGTGAATTTTCTTGTCGATCTTCTAAATAACACGTTTTGCACCCGAAAGCAACAACCCTTGACACACTCTAATCAATAACATACGGAAACGTTATCAGACTTACTCGGGTGGGTAATGGTGAGGGTAATGCCACATACAATCCACATATAGTCTTCCTATAATAATTTCAAATAAATATTGTATTAGTTCATTATTGTTTGGCTATATATATAATTGTTAGTATAATAACTTTTTATATCAATACTTTTTACAAGTCAATACCTAGAAATATCAACACACACAATATGCTACAAAAGAATGTTCCAAAACCTTGTGATATTCTGAACCAATTTGTTTAACCTTTCCAATAACAACAAACTGTAATATATTATTATACTGGGGAAGGTTAAGAGTAGTCATATTCCCGTGGCGAAGCACCGAACTCCATGCAACATCGCACATCGATCGTGATGAATAGAATCTAAATGCATAGATACATTTGTACACCAAAGGTGCACCAACAGGACAAGACAGGACAAAGGGTTGGGGACTTCTCATTCTGGTGTGGGGGGGGGGGGCTCCGTGGGTGTTCCTGGATGCCTGAGACAGCGGACATTTGTGACTGATGAAAAAGACATCCATGTAGAGGGGCTCTAAAAATGTCGACATGGAGCCGGTCAACGGAAAAAAAATACCCCTTCCAAACTGATTTGGACGAAAAACTCCCCTTCCGAGCGGATTTTCGAGATGAAACGCTCCTTGCGGCCGAGGTCGACCGTTCTTCCATGTAAGGGCGAACCATTGTTACAGCATAGCCCCAACAAACCCCGCAACGTATTGAGTACACCCTCGCCACCCCCCCACCCCCCCCCCCTCCCGCCGGTGGGGTGTACCCCACTTGGCTGTCACTATATGAACAACTAGCATCTTAGTTCATTATTCATGGAGACACCACACTAATCTTACAGTTACAATCTGTCATTACTTGTGCTCATGGTAAGTCTCTGCGGATGCGCTGGAGTCTTTGTGGAGTCATTTTTCGGCGGCTCATTCGACTGTTAGTTTGGCAAAAGGTGCTGCCACCCACTGATTGCAATAACACCGATAATGTCAAATAGCTTCCTCCAAAGCCCACCGCTACGTGGCGCGCTCCCTTCGGCTCGATAATGATGTCGCAATTTCAGGTTCAATTACTAGATGGCGCCATCGGCAGCAATGTTTCAGGCGTTCTCTTCACACCTGTTAGCAACAAGAACGTCGTGACTAAAACTTGACACCAACCGGCTGAAGTTGTCACCCTAAGAGCAGGTAAGTCTTCGTCTATAAGCTTCACTCTGACAGATTGTATATCCGAGAAATCAGTCATCTCGATGCCGCAATGACAGATTGTGAACCTAGGTTTAAATCGAGCGCCAATATGGGCTGCCAGCAACAACGTCGGTCTAGAAACCGGATGAGATTACTTCGACTAAGACGAGTCCTGCTGATACAGTGGTTCGCCTTAACATGGAAGAACGACCGGGCAGCAACGCTGGTTTCCCTTCCGTTGCTTCCAAAACCATTCTTCAGAACGGCTCACGTATTATACACAAGTCTATCAATTACCACAATAAACGATGTCTTGACGAGGACGACAGACCGCTGTGAGTCTGGGTTGGATACAAAATTCAGAGCCGACGTAATATATCTGCATGGGCGTTCCCAGAAAATGTCTAGGGTTTGTTCATAATTTTACTCGACATTTTTTTCCCAAACGATTTTGACTGCATCTTTTAAACCGATTTCGATTTTAAATAGTACATCTTTCCAAACGACCACAGCATTTACAGCGAATGTTAGCTTTATACCTTAGCACCCCCCCCCCCCCTCCCTACACACACACCCTGGAAATGCTCTTGTGCCGCCATCGTTTGGTTAAAGGGAACCGCCAGCCTGGCCTCTAACGCTGCTTTACCGATTCATATAATACTCAATTGTCTATTCTCCAAATTACAGAATTTTTCGTTCTATCTGTAGCTCACCATAGCATTTGGAAGTGACCGCCAGGCACGATTTGGCCGCCTACCCAGGCGGCAGCCCTTTTTGGAGGCGTGTCCGCGATTGACCAATCAGGAGGCGATACTCTAATTTATTCAAACCGGAAATTGCGCCTATTGTGTGAGCAAAACAAGAGCGCAGGATAATCGCTAGTATAAATAGCTGCGATTCTAACTCCAATCGGGGCATTGTTGCGGATTCAATCGTAGCAAGACGTATATCAATTTGTTTGAACGGTACTTATCCATGAAAGGCTAAGATCTTGCGCTACTGCACGGCTTGGAACTGCCGCTGTTCATCTGTAAATCGCGGCCCTGATTTCTCTCTCCGCGAGCTGTAACGTAAGGCGGCGCCATATGAATAGTCACAATATGCGTCACTTGCTCCGGCAAAATGGCGCGCTGCTCGACATTGATGGGGGCGGGTTGCCTTAATTTTTTTCTCCTTACCAGTCGGCCGAAACGAAGCGTTAACACTCGCCAATTTAATTTTAAGATGTAAACTTTCGGTGCAGATCGCGATTAAATTAGGTTGGCCACCCGCTTTAAACTAATCGCGACGTCGACGGCAGCGAGCAGTGAGCGACAATCTGAGCTGAAACAAACCTTGCTACCAACGCAGGCGATCCAGCATTAAAACTTCTCCGTAAGCTTCGTACACGGCTGCTCGCACTTGTCAGGGCATGTCATTAGAACTTTTAAGTTTGCACGACGAATGCAGGCCAGTGTTACCCCCAAGGCCCAAACGTCTTTTTTCGGCACTTTATCTCTGTATTTCTAAATTAATTAAAGCTTGGGGGGGGGGGGGGTGGTTCTTAGTTTCACTATTGCTCACGTATTGCTCACGGACGTGACGTATTGCTCACAACTGGCATTAACAGCCAAAATCCGTTTCGTAGATTCTACATAAACGGAACTTGTAGCCTACCGTGCCAACTAAAGCAGAACGGTTTCAGAGAAACAAGTCTGTGAACTAAGGGGGGGGGGGGGTGGCACAATCAACGGTTACAGGTAAAAACACCGACCTCCATCCATCCCATCTGGACCCGCGAATGTCTAGTTCGGGCTGTCCATAAACCAGAGGTTATACGGCAGTCCTGCATCATTTTGGTAAACTAGCCGCCCCGCTCGCGGGCGTTCGTAGTAATAAGCGAAAGAAATAACAGTACGACAGTATGTAGGTTTATACGTCAAATAGTAGCAGGCAGAAGGTAGACATTGGGCAGAAATAATATCGATAATAATATTGACCGGGAGCTACTGAATAACGGGACATAAATGTTAAGGATAATTTCAATATATATGATAATTAGAATTGTTTCTGTACGTCGGTCTTTAACGACACGCGTCCGCTCAGTTATTTTGCGCATGTTTGTTGATTACAAATGAATGTTATAATGTCAACATATATGATAATTAGAATTGTTTCTGTACGTCGGTCTTTAACGACACGCGTCCGCTCAGTTATTTTGCGCATGTTTGTTGATTACAAATGAATGTTATAATTTCAACATATACGATAATTAGAATTGTTTATGTACATCGGTCTTTAACCTCACGCTTCCGGTACTATATTGGAACAGATTGCATCTAGACATGTTGTTGTTATTCCAACTGAGATACATATACGCCATGTACACATTTTTGTCAGCGTGCTGTAGCTGCAATTTGCGTATTCTGTACTGGATACAATAATACTTGAAAATTGCAGAGGCTCGGACGTGCCACATTTCCATAAAAGTTGGTGAACGATAGCTGTTGTCGTTTAGTCAGTAGAGGGTACGAACAAAAACAGAAGTGCATAAAGCTAAAGTCTAGTGGGTGCCGGTGGGCGGGGGGGGGGGGTGGCGGGCCAGTAAAGCCGGAGTCTGATGAATGTCGACGGGGCATGGGGCTGCAGGAGTCGGGTGGATGGGTGTGGGGGATGAGCAGAGAGGAATCCATTAACCCTGGTTGGTGTGGGTGGAATTGGATATAGCCGTGACTGATGTTAAGAGCAGCGTATTATAGGTTTCCCGGGCAGAGTTTCCCGGGCGGAGTTCGTTCTCTTGCTTCTAATGGGAAGTTGTGGGAGCGAGACAGTACGGGATTTGTTTGTTTTGATGACGGTTCGGGCGATAAGGCGTTGGGAGAAATATTATTACTGTTGGCACCAAGCCAGGTAGCCCGCCGCAGGCCTTGGGATAAGGTGATAAGCACCCAGCGGTTGTGTCGACACATGCGATAGCTTTTACACATTTAAGAGCGACGGCTGGATATTAATAGGTTCTCATGGCGTAGGTTCTCAAGGCGGCTGCTGGTGCCAATCGGGCTATACAGTTCTCGCGATCGGGCCGCGAGACTTCAGTTTTGGGGACAAACAAACACACGTGCTCCATATTGAAGTATAGGCAGTTATAAGTCAATTTCTTTCCAGGTTTATTCTAAAGACTATGAGTACCATTTCACTAAACATGGTTATGAGAGATATACGTTAAAATATTTGGAGGTGATGAAGCGCAGAACTTTGGGAATATACAAGGAAAATCCGTCTTCAAAATACTCGAAAGCTAAAAATAACGTTCTAAATTTAGCCCTGCACCCGGGCTTTCGCAAGTTCACCAAACAGCGAGTGACGTCACACAGTTTCGCGTGCCTCCGCGGTAACAAAAATGGCGAGAGCAAGTGATCGACTTAACCATTCCGCTGTCAAAATGTGCAGGGCATGGAGTAACAGCACACGAATGCGTCATTAAACCACATGGTGAAGATAAAACAAGACCAGTTGGATGTTTTCGTATCATTTTTGGATCACGAAAAGACCAAGTTTCTTCATTTCTGTAAGTTTTCTGTTTGAAGCGTTGCGCCAACGTTGTCACTCGGGGAGAATCCGTGTGACGTCATAATGCCTCCTTTTCGTAGGAAATGCAACAAAACGGTAGTTTCTCAGTCGTATTGTTCCGTCGTAGCAAATATTCGTCATTGTGATGGCGCAAACGAATAAAAAATATGTCGTCTATCCGTTTTGTGAAGCTATATTTCTTAAATATTCTGAATCATATGTCTAGGCCTTCCGCAATGGACTCACCCCTCGGCGCCTGGCTTTTGCGCAGGTAGTCTGGTTCCCGGTCTCTCTCTTTGCGTAACATACACGTCACGCCTACGTCACAGATAGTCAGCATACCAGTGTGCGCAGAGCTTCTAAACTCGTTCCGAACACGTGCTTCGTTTGTTTGTCCCCAAAATGAATAAACCGGAAGTCTAAGTGAACGAGACTTTATAGCCCTATGGGCTCTTGCATGCCGCGGCATAGTGGGACAGACAGCTTCATTTTATTAGTATAGATAGCATTAGTGTTTCTCGTAACATGTTGCCTAGCAACAATAATGGATCTGACGTCATTGTCAATTACGTTACAATTGTTTGCTGGTATCCTGAGCAACGAGTTGCAACAGAAAATCGTACACGGAAAGGTAAGTGGCGCGTTCTTGTAAACCTGTGATTCGCAGTCAACACGCTAGATCTAGTAAACCCACTAATGGGTTACGATTAGCCCAGTAAACTTGACCCTTCTGACAACAAGCTGATAGGCAGAAGGTTTACACCCCCGTTAGGACCCGTTAGGGTTGAGGGCGTGACGGCTATGCACCCGGGCTAGGTTACGATATGGAGATCATAAAAGATAAACACGGGTGCGTTATGATTTAGGGGGGGGGGTGGGGGGGTTATTAGGGCGAGGATGCCCCCTAGCCCCATGTGACGCCACATGTCCTAACCATCAAATCCTGTATGACACTTTACAAACACGCGTGGCGAGAAGCGGTGCTGATGGCGAGAACTTTTGGAGTATGGGAATATTTTCTGGAAGTAAGTTATATATCTATCAACTTACTTTATTATTTTGGTTCAAGTCTTCATTGTTACGACGATAACGTTTTTGTTGTTTTCTCAAGCCAGCAGACCGCTCTGTTCCGTCCGCCATCCTACCCACCCAGTGGAGAATCTGCGCTTGCGCGCATGTCGTCAAAACAACACAATTCGCTTGGTGGCGCTTCATACACCCAGCCATTGACACGCACTAAGCGAAACGCCACCTGGCGAAAGCCGCTGGTGAAAAATGACCAAATACGAAATGGCGCAATAAACAACAAGAAAGTCTCATTTCAACCGACTTGATAGTAATGCGATACTTTGTGAGTTCATATGCATGTGGGTTTTGTGGTAAATATGAAGTTTAGGTATCATAGTACAAAATGACCATGGTTTGATGCCATTCAGAATAATTAGTCGCCCACACAAACAAATCTTCCCCCCACATTTCCTGCCTGAGGATATGAGACTGTTGTGCGGAGCAACAGCCGTCTCATATGGGACTAGGATGCCCCCCCAACTAACCGCCATAACGTGCAATAGATCCGCTCTTTCACCGCAACATATCAACAATATACTCGTGACAATTGCGACGCACTGCTGTGTGCTGCACTTGATATGGAACTGTTATTGTTAATATTATACCAATTTGTGATTTCAGATATGAAACAGCAGCGCATGAGCGTAACCATAGCAACCATATTTCTCGGCATTTTGATCGCCAGTCTTGTGCCCGAGACCCTGAATCCGGCATTGACGCATGCGCAGCCCGTCGGCGTGGTTTGCGGCCAGGAGTTTATTCGACAGCTTTTTCGGGTGTGCGGAGGCCAACTTCCTCCGCGACGGAGGGAGATGCCCTCGGCGTGGGGTCGACACCCACAACAACGTGACACCTTCCAAGGCTCACATGGTAAGCCTCCGTGGTCTCAAGTCGGTCGGTGACACAAGCGCTCACATCCGTTGGGCACAATCAGGTGGATTCGCGCCTAATTGATGCGTGAGGCGGGTCGAAGTGTGAGGTGGGTAGGCGGTGAGTAGCGGTGAGTTGCGTACTCTTGGGTATATTATACAATTATACATAGGGCCGCCGTGTGCTGACTGACACAGTACTTATTGTGCCCAACGGAGGTGAGCGCTCGTGGTCGCCACAATTCACAATGGCCGGTCGCACTGTTTGTTGGCGATAGTTTCGTCCAAATTTGAGCGAGCGCGCCGAAGTTTTACGGACAGGTAAAACGAAACAAGCGCCTAAAAACTGCATTTAAAACATGTATTTTCTGTTCTCTGGCGATCGTAATATTCAAAGTAATCCCATATGACATGATGAAGCTCCGCTGACCACAAAAAAAAGCCATGAAAGAAACTAAAAGAAGTAGCGTGGGTGAAACGTTGCTAAGCAAATCATAACAATAAGTAGAAATCATAACAAGCTTCTGCTCCTTCTGTTAGTATGTTTTCAGGCAGACATTTGTGTTGGTAAATGGAGCTCCATCATGTGGAATATGTCTTTAAATAATGCAGAAAGAAATTACCACCCAAGAAAAGTAATGCTTAGTTAATTAGGTCCTCGTTAGCGTACTTAGTCCGTGATTTTCTAAGCGGTCGCTAAAATATAAAACCTGTGGGCAGAGAACTAATTAGACTTCATTTACTGTGTTGTGTTGAAAAGTCATAACGTCATAGCACACATTGCCACGTTATGACGTTGTATGGACGGAGAAACATGTCTGGTGTGATACATCTGACAGTGTGGATGCGGTGACAGGGGAAGGCTACTGACGTCACGAGGATGACGAGGTCACTGCCGAACCCCCCACACTGACCCTGCCACCTCTTGCCGCAGATGTCCACCCCCATTGTCTGACCCTGCCACCTCTAGCTGCAGATCCCCCCACTGACCCTGCTACCTTTTGCTGCATATCCCCCCACCTGACCCTGCCACCTCTTGCTGCAGACCCCCCCCCCCCACCCACACACACACTCTCTGATTCTGCCACCTCTTGCTGCAGATCCCCCGCCAAATCCTAGGGCCCAAGCCATCACGAGCCACGCCAGCTACCTGCTGTGGCTCATAGACAAGTGCTGTCGCTATGGCTGCAGCAGACGAGAGATCATGCTGGGCTGCTGAAACCTGAGCCACCGCCCACAGCCTCGCTTCTCACCCAATAACGGCCACATCACGTAGTCCAAGCAGTCGCAACTGGATAAGAGCACTGGACAGGTTGTCACACAAAAAAAACAATGCTATACAATATGAAATAGGCAACCTCACCCCGCTGATGTGCTTGCCTCACCCCGCTGATGTGTTTGCCTCACCCTGCTGATGTGTTTGCCTCACCCCGCTGATGTGTTCACGATTTATGTTTCAGTTTTACTACGTATTAATGTCATATCTGACTAATTCTATACGACCCCGCTGTTAACCAATTTAACCCTTTGTGTTAAATGTCGTGAAGTTCTATGTTCGAAAAGTTGATAATGAACCAATGAAGCACAAGAAAAATATATATGTTACAACTTTGCAATAAGATCTTTCTTTTATCCCCTTGACGGTCAACTGACCAGCTGTGCTAGTTTACGTCATAACCGGGGCCACGGGATCTCGCCACTCGTTACGGTCCGAAAATTATGTATTATGGGAGGAACAAAACTATTCACTGCAGGGTCACTGAACTGAAAAAATAAGTTTGTTTATCATAACGCGCTCCCAGAATGACGTCATCTTGATTACGTCATAACAACCAGTGGCGAGATCCTGTGACCGGGGCCACCCCCCGTAGCCTGGTGGGTAGCGCGTACGGCTCTATTGCCGAGTGTGCACTGCCAGGCCAGCCCAAGCTGAAGCCGGTGTAAATCCCACCTGTGCAAGATGTATCACAGGTGTGGAAGCGAGAGCAACCCCATAGACTAACATTCCGTGCAGTCGTACAATCGAAGAGCAGCGTCACGAGTTTTGTCTTCAACAACTGACCGCGGAGAGGATAACCTCTTGGAGTTACTCCGCGAAAAATGATGCCATCTGTATGCGTGCGTGTGTGCGTGCGTGCTTGCGTGCGTGCGCAAAATCGCAACATTTCGGCGCGAAACTTGATCAATCGATTGAAATTAGATCGCGATCGTGTTCGCTGTCGGCATATGTGGGTCAAAGGTCAAGGTCAAGGACATGTATTATAAATGGGAGGAACAAGACTATTAACTGACCTTCAAGGGTCTCTAGCCGCTTGCCAATTATCGTTCAAAAATCGAAAACTTAGTTCGGTCGCAAAATATGATCGAACTTTTCATATTAGACCCCGCGGATGTTTTTGGCGGGAAGATGTCCCCCTGCTGATTTCTAGGTTCTACGCGGTTTCGGATCTGATTAAAGAAATAACCTTCAACTTCGACGACAACATATCGTGCTCATTGGATCAAGGTCAAGGTCACAGATCGGTCATGGTACACAAATATTGGGCCATTAGGGAGGTATTTCTTTGTAAAAAATGAACCTAAACTATCCTTAAAAACGTTCGTTGCGGACCTCAGGACGTGGGCCAGGGGTAATGCGAGGAACGAGCGCCCTCTGCTGTGAGAGCGACAACTTGGGCTGCTTTAAACTGCAGTCTATGTTCGGTCCTGGTATGATAATAATCATCAAGAAATGAATAATAAGCAATAAGTAATAACAAAGAACTTGTATGAGTTCTATAAATTCTTTGGTAATAAGCACCACTTCATCCCGCCTCCAACGCATCGTTTTTTCTCGACTTAATTGCGTGGGATGAAAAACCTTCAACTGAACCGTTTGAACTACTTCCTTAGAGGAATAACAGATAACGAACTGCCCAATCCCCCCCCCCCCACCCCCCCTTTCTCGACTTAATTGCCTGGGATGATAAACCATTAACTGAACCATTTGAAATCCTTCCTATGAGGAATAACAGACAACGAACTGCCCGCCCACCCCGCCCTCCCTCCGGCCACTCAGAACGACCTGAATACTTCAATAGCCACGTGATCGAGTGTGCATGCGCAGAAACCAAACACCGGACTCGCAAAAAAAGTAGTGCAAGAACATATATATATATATATATATATATATATATATATATATATATATATATATAGTGGCGCACGTGCTCTCGTGTCGCGTGTCGTGTCGCTTTTCGGCAGGCTCATGTGTCACCTATTGATTCCCGGGTAAAGTTGCTTGGTGCGCCCACTCGTCCGTCACTGGTCAGTGTTGGTGACGGCGTGGGCGTCTCGGCCCGGCGCTGCGGCCGCCAGTTCACCTGTAAACAGCCTCATTGTTTGACAACGTGAGGGGCGGGGGCTGCCATAGGAAAACCAGAGCATTCTTATGTTACGGGTATCTGATATAGATATCAGCAGTGATAGACCGGCAGGGGGCAGACTCAGCTATGGATCGGGGGGGGGGGGGGGGGGGGGGGAGGGGGTATACCTTTTACGACCTCCGCGATTGGCATACAGGAATTCTTTCCTTAAGGTTTTTTTTTCGCGTCCAGCTTTAAAATGTCCTCATCTTGGAGATGCCCTAATTCTTGGGGATACGCGATTAAGAGCCCCCCCCCCCCCCCCCCACCCTCCCCTGTATCAGGTTGGACAAGTCTCACATGTGGTAGAGCTTTCCGCTCTGAGTATAGTAATGTTGCATCACTCATGCAAAGTGATATTCGTAATTTAGAGTGGTAATTATAGCAGTTGGGAATAGTTAGGGTACCATAATTAGTGACCAGTAATTTATCCCAAGCCTACGAGCGTTGGTCTGCGCTGTGACCGGCTCACACGCCATGCTGGGCATAGCTCTTACTCGCATGTTTTACGCCTCCTGCTGTTTAGTCGCTTCTTATTCTCTGATAAGATAAGGCCCACCGATCCCTGCGGACGCGGCTACCGGTGCAATAATCAATTCCATCTGACACACATTCATATATATATATAATATGTATTCATATTCATATGATATGCGTAAGAAGATTGTTGCGATTGGGGGGGGGGGGGGGCACAACCAATACGTACCAGGGGCATGAGCATGAATTCTTAAAGGGGGTGGGGGGGGGGGGGCACAAACATTAGGAATGCGTGTAAAAGCTAGAATAAATTAGCGGATATGCAACAATGAACAAAATCAAATTGCCGAGACGAGATTCAAGGCTACTGGCTTCATTGGCTGTTTTACAATCCTAAAAAATCCCAGTGCTCTTTAAAAATTTTGCGACCGGGGAGGGGGGATCGGTGCTCTTTCAAAAACTTGCGACCGGGGCGGGGGGGGGGGATGGGTGGAGGGTGCTCTCTTGAAACTTGCGACCGGGGGACGGGGGGGTGCTCTGAAAAACTTGCGACCGGGGGGTGGGGCGGGGGTGCTCGGAGCAGCCGACTTTTAACAGTTTATGTTTCCCAAGGGGGGGGGGGGGGTTGCAACCCCCGTAACCCCCCCCCCCCCCCTATTATCCGCCCCTGCGGTTTTACCAGGAAAGTTATTACGTGTTAATTTGGTAACCAGCATGTGATTTATTGGGGGGCACAAAGATACCCGTCCCCCCCAATATTTTGTTAGAGGGTGGGGCACGTGCCCCGGATACCCCCCCCCCCCCCGGTTCCTCCGCCTTTGCACATAATTGAGGGTCTGAAGAGGTCTGGGTCCTTTGCGCTCCAGTACCTTAAACTAGCCCACCCCTCACTTCACCATTCGAACGATAGCACATTTCCTGCACCCCACCCCCACCCCACTTCCCCCCCCCCCCTATTGCGGACGCTGCGCCTGACGAATCCTTGTGACGAACTTATGGGTTATAATTAATACAGTTCCGTGTGGAACCAATACAAGGCGACAAGGCTAAAGAGACGTTCAGGAAATGTATTTAATATATAACACACGCAAACCATTACGCACAAGATCACTTTCGAAATTAAACCAATATTCATTTATTTTTTCCTGCTTTATTTCACAAGTAAACAAGTTCTATCGACTATGATATCCTGTGCGTCAGCGGCCAACCCTCAATAGAACATTCCATTGGTACCGACGTTTACTTCTTCCTCGATGAAACGCTCTCCATTAGTTTAAGTTGGCAACGCAGCCTCGTTCACGTTATACGCATGCGCGCCAACGCTACCACGAACATAATGAGTTTTCTATGTATTGCTATGTAAATGTTCCGCCATATTCAAGAAAGGGTTATTTGCGCGATCCACATGAGCAGCGAATTCAAGCAAGACAACGGAATAACGACTAGTCTATGGGGGGTTCAAGCTAAGGTATGGTGTAAATTTATCTGTTAAACCATATGATATTCGTCATTTAACGTAAAATATTTGATTATTTTTTATTGATTGTCACTGGTGATATGTTTTCGTTCCTACTGGGAGTGTGAAACTTTGATTACATCGACATGGCCGCAGTTACTGTGGTCCCAGTTACTGTGGTCCCAGTTACTGATGGCCCCAGTTACTGATGGCCCCAGTTAGACTGATGGCCCAAGTTAGACTGATGGCCCCAGTTACTGATGGCCCCAGTTAGACTGATGGCCCCAGTTAGACTGATGGCCCCAGTTACTGATGGCCTCAGTTACTGATGGCCCCAGTTACTGATGGCCCCAGTTAGACTGAGGGCCCCAGTTAGACTGATGACCCCAGTTACTGATGGCCCCAGTTACTGATGGCCCCAGTTACTGATGGCCCCAGTTACTGATGGCCCCAGTTACTGATGGCCCCAGTTAGACTGATGGCCCAAGTTAGACTGATGGCCCCAGTTAGACTGATGGCCCCAGTTACTGATGGCCCCAGTTACTGATGGCCCCAGTTACTGATGGCCCCAGTTACTGATGGCCCCAGTTACTGATGGCCCCAGTTAGACTGATGGCCCCAGTTAGACTGATGACCCCAGTTAAACTGATGGCCCAAGTTAGACTGATGACCCCAGTTAGACTGATGGCCCAAGTTAGACTGATGGCCCAAGTTAGAGTGATGACCCCAGTTAGACTGATGGCCCAAGTTAGACTGATGGCCCCAGTTAGACTGATGGCCCCAGTTACTGATGGCCCCAGTTACTGATGGCCCCAGTTACTGATGGCCCCAGTTACTGATGGCCCCAGTTACTGATGGCCCCAGTTACTGATGGCCCCAGTTACTGATGGCCCCAGTTACTGATGGCCCCAGTTAGACTGATGGCCCCAGTTTAAACTGATGGCCCCAGTTAGACTGATGGCCCCAGTTAGACTGATGGTCTAACTGGTACCGACAAAGAACCCCATGAAGGTGGTTTGTTTGTCGCTGTCGCTGTAGGTTCCCGTGCCGGAGGCCAAGACGAGCCTGAGTGTGTTGCCGACTTGGAGCGGTACCATGATGCCTCTGGACAGCGTGTCGTAGTAGTTGTTGTAAGGGACGCCTCGATAGGCGTCCACTGAGCGGTCACTGGGCAGCCCGTCCACCTCCAGCCGCACGTCCACCGGCAGGTTGCTCTGCACGCCCGCTGTCACCTGGATGAAGTACACCCCGGACACCTTGACCGTCACGGTGTTGGTCTGGGCGTCCCACAGCTGGCTGTCATCCAGGAGCACCTCCTGGAAGGGGAGCGGGTTGAGCTCCTCCGTCGTTGGCGCCGTGCTCATGGACGTCGCCTGGACACACCAGGAGTGCGCCGGCCCGGAGTTCGGGGACAGCAGGAATCCGGCGAAGGACGTCCGGATCGTGCCCTCGTTGTAGGTCGACCCGGCCTCCAGGAAGACCTGCATGGACTCCCCTACGTTCAGGTGGATGGTGATGCCCTTGGCGAGGGTGTCCGGGCCGTTGTGCTCGGTGCTGGGGCGCCACAGCTCGGAGACCGGGGTGGCGGAGTTCTTGACGAAGTCTACCCGGACAGATGTGGCCGTGTCCACACCGATACTGACGCTGAAGTAGTAGTCCCCCTTCTTGGGGGCGATGAACTTGGTGTTGCCGTCGAAGCCGCCGCCGACATTGACGAGGACGTTGAGGAAGGGTATGGGGGCCTGCAGGTTGCTCACGACTCCCGGGGCCGTCGCCATGAAAGCATCCACGCTCGTCATGTACTCGTCCAGGCTGAAGCCGCTCAGGGACGTCTGCATGAAGCTGTCCGAATACACCGTGTGGTCGCTAGGCAACGCGACGGACAGCTGGTCGCCGGCGTTCTGCTGGGTGACCAGGCTGATGCAGAGGGTGTCGGGTCCCGGTTGGTAGTAGCTGGTGCGGTCTAGGTCAGCTGGGTAGGACGTTCCGTTCAGATCCAGATGCATGGGCTTGCCGGGCGCGGCCCCCGCCGACATGTGGAAGAAGTAGGTGCCCGTGGTCGGGACGCGCACCACGCCGGAACGAGGGTTGTACGCGTTGCCATCGTTATGGAAGATGGTGCTGTAGTAGAGCGGGTCGCGGGGGCCGTCCGAGGCGATCTGCCGGGCCGTGCAGAAAGCCGAGGTCGTGGCTGTGGCCGAGAGAGGAATGGAATGTTGGTGTTTTAGGCCACTTTTGTGCACATACAGGCTAAATTGGGCCAAGGAACCTCCCAAGACGATGAAGGATGAAGGAATGAAACATGCCCCAGATTAGGTGCCCGAGCCCGGATTCGAACCCAGGACTTATTGATCTGCGGTCTAGTGCGCTAACCACTACACCAGGGAGGCCCCCCTGTGGCCGAGAGAGATAGGTATCATCATCAGGTGGGATCAGCATAGGTCATATAGTGCAGGGGCAAGTGTGTGTGTATGTGTGTGTGTGTGGGGGGGGGGGGGGTGGGGGGGTGTGTTTATAAGAGATTACTTGCGACGCATTCTGATTTCTACGTTTTTGCTACAACAACGAACGCCTGTACAACGTTCTACTTTTATCTTTGAGAGCTGCCGGGCGCACGTGTATGGCTTAAAATCGCTTGTTACAACAGTCCAGGTTGCGTCACTGTACATACTTGGGGAAGTGCCCCCAGGCAAGCCCGCTTTAATCTCTAGGGGCAAAACGGTGTTTATGCTAATTTTTTTAGACGCCAGTTGGTAATCGACTGTAGCTTTTATCATAATGTGTGCGAGAACAATCATAGTTTTTACGTATTCTATATAACTTGTTCTATCTTCTGACATCGAGAAAGTGTGTCAACACTAGATAGTTTCCACTATATATATTCGCGAAGAAATGTTGTGCCCCTCTAAAAGCGGGCATGCCTGGGGGCACTTGCGTCAATGTATATACCTGACAATAGAGTTACCATAGCGACAAACTTACCATCGGGAAAAGATGTCGTGTGGGATAAGGTGGTAGGGAGCTGGGTGGTTGTCTCGGCAGCCGTGGTGGGGAGCTGGGTGGTTGTCTCGGCAGCCGTGGTGGGGAGCTGGGTGGTTGTCTCGGCAGCTGTGGTTACCTTAGTAGTTTCAATTGTTGTGGGCGGAACAGCTTGTGTTGTGGGTGGGACAGTTTTTGTTATGGGTGGAACAATTTGTGTTGTGGGTGGAACAGTTTGTGCTGTGGTGGGTGGAACTGTCGTCGTGTCGGCCTCGCTGAACGCTGCAAGAAACATATAATAAGGAATGGAATGGAATGTTGGTGTTTTAGGCCATATAATAAGGCAATGTTAGTCATGCGGATGCGGTGATACATTACACGAATGGTAGCTGGCTAGCTCGATTAATTACAAGAAAAGACTCCTCGGTTTAGGAGTCTCACCAGCTACAACATGTAAAGGATTTATTGTGTAAATTTAAATATATGTACAATAGACGTAAGGAACTAATTCAAGTTATCATGTACCACATCATCCAAATTCAGTCGATGCGACTGGTACTGATGCCCGCCAGCACACAGGTCTGTGTCGATAGGCAGCGGTGTAATGTCTTGTGAACGAAAAACCAGGCAATGTGCCCGGTAATTTTAAAAGATATACTTTTTAAAATCATAATTTATGTATTTTATGTGAAAACTGTTATTTCAGACATCAAATTGGTGGAAACATTGTATGAACACATTTGATATTACAAACTGCCCACACATGCAGTAAGCCCCATGTATCCAAAGATGTACTTGTCGCTAACATCTTAACCCATTAATAATGCCCAAGCATAGATCTGGATAGATAGGCTCTGGCTATGACTATGTGCGCTGGAATGTGGTTCCGCGCGGGCTATGGCTCTGTGCGCTGGACTGTGGTTCCGGGCGCTGGCTATGGCTCTGTGCGCTGGACTGTGGTTCCGGGCGCTGGCTATGGCTCTGTGCGCTGGACTGTGGTTCCGGGCGCTGGCTATGGCTCTGTGCGCTGGACTGTGGTTCCGGGCGCTGGCTATGGCTCTGTGCGCTGGACTGTGGTTCCGGGCGGGCTATGGCTCTGTGCGCTGGACTGTGGTTCCCGGTGCGGGCTATGGCTCCGTATGCTGGACTAGCGTACTGTAGCGACTGGACTTATTCCGTGTCGCTTTTTGGCTAAGTTTGGTGTCTTTTCTTTAAATTCTCTGTCGATGTCGCTTTTTTAGATCCTCAGTGTCGGAATTTGGGAGTCAATGTCGAATTTCGATTTTTCAAATATGCCTTTGTCGCGTGTCGCCATTTACCCCTTCCAGACCCCTGTTGTTGGTTACATTCCTATTACATTCGGTGGGTGTTACGGTATAGCAAAAACTTCGATGAATGTCAAATCCCCCATGACAATATATTAACGAATTTCTTAACAACACAAAATCGCGTGCTACATTTCACCACATAGGTCAAACGTTCAACGTCGTAAATAATAGGACGCTAGGTACGAAAGAGTTAATGGTCTTGATTTTTAACTACTGTTATGTGAATATCTTCGCATCTTGCGACATGAGAAGATGACCTTTTGTTTGCTTGACTCATCCCACCGAAGCCGTCCGGACCCACACAACGCGAGCGATGCATGTTTCAAGCAGTCATAAAGCGGCGGGCGGCAAAACGCACGAGAAACAGATCATATTTCCGATTGTCGTGATGTCAGAAATCCAGGCGGTCAGGGAGAAGGGAGTGGTGGCGCGGCCAACGAACGCCGAGAAATAACGGGGTAATATCTGTAACAGAGTGTGCCTCTGCTACAGATTCCCCATATTGTAACAGAATGTGTCTCTGCTACAGATACCCAATGTTGTAACAGAATGTGCCTCTGCTACAGATACCCAATGTTGTAACAGAATGTGCCTCTGCTACAGATACCCAATGTTGTAACAGAATGTGCCTTTGCTACAGATACCCAATGTTGTAACAGAATGTGCCTTTGCTACAGATACCCAGTGTTGTAACAGAATATGTGCCTGCTACAGATAGCCAATGTTGTGACATAATATGCCTTTGCTACAGATACACAATGTTGTAACAGAATGTGCCTCTGCTACAGATACCCAATGTTGTAACAAAATGTGCCCGCTACAGATCCCCAATGTTGTAACAGAATGTGCCTTTGCTACATATACCCAATGTTGTAACAAAATGTGCCTGCTACAGATACCCCATGTTGTAACATAATGTGCCTCTGCTACAGATACCAATGTTGTAACAGAATGTGCCTTTGCTACAAATACCCAATGTTGTAACAGAATGTGTCTCTGCTACAGAGGCACAGCGCTGTGACGGAATGTGTGTCATATAATTAGTTTTCTCTGACACAGATACCTAGTACTGGGAGACAATATGTCTCTTTGTCATAGCCCGCCAAATCCAAATAAAGAATGTACTCACGCATGCAGCCCACCAAATCCAGACAAGGAATGTACTCACACATGCAACTCACCAAATCCAGATAAAAAATGTACTCACACATGCAGCCCACCAAATCCAGAGAGGGAATATACTCACACATGCAACTCACAAAATCCAGATAAGGAATGTACTCACGCATACAGCCGGCCAGTTTCGGATCCATGCAGGTGCCGGTGTCGGCGTTGAAGTGCTCTCCGTTCGGACACTGCTCGTGTAGGTGCTGGCAGAACTCACACCGGTAGTAGAACTCGCAATTGTCGGGATCCGGATAGTTGGCGGTGATGCAGTCGTTGTTTGGATCCAGGGGACATTCGAAGTCGTCTATCGTGGTGGGGAGCTGGGTGGTTGTCTCGGCAGCTGTGGTTACCGTAGTAGTTTCAATTGTTGTGGGCGGAACAGTTTGTGTGCGCTGGACTGTGGTTCCGGGCGCTGGCTATGGCTCTGTGCGCTGGACTGTGGTTCCGGGCGGGCTATGGCTCTGTGCGCTGGACTGTGGTTCCCGGTGCGGGCTATGGCTCCGTATGCTGGACTAGCGTACTGTAGCGACTGGAATTATTCCGTGTCGCTTTTTGGCTAAGTTTGGTGTCTTTTTTTAAAATTCTCTGTCGATGTCGCTTTTTTAGATCCTCAGTGTCGGAATTTGGGTGTCACTGTCGAATTTCGATTTTTCAAATATGCCTTTGTCGCGTGTCGCCATTTACCCCTTCCAGACCCCTGTTGTTGGTTACATTCCTATTACATTCGGTGGGTGTTACGGTATAGCAAAAACTTCGATGAATGTCAAATCCCCCATGACAATATATTAACGAATTTCTTAACACAAAATCGCGTGCTACATTTCAGCACATAGGTCAAACGTTCAACGTCGTATATAATAGGACGCTAGGTACGAAAGGGTTAATGGTCTTGATTTTAAACTACTGTTATGTGAATATCTTCGCATCTTGCGACATGAGAAGATGACCTTTTGTTTGCTTGACTCATCCCACCGAAGCCGTCCGGACCCACACAACGCGAGCGATGCATGTTTCAAGCAGTCATAAAGCGGCGGGCGGCAAAACGCACGAGAAACAGATCATATTTCCGATTGTCGTGATGTCAGAAATCCAGGCGGTCAGGGAGAAGGGAGTGGTGGCGCGGCCAACGAACGCCGAGAAATAACGGGGTAATATCTGTAACAGAGTCTGCCTCTGCAACAGATACCCAATGTTGTAACAGAATGTGTCTCTGCTACAGATACCCAATGTTGTAACAGAATGTGCCTCTGCTACAGATACCCAATGTTGTAACAGAATGTGCCTCTGCTACAGATACCCAATGTTGTAACAGAATGTGCCTTTGCTACAGATACCCAATGTTGTAACAGAATGTGCCTTTGCTACAGATACCCAGTGTTGTAACAGAATATGTGCCTGCTACAGATAGCCAATGTTGTGACATAATATGCCTTTGCTACAGATACACAATGTTGTAACAGAATGTGCCTCTGCTACAGATACCCAATGTTGTAACAAAATGTGCCCGCTACAGATCCCCAATGTTGTAACAGAATGTGCCTTTGCTACATATACCCAATGTTGTAACAAAATGTGCCTGCTACAGATACCCCATGTTGTAACATAATGTGCCTCTGCTACAGATACCAATGTTGTAACAGAATGTGCCTTTGCTACAAATACCCAATGTTGTAACAGAATGTGTCTCTGCTACAGAGGCACAGCGCTGTGACGGAATGTGTGTCATATAATTAGTTTTCTCTGACACAGATACCTAGTACTGGGAGACAATATGTCTCTTTGTCATAGCCCGCCAAATCCAAATAAAGAATGTACTCACGCATGCAGCCCACCAAATCCAGACAAGGAATGTACTCACACATGCAACTCACCAAATCCAGATAAAAAATGTACTCACACATGCAGCCCACCAAATCCAGAGAGGGAATATACTCACACATGCAACTCACAAAATCCAGATAAGGAATGTACTCACGCATACAGCCGGCCAATTTCGGATCCATGCAGGTGCCGGTGTCGGCGTTGAAGTGCTCTCCGTTCGGACACTGCTCGTGTCGGTGCTGGCAGAACTCACACCGGTAGTAGAACTCGCAATTGTCGGGATCCGGATAGTTGGCGGTGATGCAGTCGTTGTTTGGATCCAGGGGACATTCGAAGTCGTCTATCGGTGCTGCTGTCACCGCCAGAGGCAGTGCCAAGGCCAGTACGGCTGAAGCAAGTCAAGCATCGCCAATAATTAATCAACGCCTGAAGTGCCAGGATTGCCTTTCCTACCCCGATTGTTAGTTGTTGGTAAGATAGCAACGAAATTTGACGTGCGCAACATGTCAAGCAACATGACGAGTATCTATTACACACGATTACGTATTGAAATTGCGACTGGATAAAAGTAAACTGAGCCATAGTAAAGCAACTTTTGCAATATCTATAATGTGGTGACAGGTCTAGCGTAATAAATATGAGGAATGGAATGGAATGTTGGTGTTTTAGGCCACTTTTGTGCACATACAGGCTAAATTGGGCCAAGGAACCTCCCGAGACGATGAAGGATGAAGGAATGAAACATGCCCCAGATTAGGTGCCCGAGCCCGGATTCGAACCCAGGACCTATTGATCTGCGGTCTAGTGCGCTAACCACTACACCAGGGAGGCCCCCGTAATAAATATGAAGGTTGACATCTAAGCTCACGGAAGAATCTATAAAGGGTCGGTGGGTTGGTTGTATATTGAGGACGATTTAAACACTTTATAAAAGAAGTTAAAACAACATTTCAGCGTTCGTTACTTTTGGTAGGTCCTAGATTCCTATCGGGTATGTCTGGTATTATTTTCCTCGCAGCTCGCTTCCAATCGTCGCGATCAAGGATTTTCATTAATGGTGAACTGTGAATCTTAATATGAAATAACTGTGAATTGTGAAATCGCCAAGACATATCATGTATCCGCCCCATCCATTGTGTTTGGGGAGCCTTCAATTTAATTTATTGTGACCTGGGAATAAAGAAACATATCTTTCATGGATTGGGAAGAAATGCATCGCATATACAGGTTGACATGCTACGTCTTCCTTTGCACTCACAATCCCTAGAGGTATAGGCGCTACGTATTTCTAACAACCCACAATCCACACCCACAATCCCTAGGGGTATACGCGATAGATATTTCTAACAACCCAAATCCCTAGAGGTATAGGCGCTACGTATTTCTAACAACCCACAATCCACACCCACAATCCCTAGGGGTATACGCGATAGGTATTTCTAACAACCCAAATCCCTAGAGGTATAGGCGCTACGTATTTCTAACAACCCACAATCCACACCCACAATCCCTAGGGGTATACGCGATAGGTATTTCTAACAACCCAAATCCCTAGAGGTATAGGCGATACGTATTTCTAACAACCCACAATCCACACCCACAATCCCTAGAGGTATACGCGATAGGTATTTCCAACAACCCACAATCCCTAGAGGTATACGCGATAGGTATTTCTAACAACCCACAGTCCCTAGAGGTATTGGCGATAGATATTTCTAACAACCCACAATCCCTAGAGGTATAGGCGATAGATATTTCTAACAACCCACAATCCCTAGAGGTATAGGCGATAGGTATTTCTAACAACCCACAGTCCCTAGAGGTATAGGCGATAGGTATTTCTAACAACCCACAATCCCTAGAGGCATACGCGCTACGTAAGTTCATGCACTCACAAGCCCTGGAGGTATACGCACTATTTCCTACACTTTGCCAGCCAATTGCGCAATTGTGACATTCGGGTTGAGTCGATTGTTCGCGATAAACTCTCTTGAACACCGTACCCTACCCTCTCAGGACAAAGCCGGTTTTTACATAACGCCCGCCACTGTCACTGGCGAGCATACCCTCAAGACTCGTGCCGCCCCACCACCGCCACCCATTCCACACCACTCACTCACGAATACACTTAATCCATACAATTGACATTCTATACCAGCTGTCCGATGAGAAGTGTTTCATGAGAGACCTAGGCGTGCAGTGACGCAGCATGCACTAACATGCTACCGTTAGTTATTAATACAATTAGTAGAGTTAATTATTACTAGTGGCGTAAAGCCAAAATACTCCATTCAGTAATATAATGACGTGTCAGCAGTTTTAAGTCCAATGGCTTAATATCAGTTGCAGCTTTAATTATTTCGGCTTGGTGGCAATTGTACATTTTACGCCGTGATATGATTTGGCATTGTGTCCGTTAGGATAAGATAAGATAAGATGAAAATTTAAAGATTAGGTAAATGTACATCTGATAATGAAAATATGCATTCAGCCATCTCGTTAAACCTTACCCATTACCTATGTTGCGCAATATGCACGAATCACAGTGAGACAAGTAAACATCAGAGCTTGACAGAATTGTTTTGAATTACTTAGCAGACTTAGCAAACTTTGTTTCCTTGTTGAGTATATTCCATAGCCTGTTGCCTTGCCACTCTAAGTAATTTTTGCCGTAAGCTGTTGTCTTAAAAGCTTGGCATAGAAACAGATGGCCCATTTGCTTTCCTTTAAATTATGCATCTCATAAAATAACTGGGCCCAATGTTGTTGATACTATTGTAAACTTGGTTTAACCCTACTTTTATCTTGCGATTGGAAAGCAGGCAAGGCATATAACACATTTCTCTTGCTGAGATACCTAAACACAAACTTGTTAAGAATATAAAATGTCAGGAAATCTCATGAGATAAACTGTAGAACAAATAATTAGGTTATCTAAACCAGAGTATCAGTTGTTTACACAAGTAAATTGAAGTAATGCCCTCACACAGGGTCAGCCAGGAAATACAGCCGTGTTACTCATGTTATATAATATGGTTAGATAGCGAAACGTTTACTCTTGGTGGTGAACTCTTGCCCCGCGACAAAAATATCAGCGTTTATCTCTCAAGGAATGCCGAGGGTTGCCGCTTAAAACAGATCCGACAGACACTAGAGCCGAAATCTTATTTTCCGCATGAGGGTATCTCGAATGTTGCTGTAATGCTTACAAGAGAAAAAAATTTACTTCTTCTTCTAGAGCTTCTCCACGTGAACTCAAAGGGTTCTCAATTATATGCATATCATATAAATGCTATTTTAACGAGCTGCAATTCCTCCTTAGGCGCTCATGAATGATATTAACAGAGCGAGAACCCATTGCATTGAGTTCGGGCAGCGTTAACTGATTCTGAGGCGTTTGAATGCACATATACGTCACTTAATATTCTGGTATCGACAGGTAGCTCTATCCAGTCTTCCTGTGCTGGGTAGAAACGATTTGTACAATACATTTAACCTTGTTTGAATTGGTGTCATATTTAGTGCATGAGCACTTCGTAATGGGTACATTGTTCTGGTGTTAACAGATAGTGGTACATGTAATAGTTTACACAAATAGGGCGGCCCCTTGGTGTAAAACATGTTGTGGAATAACATAAGTTTGGCTCGTTCCCGTCTTTTGGCAAGCGACTCCCACCCCAGCTCGTTATAGATCTTGATATGGTTCGTACACTTAATAGCGCCGCTTACCAAACGACCAGCCCTTAACTGCACCGATTCAAGTTGTCACTTTCATATTGAATACATCCGTTTCAGGTAACACTCCCGTATTCTAAGGGTGGTCTAATAAATGCTTTATACATTATGTCTAGAGTCTTTCTGGACAGGCGATGACTCAAACGATCAGTCTGCTATAGCCTTGAGATATATTTCGCTAATATGAGAAGATCAGGATAACCTTGAATTAAAGATGAGACCGAGCTGTTTACATTCTTTCACAGATTTTATTTTGGCATTGCCCTTACCAGACCTGTCTCTAACTTATCACGGGGTGCCGTTAGAGCCAGGCAGCATTTGCTGTGTTGCAGCCCGTATTGGCGCGGCTGGCGCTGATCGAATAAATTGGCCCGAAAAAGCCCTGCCATTGCAAGTTAAGACAATAAATCAAAGTATTTTCTTTCCGCCAGGTCAGTAAATGGCATAAGGATTCAGTCGGATGAAAAACTGTGCGCCCTATACGCGAAAATATACGCTGCAACAACGCACAGACAGCAAATGCTGCCTGGCTCTAACGGCACCCTGTGATAATTCGGGACAGGCCTGGTAAGCATTGTCCATGCTATTGTAAACTTTTAATGCTATACCGCGCAATCGTTCGACACACAGAAAAGGTCCACCCACTCTATCCCCTAACTCTATATATCTTTATATAACATCATTGAAAACATATCTTAATACACGTTCCTGTATATTTTCGATTTGGCGCTCGTTTTTCATATAAAACAATGCCACATAACAGGACAACAATTAAAATCCATTGATTTAGATACCCTAAATGATACATTGATACTTTTGCGAGCATTTTTTGCATAAACCTGATATGTGGTTGCCGAAATTTATCATGGAAGCCAGTTGAATCTCTAGTGATCTCACTACCGGTTCGGCTGGATGTAAGTTTGACACTATACATATGAAAAGCATATATTTATGTAAACTCTTTACAAAAAGAAACCCGCATTCATTATATCTTGGCCTTAAATTGGTTCATGGTTTTTCTTCACATGGAGACGTGTATCAAGTTATTCTAATTGTGGATCAATTTCAAGCAAAGAATGTTATAAACCTTGCACTACAGTAGGAGTTGAAATTGAAATAAAAAATATGTTCTCCTATCATATTTACCCAAGCCGCGTCCCATTTCGTAGAGACCACCACACAGATCGCCCTTATACCCAGCTAATAAGTTAACGTCATGACAACGTTGTTTTTTGGTTTGCGTTTTTGTTGAGATAACGTTAAAATGTACGGTTTTTTTTACGTTGCCCGAACGTTTTCAGATAACGTTGTCCGACATTTAGTCCAGTACTATAATTGTGCCTTCTGTGAGAAACAACTGCGTACGTGATGAATTAATCAGAAGCATGATTGCCAAATACAATCAATTACATATTGTTTTCATGATGTCTATTTTTGCAGGTAACGTTGTCCTAACGTTGGGAAAATGTCCACGCTCGATTTCTCACCATTTTGTATTCATAGCAACTGCTACACGCAGCCAAGTTCCATTAGTCACTACACATGGCAAAGGTTTTATTTTTATGGGATAAAGGCTAGCAAATATTACTACAATGTTTGCGACGAACGTTGTAACAACGTTGTCCTGATGTTAACTTTGAGATGACGTGATTACAACCAAAAACCAACGTGTGCGAACGTTGTGTGTTAGCTAGGTACATACTGCAAAAACAACAGCTTCTCACAGTGAATGTAATTAACATTTAATGTTCCTATATCACGATATAATTAATATCGAGATATCAATCATACCGCACAAACAAACTGGGTCCATAAACATTGAACACAATTAACATATATACTTAATATATTATAATTAATATAACTAAACATTTACTGGCCTATATATCACGATATAATTAATCCCCAGATATCAGTCATTTATGTACGAGGTAATGTTTCACTGTATATCTGATAAATACCTATAAAGACTTAACGTACCCAGACTGAGGATTACTGTTGCACTCGTCATGGCTGCGGTCCTTTTGTCACGACGCCCGGGGAGGCCGGCAGTTCTGTCCCCTCGGTGGGGGGGAGGGGGGGAGGGGGGAGTACGTGGGAGTATTTGGGTGGCAACACATTAGTATACATCAATACACTTCACCCGGGCCTGACGTCATGCTTAGTCGCCAAAAATACCACTACCACCATGAGCCCCACCCCGATCCCCTCCCCCACCGCGACCCTCTGCCTCACCCTTCAGATCCCCTGCCCCACCCGACTCGCTCTTCTACCCCCCCCCCCCACTACCTCTCATCTGCCAGTCCGCAGAGTGCGCTGATGATAATCGCTCAGCCTGTTATCAGGCGTTAGCAAGCAAAGGCTTCAAGCGAGTAGTTTTTCTCTAAGATCATCGATAATTGTCTGTCCTGATTATCACTAGTAGCAACTGTAAGTTTGGACATCAACGTAATACACAACACTTAACATAGAGCGATTCGGTGCAATGTGTTCACTGGTGTACACCATATTTGACCTAGATCGATTCGGTGCCCTATATGTTCACTGGTGTACACCATATTTGACCTAGATCGATTTGGTGCCCTATATGTTCACTGGTGTACACCATATTTGACCTAGATCGATTCGGTGCACTATATGTTCACTGGTGTACACCATGGTTGACCTAGATCGATTCGGTGCACTATATGTTCACTGGTGTACACCATGGTTGACCTAGATCGATTCGGTGCACTATATGTTCACTGGTGTACAACATGGTTGACCTAGATCGATTCGGTGCACTATATGTTGACTGGTGTACACCATGGTTGACCTAGATTGATTCGCCAAAGACAAAGTCACGTGGGAGACAGGAATAAGAAACCTGCTGTTCAGATATGTTTTCTGTCATTTATGGATCATTTTGAAATCGTTGTTGTAAATCTGTTGTTTATTGGATATAATCACAGCTTCAGCGGCATTTTGGTACAATGGAGTACAACTGTAAGTGAAACATAAACCGTGCAAAACTAGTGTAGTATCAAGACTTCGCTGATATTTGACAATTGTCCATGGTGTGTGAAAATTCATAGTCGCAGGTTGGCTCTGTCAAGTGTTCTTCACAGGAATATTTGGCCGGCGTGAGTCACCAATGGAACAAAGCCCGGAGTGAAAATCGACTTTTTATGTCTATATTCTTCCTTATAAGCGTGAGAGTTTCCCAGCAGAGCTATTTTGTATCCATCGTAAGAATGTTACCTCTCAATCTTCATCTGCACTTCGAAACATAGCTGCTTGTACGAAAAATGAGTTTGTAACAGCACTGATCCCCAGCATGGGTTCAATTTATTTTTTAACCGTCAATGAACATTTTATTGGCTTTTCCTACCATACATGCTTGTAATTCTTTCCCCCATCAAACTAGCTTCAGTCCTGTTGTATTCCAACACACGACAAGCCCACCTAAATAATGTTATATATCAATATATTTACACGCCATTCATGCGAGAAGCTTCTCAGCGAGCCAGGGATATCCTCTCACAAAATTGGTACTCCAATGTGTGTGACAATACAAAGCTGGCACCAGAATATTGCTGCTATAAAACTCTGTGGTTAAACCCCGAGCGCTCCCTCACATCTGCACGATTCAAACGTTTGCGTAGCGTGTATAGCAAATTCCGATGCGCGAATCATAATTTGATGATCGAAAAAGGTCGACATTTAAATTTACCCTTTCAAGAAAGGCAATGCGTCCATTGTCAACGCGTCGGGGTAGATGAAGTCGAGTCACAAGCTCACTTTTTACTAAAGTGCTCGTTGTATGACGATATTCGTGCACTCTACATAAAGAATTACTATTATACGTTCCCAACAATGGATAAATTTGCAGAGCTTTTGTGCAAAAACCACGAGCGATTATGTCGAATTTATGTAAATGTATAGGCTCGGCTCTGCAAAGGAAATACCAGAGTGGTTAATGAAACTTCCCACATTCACTTGTCATATAGTTTGTTTCGTACTGTCATGAGTGTGTTTTGGTTCTTTTTGCTGTTATTTGGTGTGTGTACCTTGACAGGAGGCCAGCCTATAGTACGAAATAAACTATCTATACAGCTATGCACGTCATTCCTGTATATACATGTAGAGTCAATACTCGTACTTCGATATATATATATTAATGTATACATATATTAACACCCGTAGGAAAATATCGCATAGAAAATCTATACAAAATTAAATAGAATTTCCATAGAGTCTCCATAGAATTTCCATAGAATTTCCATAGAGTTTTCATAGATTTTCCATAGAGTTTACATAGAATTTCCATATAGTTTCCATAGTTTTCATAGAATTTTCATAGAATGTCCATAGAATTTCCATAGAGTTTCCATAGAATTTCCATGGAGTTTCCATAGAATTTCCATAGAGTTTCCATCGAGTTTCCATAGAATTTCCAAAGTTTCTACAGAGTTTTCACAGAGTTTCCATAGAATTTCCATAGAATTTCCACAGTTTCCATAGAATTTCCATAGATTTCGATAGAGTTTTCATTGAGTTTCCATACAGTTTCCACAGAGGTTTCACAGAGTTTACATAGAATTTCCATAGAATTTCCACAGTTTCCACAGTTTCGAGGCCGGCTCGGTAGCTCAGTGGGTTTGAGCGCTCGCCTTGAGTGCTCTGGCCACCTGAGAGCCAAACGGCACATTGATACGTGGTTTGCGCCCCGTTGTTGTCATGTCTGTGTGGTCGCAGGATAAAGATCCCACGTCCTTCTTCGAAAAGAGTAAGGGGTTACCCCAGGGGATATGTCTGCACTCTTCCTTCCTTCTCCCATCGACGCGATATGACCAAAAGTTGTTAAAGCGTCCTGAATATACAACTGACCAACCATACAGTTTCAATAGAGTTTCCATAGAGTTTCCGTACAATTTCCATAGAGTTTCCATAGAGTTTCCGTACAATTTCCATAGAGTTTCCATAGAGTTTCCGTACAATTTCCATAGAGTTTCCATAGAGCAGATTTTAATGTCGCCCTGTGTGAGTTCAACATCAGCTCCGTCTCCTGCAAATGTACCTGATCATAACCGGAAACGAGAGGAAAAAATGGCCATGTCGAAGCATTATCTCTAGATACGTTCTATAGAAACTAATTGCTCTATAGAAGTATCCCAACATCTTTTATGGAAATTATTTTTTCTACAGAAATATCTATTTACGTCCTATAGAAAATAAGTGTTCTATACAATTATGGACAAACGTTCTGTGGAAAATCATACTTCAATCTATTTTTCTACAGAACTTCTATAGAGTTCTATAAAATGTTTTGCTACGGGCAGGTATACCGCATCGACTATTATTCTGAGCGGGATCTGATAGAGTGTTATGCCGCACCTAATGATGTTTATGGTCCTTAATGCGTAACATGTGTGTCACTATATTTCACTGCACCCCACACCGAGGTGTCGACTTCCAACCTTCAGTGTCGTGAAAGGCAGCAGTGTTACCTTTTAATGCCTCGATGTCTCCAAGGAACGTGTTCGCAAAGCTGGTGTTTGCACGCATAAGTGCCATAAATCGTCATATTATCGCTCGCCAATTATTCTGTGATGTCGAGTTGCGAGTGAAGTGGCACACGTGGGGTTAGCTACGTCATTGTGCTTCCATATGGAATTAGATGCGCTTATGATATCATTCGTTTGGGATCATATTTTCCTTCTGGCTGCAATAGCCTACCAGAATTAGCAGCAGCAGACAGCTGTGTCGTTGCAAAATGTCCGTCCACGATTTTCGTTACAAAATGTCCACCCAAAAACAACTTTCGTCATTGCAAAATGACCCCCAGTTGCAAAATGTTCGCCCAAGGTTCAGGACGTCGTTGCCAAATGTCCGCCCGTTGTCAAATGTCCACCCATTTTGTCATGATTGTTGCAAAATGTCCGTCCGAAAACGTCCACTATGAGACTTTATTGGACTGAGTAGAAGAACTATATCTGATGTTTATATTTAAATCTTCTCATTTGTCTCAGGCTCGGTCTCGGACACAGAAAATGCATCTTCTGCCCCGGGAAAAGAGAGAGAAAACGGCGAGCACATATATAACCAGACCCAACCATATGTAGCCGTCCCCCCCCCCAACCCCTCCTCCCCTGTTTGTGTCGATCAGTAGATGTCGAACGGTTTGTGTCGAATGGTAGATGTCGAACGATTTGTGTCGAACGGTAGGTGTCGAACGGTAGGTGTCGAACTGTTTGTGTCGAACGGTGGATGTCGAACGATTTGTGTCGAACGGCAGATGTCGAACTGTTTGTATCGATCGGTAGATGTCGAACTGTTTGTATCGAACGGTAGATGTCGAATGGTAGATGTCGAACGGTTTGCGTCGAACGGACGGTAGATGTCGAATGGTAGATGTCGAATGGTAGATGTCGAACTATTTGTGTCGAATGGTAAATGTCGATCTGTTTGTATCGATCGGTAGATGTCGAACGGTTTGTGTCGAACGGTAGATATCGAACGGTTTGTGTCGAACGGTAGATGTCGAATGGTAGATGTCGAACGATTTGTATCGAACGGTACATGTCGAACGGTAGGTGTCGAACGGTAGGTGTCGAACGGTAGGTGTTGAACGGGTTGTGGCGAACGGTAGATGTCGAACTGTTTGTATCGATCGGTAGATGTCGAACAGTTTGTGTCGAACCGTAGATGTCGAATGGTAGATGTCGAACGGTTTGTGTCGAACGATAGATGTCGAATGGTAGATGTCGAACTATTTGTGTCGAACGGTAGATGTCGAACTGTTTGTATCGATCGGTAGATGTCGAACGGTAGATGTCGAACTGTTTATGTCGAACGGTAGATGTCGAACGGTTTGTGTCGAACGGTAGATGTCGATCGGTAGATGTCGAACGGTTTATGTCGAACGGTAGATGTCGAACGGTAGATGTCGAACGGTTTGTGTCGAACGGTAGATGTCGAACGGTAGATGTCGAACGGTTTCTGTCGAACGGTAGATGTCGAACGGTAGATGTCGAATGGTAGATGTCGAACGGTTTGTATCGATCGGTAGATGTCGAACGGTTTATGTCGAACGGTAGATGTCGAACGGTAGATGTCGAACGGTTTGTGTCGAACGGTAGATGTCGAACGGTTTATGTCGAACGGTTTATGTCGAACGGTAGATGTCGAACGGTAGATGTCGAACGGTTTGTGTCGAACGGTAGATGTCGAACGGTAGATGTCGAACGGTAGATGTCGAACGGTAGATGTCGAACTATTTGTGTCGAACGGTAGATGTCGAACGGTTTGTATCGAACGTTAGATGTCGAAGGGTTTGTGTCGAACGGTAGATATCGAACGGTTAGTGTCGAACGGTAGATGTCGAACGGTAGATGTCGAACGGTATATGTCGAACGGTTTGTGTTGAACGGTTTGTGTCGAACGGTTTGTATCGAACGGTTTGTGTCGAAAGGTAGGAGTCGAACGGTAGATGTCGAACGATTTGTTTCGAACGGTAGATGTCGAACGGTTTGTTTCGAACGGTGGATGTCGCACGGTTTGTGTCGTACGGTAGATGATGAACGGTTTGTGTCGAAGGGTAGATGTCGAACGGTTTCTGTCGAACGGTAGATGTCGAACGGTAGATGTCGAATGGTAGATGTCGAATGGTAGATGTCGAACTATTTGTGTCGAATGGTAGATGTCGAACGGTTTGTGTTGAACGGTAGATATCGAACGGTTTGTGTCGAACGGTAGATGTCGAATGGTAGATGTCGAACGATTTGTATCGAACGGTACATGTCGAACGGAAGGTGTCGAACGGTAGGTGTTGAACGGTAGGTGTCGAACGGTAGGTGTTGAACGGGTTGTGGCGAACGGTAGATGTCGAACTGTTTGTATCGATCGGTAGATGTCGAACAGTTTGTGTCGAACCGTAGATGTCGAGTGGTAGATGTGGAACGGTTTGTGTCGAACGGTAGATGTCGAATGGTAGATGTCGAACTATGTGTGTCGAACAGTAGATGTCGAACTATTTGTATCGATCGGTAGATGTCGAACGGTAGATGTCGAACTGTGTGTATCGATCGGTAGATGTCGAACGGTTTATGTCGAACGGGAGATGTCGAACGGTAGATGTCGAACGGTTTGTGTCGAACGGTAGATGTCGAACGGTAGATGTTAAACTGTTTGTGTCGAACGGTAGATGTCGAACGGTTTCTGTCGAACGGTAGATGTCGAACGGTAGATGTCGAACGGTTTGTGTCGAACGGTAGATGTCGAACGGTTTCTGTCGAACGGTAGATGTCGAACGGTTTGTATCGATCGGTAGATGTCGAACGGTTTATGTCGAACGGTAGATGTCGAACGGTAGATGTCGAACGGTTTGTGTCGAACGGTAGATGTCGGACGGTTTCTGTCGAACGGTAGATGTCGAACGGTAGATGTCGAACTATTTGTGTCGAACGGTAGATGTCGAGCGGTTTGTATCGAACGTTAGATGTCGAAGGGTTTGTGTCGAACGGGAGATGTCAAACGGTTTGTGTTGAACGGTAGCTGTCGAACGGTTTGTGTCGAACGGTAGATGTCGAACGGTAGATGTCGAACGGTAGGTGTTGAATGGTAGATGTCGCACGGTTTGTGTCGAACGGTAACTGTCGAACGGTAGATGTCGAACGGTAGATGTCGAACGGTATATGTCGAACGGTTTGTGTCGAACGGTTTGTATCGAACGGTAGATGTCGAAAAGTAGGAGGTAGATGTCGAATGGTAGATGTCGAACGGTTTGTTTCGAACGGTGGATGTCGCACGGTTTGTGTCGTACGGTAGATGATGAACGGTTTGTGTCGAAGGTAGATGTCGAACGGTTTCTGTCGAACGGTAGATGTCGAACGGTAGATGTCGAATGGTAGATTTCGAACGGTTTGTATCGATCGGTAGATGTCGAACGGTTTCTGCCGAACGGTAGATGTCGAACGGTTTCTGTCGAACGGTAGATGTCGAACGGTAGATGTCGAACTGTTTGTATCGATCGGTAGATGTCGAACGGTTTATGTCGAACGGTAGATGTCGAACGGTAGATGTCGAACGGTTTATGTCGAACGGTAGATGTCGAACTGTTTGTGTCGAACGGTAGATGTCGAACGGTTTCTGTCGAACGGTAGATGTCGAACGGTAGATGTCGAACGGTAGATGTCGAACGGTAGATGTCGAACTATTTGTGTCAAACGGTAGATGTCGAACGGTTTGTATCGAACGTTAGATGTCGAAGGGTTTGTGTCGAACGGTAGATGTCAAACGGTTTGTGTTGAACGGTAGCTGTCGAACGGTTTGTGTCGAACGGTAGATGTCGAACGGTTTGTGTCGAACGGTAGATGTCGAACGGTAGGTGTTGAATGGTGGATGTCGCACGGTTTGTGTCGAACGGTAACTGTCGAACGGTAGATGTCGAACGGTAGATGTCGAACAGTATATGTCGAGCGGTTTGTGTCGAACGGTTTCTGTCGAACGGTTAGTATCGAACGGTTTGTGTCGAAAGGTAGGAGTCGAACGGTAGTTGTCGAATGGTAAATGTCGAACGATTTGTTTCGAACGGTAGATGTCGAACGGTTTGTTTCGAACGGTGGATGTCGCACGGTTTGTGTCGTACGGTAGATGATGAACGGTTGTGTCGAAGGGTAGATGTCGAACGGTAGATGTCGAACGGTTTGTGTCGAACGGTTTGTGTCGAACGGTTTGTGTCGAACCGTTTGTGTCGAAAGGTAAGAGTCGAACGGTAGATGTCTAATGATAGATGTCGAACGATTTGTTTCGAAAGGTAGATGTCGAATGGTAGATGTCGAACGATTTGTTTCGAAGGGTAGATGTCGAACGGTTTGTTTCGAACGGTAGATGTCGAACGGTTTGTTTCGAACGGTAGATGTCGAACGGTTTGTTTCGAACGGTACATTGTATGCAAAATGTGAATCTGTCAGATTATTATGGAACCCTTTGTTCACCTTTATTAGAGCTATTTGTTATTTGTGGAATTAATGTACTATGAGCCTAATGGTCTTATAAACCTCGAACTCGTCCCTCTTAAGCGGCTGTACCTGTAGATATACATATGAAACACCCGGGGAGAATATACAACGCAAGGAATACTGGATATTCTCTACGTATTACTCCTGCACGCTGACGTCATACGGGATATAGATAGGGAGAACGACTGTGCCATGAGACCTAGATGAGGTCAATAATATTCAACGCCTTTAAAACAGTATATTTCCCTTAATAAAAAAAATGCCCTCACCGATCCCACCCATCACTGCCCTTACACCCCCCCCCCCCCCGCTGCCCTCACCCGCTCCCACCCTCCACTGCCCTTAAATCCCCGCCCACCCCCCCCCCCCCACTGCCCTCACGCCAGCCCACCCACCACTGCCCCCACCCCCTCCCACCCACCACTGCCCTTAAATCCCCGCCCACCCCTACCCCCCCACTGCCCTCACTCCCTCCCACCCCCCACGACCTGGTTATTATTTATAACCTCAACGCGGTTGTGGATGACCTTCATACTGCCCTTGGTTATCCGGTGACCCTTCTGCGCGGAATGCCTTCCCACCGACACCCCCGCATTAACGGAGAGTATATGTCCCCTCTGACTGACACTTGTTGTCCCAGTCTGAACGCCCCCCCCCCTCCCCCCCGCCCTTTACCCTCCCCCAGCCCTTCACCCTCCCGCAGCCCTCCACCCTCCCCCAACCCTCCACCCTCATTGTCAATCCTCAAGACACTTTACTTCCGCCCGGGAACATATTGTTACTTACTATACCTTAACCTTAACAACCTTAACAAACGTTACGGGATGTCGTGTCGGCTGAGCGTGTGAGGCGGGTAACTATCACTGAATGGTGTTATTGTGGCGTGTCGTGCACCATATCACATTAATCACAGTGGTGGTTACCATGGGTTACCATGGGTTACCATGGGTACCATGCCACTTCTCATTCACTAAGTGTAAGATACCAAACGAAAAGCGCAGACGGTCATTTCGCTTCGCTTTGTCGCTTCGTTTCTTTTCGTCTTTTCATCAATTGTTATCAGTTTTCATCAATTGTTATCCGCATCATCGCTCTCAAGTCGTGGCAGCCAGCAGACCGTTAGGCGGTAATGTTGCTGGTTCATTCAACTACTGAAGCAGAGGTCTAGACGCATTTAACAAAATGAGAAATTCACTAAAGAAAAGATGAACACACGCGGGACTAAGATCGAAATCAAGAATCAAATGACAATTTCATATTTTACCCCTTTTTTTTTAATTGCTACATACTTGTCCGCTGGTAAACGGTGACTATCGGCGTATCCGGTTTACCCCCTGCGGGAGTGGGGGTGGTACTTAATACGATGCTGGGTTTGGGAGGGTTTCGCTGTAAAGCCCCCGTTCTTCATCTCCAAAATACGATCGGAAGGTGTATCTTTTTTCCTTTAATCCATTGACCCGCAATGCAGACCGGCTCTATGGCCGCTAACCCAGCCCCACCCCCTCCCCATCCCTCCCCGGGGGGTTTACCTGGTCTCTTCCGCAGACGGCGCCCCCGCGGCTCCGCGTGTACACTCCTCGGGTGAGGGGAGTTCGTGGAGCAGACTAGGGTTTACCTTGACTCTCGGCTACAGTGGTGACACTCTCTACCCTCGGCTCACTCCGCAAGGCGCTGACCCCAATACATAAGTCCATACATTTGCATCCTGGTCCGCCAAGGAGAGGAGCGCCATCTGGCGAATGGGAACTTGCAATGATGTCTCTGTTTTTACATTGATTTAATGTATTTTTACATTAATCGTGAACTGTGAATTTTAATATTAAATAGCAACAAATAGACTGGCTTTATATTCAGGACGCTTTAACCACTTTTGTTCATATATCGAGTCAATGAGAGAAGGGAGGGAGAGTGGAGCCATGTCCCGGAGGGTAACCCCCTACTCCATGCGAAGAAGGATCTTTATCCTGCGACCACATAGACATGGCCACAGCGGGGCTCGAACCACCGATTCCTGTTCCGTTAGACTCTCAGGTGGCCAGAGCACTCAAGGAAAGCGCTCTAACCCACTGAGCTATCGAGACGGCCCCACTAAGAAATCGGAAACCGACAAATTGCATCATGTATCCGCCCTTCCATGGTGAGTTCTCCTTTTAATTCATCGTGACCTGGTAATAAAGAAATGTATTCCTTGTGAGCTAGGAACACGACCTCCTTAGGTTTGTGATACGTTGGGGTAACATCAGACATGAAAGGGTGTTGTGGGTCCCTGGGTTTCATTACCAAAACACCGAATCGAATGTTCCATACTGTGAGGAAGTTGACTGAAGATGCGCTTTAGTCGAGGACTTATATATGTATACTCCAATATTAAGGTGTTAGGCTTATGTGTTAGGGTTAGTGGCATGAAAGGAGCGTGGCCGGACAGGTTATCACGGCCGGACAGATTATTATGTTACACCGGACAGGTTATCATGTTACACCGGACAGGTTATTATGTTACACCGGACAGGTTATTATGTTACACCGGACAGGTTATTATGTTACACCGGACAGGTGATTTTGTTACACCGGACAGGTTATCATGTTACACCAGACAGGTTATTATGTTAGACCGGACAGGTTATTATGTTACACCGGACAGGTTATTATGTTACACCGGACAGGTTATTATGTTACACCGGACAAGTTATGTTACACCGTACAGGTTATTATGTTACACCGGACAGGTTATTATGTTACACCGGACAGGTTATTATGTTACACCGGACAGGTTATCATGTTACACCAGACAGGTTATTATGTTACACCGGACAGGTTATCATGTTACACCAGACAGGTTATTATGTTACACCGGACAGGTTATTATGTTACACCGGACAGGTTATGTTACACCGGACAGGTTATGTTACAGCGGACAGGTTATTATGTTACACCGGATCACCATCGCGCCGCCTACGAGTACTAACTATATGTGACTGTTTCTTCAGATAACAGGCATTTTTTCCTCGCGAGATCTTAATATTTAGTCAGTATGAAACAGTACCTATTATTACAAACAAAAACACATTCATTGTGTTTCTCCCAAATTTCAGGAGGTGACATTGCCGCGTTCCATACCGGGTTCGGGTGTGACGGTTGCAAAACAAACTAGTCTGCTGAATTATAAAAATTAAATATGCATTGTTCTCATAAGCATATACCAAACTAGGCCTACTCCTGAACAAAAAACCATAATGTTTGACTGTTATTCGTTTTTTCCTCCCGCTCTAAAAAAACGAGCTGCAGACATGGCATTATCCTTAATGTGATGTGATCAGTAAATAACAAGTTTTTGTCAGAAAAAAATTATGCAATATCGCATACAACCTTAACGATGGATTTTGGGTGGCCTTCTGGCACTAACTTTAGTTAATATCTTCTTCTCCATGCTCCGTTCGCATGAGATACGGACAACGTCCAGGCAGAGACGCTGGCTTATTTGGCTCTAGCGTTTAACTAGAGTCTCCCAACCATGTGAATGAATCTGTTTCTGTTATGCCTCTTGTTATTTCTTATGTATTCACTTGGTTAAATAAACGATTATTGACTTGACTTGGAATGGCTGTTCGCTGACGTCTTTATTGGCTTGGCAAATCGTATGAGAATGAACGCATTCAAAATGTATGTTCGTTGACGAGCTAGCCGCCGGCAGTAAAAGGCTAGCTGCACGGCCAGAGCTCAGGTTAAAGGTTGTTTGCAAACGTGACATGAAGGCTTTCGGCATCGATCCGCACTTTTGTGACGATTTGCGAGCCCAGATGAGTGGATGAGTGCATCCCCCACAGGTACATCCTCAGTTCACCATTAAACGAAATACTTGATCACGGCGGTCGGCTGATATCCCATTCTCAGTTCACGCAGAATTATTTTCCTCATTCCCAGTTCACGTTGAAATTAAAGGTCCATTCAGCTGCCGCGCTGAATGACGTCATTTGGGGAACAAATTTACGAATCGTGATTGTATGGCGCTAAATAAACACCACACGATGAAACAATAAAAGAGCCATCGTGTGAGACGAAGCTAATAGTATAACTGTCGCTAATTTGTATTGTTTTCAAGACCAAAACGGACACAAAGCGACAGTATACATTTTCGGTATGTATGCAGAAAATAGTATACACATATTTATATATATTATATATATATATATATATTATATATATATATATATATATATATATATATATATATATATCTATATATCAGACCGAGCGGATTTTCGCGGTGGAAAAAGGGGGCTTTACCGCGGAATCCCCCCGCCCACAGCAATGTATTAAGTCCCCCCCCCCCGGGCATTATCTACACCTGGTAGCTTTCTAATCATGACAAGGCATAGCACATAATGGCGTATTTGAAGGTATTTATGATGTTGACGCTACCTTGTCTACATTACACTCATTGTCGACCTCCATGATTACAGGCTTGTGCTTCCGGGAACCGAAATATTGAGGAAAATGGTTAAAACAGATGTGGCGTAAAACGCCCCTGGTGTGGGGCAATACGCCTACAGATGTGGCGTAAAACCCCCCTGGTGTGGGGCAATACGCCTACAGATGTGGCGTAAAACGCCCCTGGTGTGGGGCAATACGCCTACAGAGGTGGCGTAATACGCCCCTGGTGTAGGGCAATACGCATAAAGATGTGGCGTAAAACGCCCCTGGTGTAGGGCAATACGCCTAAAGATGTGTCGTAAAACGCCCCTGGTGTGGGGCAATACGCCTACAGATGTGGCGTAAAACGCCCCTGGAGTGAGGCAATACGCCTACAGAGGTGGCGTAAAACGCCCCTGGTGTGGGGCAATACGCCTAAAGATGTGGCGTAAAACGCCCCTGGTGTAGGGCAATACGCCTAAAGATGTGGCGTAAAACGCCCCTGGTGTGGGGCAATACGCCTACAGATGTGGCGTAAAACGCCCCTGGAGTGAGGCAATACGCCTACAGAGGTGGCGTAAAACGCCCCTGGTGTAGGGCAATACGCCTACAGATGTGGCGGAAAACGCCCCTGGTGTGGGGCAATACGCCTACAGAGGTGGCGTAAAACGCCCCTGGTGTGGGGCAATACGCCTACAGATGTGGCGTAAAACGCCCCTGGTGTGGGGCAATACGCCTACAGATGTGGCGTAAAACGCCCCTGGTGTAGGGCAATACGCCTACAGAGGTGGCGTAATACGCCCCTGGTGTAGGGCAATACGCCTAAAGATGTGGCGTAAAACGCCCCTGGTGTGGGGCAATACGCCTACAGATGTGGCGTAAAACGCCCCTGGAGTGAGGCAATACGCCTACAGAGGTGGCGTAAAACGCCCCTGGTGTAGGGCAATACGCCTACAGATGTGGCGGAAAACGCCCCTGGTGTGGGGCAATACGCCTACAGAGGTGGCGTAAAACGCCCCTGGTGTGGGGCAATACGCCTACAGATGTGGCGTAAAACGCCCCTGGTGTGGGGCAATACGCCTACAGAGGTGGCGTAAAACGCCCCTGGTGTGGGGCAATACGCCTACAGATGTGGCGTAAAACGCCCCTGGTGTGAGGCAATACGCCTATAGATGTGGCGTAAAACGCCCCTGGTGTGGGGCAATACGCCTACGGAGGTGGCGTAAAACGCCCCTGGTGTGGGGCAATACGCCTACAGATGTGGGACAAAACACCCACTGACGTCGGACAAAAATCTCACTGGCGTGAGAAAAGACGGTTTGCAGCTTATTGTAAAATTAGAATTGTGTTATTACAGCAGGCAGATATATTATAATATACTAAGAACTATAACACAGATTACGTTCTTTGAAGGGGCGTTAGTTGTTGGCAGGATAGGAAGTACCATTCGTCTCTTTTAAATTAGAAAATCTCTCTTCTGTGTCTGTAGACATATGGTTCCACACTGACGCAAAAGCAACGAAAACATTTTGTCCATAAAATATTCAAACTATGAATCCGCTTGTTTTTATGCTTTGAAAAAGGCGGCTGCTCTACAGCATAAGGAGGCCACGTATACAGACAGGCATACCCAGCTCAGGAAGAACTCTTTAACACTTTTGCAGTATATGCCTCGACACGTCGTAGGGTAAGACTTTGTAGTATTCTACCAATAATTTACAATAATAAAAAAATATTTGTAAATAATTAAAAAAAAATTAAATAATAAAAAAAAAAATTTATATTAAAAAATGTTCTATCTTCATATCCGGTAGTCAGCCAAGTAACGTTCCGGCATTTATTTGCCCAATATAGTCTAAATGCTCGGTTTTTGCCCGACATTGATTGACGTCCGTGCGTTATATTTTGCAATTATGACCCGAACGGTTTGGGCGGATTTTTGTTTTGCACTTAAACTCAATAGTGCAAGGCAAATACCGGCTAAACAAATGGCACGTGGCTCGTTGGTTCGCGTCCGGCTGTGGCCATGCCTGTGTGGTCGCGGGGTAAAGATCGCATGTCCTTCTTCGCAAAGAGTAGACGGTTATTGTAGAAGAATAAAACATAAAAATAACGAGCTCTGTGTATTTAATACAGCAAAAAACATCTCAAACCCTTATCGAAGAAGTTATAATTTTGACTGAATTCTTTCTTTACATCACCTGATACCGTGTGTTATCAGGCTTCGAGTGGGTCCCCGTCACTAATTTGTAGAAATGCGCGGCGCATTTTTCCTATCAATTGCGCAGCGCCGCCCTGGCGAACGAGTGTGAGAATGCATTGAGGAAGTAGACATGTTGGTGTTTTAGGCCATTTTTGTGCACATACAGGCTAAATTGGGCCAAGGAACCTCCCGGGACGATGAAGGATGAAGGAATGAAACATGCCCCAGATTAGGTGCCCGAGCCCGGATTCGAACCCAGGACCTATTGATCTGCGGTCTAGTGCGCTAACCACTACACCAGGGAGGCCCCATTGAGGAAGTAGGCGACAACAGAGATATAATAGAGCCCTAGCGGAGTGAGTCGAAGCCAGAGAATGATTGCAGGGGGGTAAATAGATACCAATAACGCAACGCAATACCGCATCAAAACAATTCGAACAGGGTGAAAATAACAAGGCATTTATTGCAAACAAATTATCGAACAAGTCTTCTTACTGTGTTAGCGCTACATTACGTGTGTGAATGGTCTGCACCATGTTGTTTATAACCGTTGTAACGCCTAACGTGGTTCTCGCGCGTCATGGGTAAAGCGTGTGACGCCTCACACACAGGACGACCCTCGACAGAGAAACCCTGACTGCTAAACACATTACCACCACTACCGGCTCCCCATGCTTGTACCACGGCACTCGAGCCCCCGTGGCCGGTTAGTAACAGAGGTGTGAGCAGCACATACACAAGCAATTAAGGAAGTCCAAGGCGTCTTGACTGGGTATAACATTGCAGTATCCTCAATCAAATTATTCTGTGGGTAATACAAATGAGCAACTTCATTGAACGATCAGGCCAGAGCAAGACGCTTGGTGTCTTCTTGGGCACAATGTTCGTGGTGGTGGGATGGTGGACATATGGCGGAATGTCGGGTATTGTGAGAGGGGGGGGGAGGGGAGGGGGAGGAGGGGGGTGGACCTCGCGTCCGGGCCTCGTTCAGTAGTAGCCTCCGTCTACTGCCGGCCAGGAGCCAGTCGAGGCCGCACCGCCTTGTGGACGGCTCTGGGGAAGTCGAACTGACGCCGAGACGGGGTGACGAAGAAAAAGGGACGATTCTTGTGGAGGTCTGACATGCGCCCGACGTTGGCGCCCCCTGGTGAGTGCGAGCCTCGCGCCAGCTGTGAGGACGACGAACCGGAACCGGAAGAGGACGAGGAGGATGAGGAGCCACGTGCCGAGCTGCCGCTCTCTACCGCTGCAGCGCGCATTTGTTCCTGTGCCATACGAGCCAAGACACGCGCCCGCTCCATCTCCTGCGGGGGTGGCGGGGGGGGGGGGGGCGGAGATAAAATCAATAAACTTGATATAGTTTCATCGAGATCTACGCCGTATGATAGATGTATGATGATTATTTATGATTCGGTGAAGATATACGTTTTGCAATGGCAACATTTGCTCAGAAGTTCACTGCTCTGTTATTAACAAATATTCGCAACAGTTCCCCCGCTATCTCGTGTTTCCTTGGCTACTACTTTAGTTAGTTCCTCTGTGTGTTTGTCAGTCTGTCTGTATATCTGTCTTACCTGTCTTTGTGTTTTTCGGTTTGCCTATCGATAGCCTATCCGTCTGTCAGTCAGTCCGTCTGTCAGCCTGTCTGTCCGGCTGTGTACGACCCCTACCTCTACTCCCTCGTTGCAGTAGCTCTCCAGCATGGACATGGTGCAGGGCTGACGGCAACACTCGCTGACGATACCTCTTCGGACCCTGCTCAGACCAGCCTCGGCTGGCGAACCCTCATCTGGGGGAGGAACAGGGGTCAATGGCATTTAATAAAACATGATCGTAAACAGGTCACGTCATAACATGGTGGATGGTGGAAGGGCATTTCATGAAATGAGATAGTGGAAGGTCATTTCATGAAATAAGACAGTGGAAGGTCATTTTATGAAATAAGATAGTCGAAGGTCATTTCATGAAATAAGATAGTGGAAGGTCATTTCGTGAAGTAATACGCCAGAAAGATCACTGCAAAAAGTAGGATGGTAGAATGTCACTTCATAAAGTAGTGAGGCAAAAAAGACACTTAATGGAATAGGATGGTGGAAAGTTGAGATGAAGAAACCTGGGCGGGGGCAGCTATATACAGCCTAGGTAGGGAGGTGAGTTGGGGGAGTGGAAGGGGGGGGGGTGAGAAGACGACGACACTCTTGTCAACATTAAAAAAGTATTTTCTCCAATGAGCGGATATCGACTGAATGAAGTTTCCTGCAACACGGTGTGCACATGAGTGGCGCATTTAACCGTGAAGGTCACCCGCAAGGTCGCGGGGTTGACTTCCTCGCTGCTCCGGTAAAAGGCCGGCCGTTGTGACCTTGGGTAGAGCTCCGTAGCCACCCACGGACCGATAGAACCCGAACCGGAAACTGGATCGCCAAGAGAATAACATTTCTTCATCTGGTCGTATTTATGTGTTACTCAGGAACATAGCATAAGAGTCTGGCTCGTGACTTCCAAGAGAACTATTGGACCGTCGCAACGGGAGCTAGTGGACAGCCACCACGGGAACTATTTGAAAGTCACAGCGAGAACTAATGAACATCTACCACGGAAACTAGTGGCCAGCCACCCCGGGAACTATTTGACATCCATCACCGGAACCAATGGACAACATTACCGAGAACTATTGGACAGTCACAACGGAAACTAGTGGACAACCATCATGGGAACCAATGGACAACCTTAGCGGGAACTATTGAACAGTCACAACGGAAACTAGTGGACATCCATCACGGGAACCAATGGACAGCCTTACCGAGAACTATTGAACAGTCACAACGGAAACTAGTGGACAACCATCATGGGAACCAATGGACAACATTACCGAGAACTATTGGACAGTCACAACGGAAACTAGTGGACAACCATCATGGGAACCAATGGACAACATTACCGAGAACTATTGGACAGTCACAACGGAAACTAGTGGACATCCATCACGGGAACCAATGGACAACATTACCGAGAACTATTGGACAGTCACAACGGAAACTAGTGGACAACCATCATGGGAACCAATGGACAACATTACCGAGAACTATTGGACAGTCACAACGGAAACTAGTGGACAACCATCATGGGAACCAATGGACAACCGTACCAAGAACTATTGGACAGTCACAACGGAAACTAGTGGACAACCATCATGGGAACCAATGGACAACATTACCGAGAACTATTGGACAGTCACAACGGAAACTAGTGGACATCCATCACGGGAACCAATGGACAACCTTACCGAGAACTATTGAACAGTCACAACGGAAACTAGTGGACATCCATCACGGGAACCAATGGACAAGCTTACCGAGAACTATTGGACAGTCACAACGGAAACTAGTGGACAACCATCATGGGAACCAATGGACAACATTACCGAGAACTATTGGACAGTCACAACGGAAACTAGTGGACAACCATCATGGGAACCAATGGACAACATTACCGAGAACTATTGGACAGTCACAACGGAAACTAGTGGACATCCATCACGGGAACCAATGGACAACATTACCGAGAACTATTGGACAGTCACAACGGAAACTAGTGGACATCCATCACGGGAACCAATGGACAACATTACCGAGAACTATTGGACAGTCACAACGGAAACTAGTGGACAACCATCATGGGAACCAATGGACAACATTACCGAGAACTATTGGACAGTCACAACGGAAACTAGTGGACAACCATCATGGGAACCAATGGACAACCTTACCGAGAACTATTGGACAGTCACAACGGAAACTAGTGGACAACCATCATGGGAACCAATGGACAACATTACCGAGAACTATTGGACAGTCACAACGGAAACTAGTGGACATCCATCACGGGAACCAATGGACAACCTTACCGAGAACTATTGGACAGTCACAACGGAAACTAGTGGACATCCATCACGGAAACCAATGGACAACCTTACCGAGAACTATTGAACAGTCACAACGGAAACTAGTGGACATCCATCACGGGAACCAATGGACAACATTACCGAGAACTATTGGACAGTCACAACGGAAACTAGTGGTCAACCATCATGGGAACCAATGGACAACCTTACCGGGAACTATTGGACAGTCACAACGGAAACTAGTGGACATCCATCATGGGAACCAATGGACAACCTTACCGAGAACTATTGAACAGTCACAACGGAAACTAGTGGACATCCATCACGGGAACCAATGGACAACCTTACCGAGAACTATTGAACAGTCACAACGGAAACTAGTGGACATCCATCACGGGAACCAATGGACAACCTTACCGAGAACTATTGGACAGTCACAACGGAAACTAGTGGACAACCATCATGGGAACCAATGGACAACCTTACCGGGAACTATTGGACAGTCACAACGGAAACTAGTGGACATCCATCACGGGAACCAATGGACAACATTACCGAGAACTATTGGACAGTCACAACGGAAACTAGTAGACAACCGTCATGGGAAGCAATGGACAACATTACCGAGAACTATTGGACAGTCACAACGGAAACTAGTGGACAACCATCATGGGAACCAATGGACAACTTTACCGCGAACTATTGGACATGTCACAACGGAAACTAGTGGACATCCATCACGGGAACCAATGGACAACCTTACCGAGAACTATTGGACAGTCACAACTAAACTAGTGGACATCCATCACGGAAACCAATGGACAACCTTACCGGGAACTATTGAACAGTCACAACGGAAACTAGTGGACATCCATCACGGGAACCAATGGACAACCATCATGGGAACCAATGGACAACCTTACCGGGAACTATTGAACAGTCACAACGGAAACTAGTGGACATCCATCACGGGAACCATTGGACAACCTTACCGGGAACTATTGGAAAGTCACAACGGAAACTAGTGGAAATCTATCACGGGAATCAATGAACAACCATCATGGGAACCAATGGACAACCTTACCGGGAACTATTGGACAGTCACAACGGAAACTAGTGGAAATCTATCACGGGAATCGATGAACAACCATCACGGGAATCAATGAACAACCTTACCGGGAACTATTGGACAGTCACAACGGAAACTAGCGGACATCCATCACGGAAACCAATGGACAACCTTACCGGGAACTATTGGACAGTCACAACGGAAACTAGTGGACATCCATCACGGGAACCAATGGACAACCATCATGGGAACCAATGGACAACTTTACCGCGAACTATTGGACATGTCACAACGGAAACTAGTGTACATCCATCACGGGAACCAATGGACAATCTTACCGAGAACTATTGGACAGTCACAACTAAACTAGTGGACATCCATCACGGAAACCAATGGACAACCTTACCGGGAACTATTGAACAGTCACAACGGAAACTAGTGGACATCCATCATGGGAACCAATGGAAAACCTTGCCGAGAACTATTGGACAGTCACAACGGAAACTAGTGGACAACCATCATGGGAACCAATGGACAACATTACCGAGAACTATTGGACAGTCACAACGGAAACTAGTGGACAACCATCATGGGAACCAATGGACAACATTACCGAGAACTATTGGACAGTCACTACGGAAATTTGTGGACATCCATCACAGGAACCAATGGACAACATTACCGATAACTATTGGACAGTCACAACGGAAACTAGTGGACAACATTACCGAGAACTATTGGACAGTCACAACGGAAACTAGTGGACATCCATCATGGGAACCAATGGACAACTTTGCCGAGAACTATTGGACAGTCACAACGGAAACTAGTGGACAACCATCATGGGAACCAATGGACAACCTTACCGAGAACTATTGGACAGTCACAACGGAAACTAGTGGACAACCATCATGGGAACCAATGGACAACCTTACCGAGAACTATTGGACAGTCACAACGGAAACTAGTGGACATCCATCACGGGAACCAATGGACAACCTTACCGAGAACTATTGGACAGTCACAACGGAAACTAGTGGACATCCATCACGGAAACCAATGGACAACCTTACCGAGAACTATTGAACAGTCACAACGGAAACTAGTGGACATCCATCACGGGAACCAATGGACAACATTACCGAGAACTATTGGACAGTCACAACGGAAACTAGTGGTCAACCATCATGGGAACCAATGGACAACCTTACCGGGAACTATTGGACAGTCACAACGGAAACTAGTGGACATCCATCATGGGAACCAATGGACAACCTTACCGAGAACTATTGAACAGTCACAACGGAAACTAGTGGACATCCATCACGGGAACCAATGGACAACCTTACCGAGAACTATTGAACAGTCACAACGGAAACTAGTGGACATCCATCACGGGAACCAATGGACAACCTTACCGAGAACTATTGGACAGTCACAACGGAAACTAGTAGACAACCATCATGGGAACTAATGGACAACCATCATGGGAACCAATGGACAACCTTACCGAGAACTATTGAACAGTCACAACGGAAACTAGTGGACATTTATCACGGGAACCAATGGACAACATTACCGAGAACTATTGGACAGTCACAACGGAAACTAGTAGACAACCATCATGGGAACCAATGGACAACCTTACCGAGAACTATTGGACAGTCACAGCGGAAACTAGTAGACATCCATCACGGGAACCAATGGACAACATTACCGAGAACTATTGGACAGTCACAACGGAAACTAGTGGACAACCATCATGGGAACCAATGGACAACATTACCGAGAACTATTGAACAGTCACAACGGAAACTAGTGGACAACCATCATGGGAACCAATGGACAACCGTACCGAGAACTATTGGACAGTCACAACGGAAACTAGTGGACAATCATCATGGGAACCAATGGACAACATTACCGAGAACTATTGGACAGTCACAACGGAAACTAGTAGACAACCATCATGGGAACCAATGGACAACCTTACCGAGAACTATTGGACAGTCACAACGGAAACTAGTAGACATCCATCACGGGAACCAATGGACAACATTACCGAGAACTATTGGACAGTCACAACGGAAACTAGTGGACAACCAGCATGGGAACCAATGGACAACATTACCGAGAACTATTGAACAGTCACAACGGAAACTAGTAGACAACCATCATGGGAACCAATGGACAACATTACCGAGAACTATTGGACAGTCACAACGGAAACTAGTAGACAACCATCATGGGAACCAATGGACAATCTTACCGAGAACTATTGGACAGTCACAACGGAAACTAGTGGACATCCATCACGGGAACCAATGGACAACCTTACCGAAAACTATTGGACAGTCACAACGGGAAATAGTTTCCAGCCATCGCGGGAACTAATGGACAACCATCACGGAAACTATTGGACAGCCATCCCTGGAACTAGTGGCCAGGTACCACGGAAACTATTGGACAGCCATCCCTGGAACTAGTGGCCAGGTACCACGGGAACTAGTGGACAGCCTTCAAGGGAACTAGCGGGCAGCTACCACGGGAACTAACGGTTAGATACTAAAGGAACTCGCGTGCACCTACCATCATCATCTGTGGCTCCCTCCGCCGGCGCCATTCGCTTGCCGACGTCCGAGTAGTAGAATCCGCGCTGTCCGCACACCGTCCTCAGGGCGTCGGCCAGCTCGGCGCCACACCGCTGGCTCAGGACCAGGCCCCTGGCGGCGGGTAGGGTAACCAGGGTGATGGCGGCCAGTAGCAGGAAGCGCGGCGTCGCGCGGCCGGGCTGCGGCGAGAAGAAGGAACAACACGGGTTATGTTTCTTGCCAAGCATTGCGTGGCTCCTTCTCGCGGGTCAAAGGTCATGGACAGCGTCCGGCCGCTGGGGGGCGCGAGCCGAACACAGAAGATTGGTCTCCGCGCGATGGGTCTCTGGGTAGTCGGTATGAGGGGGGGGGGGTCGAGCGGCGGGGAGAGAGGAGGGGGGAGCGGGGGGGGGGGGGGCGTCGAAGAGTGAGGCCTGGGCGCGTTCTTGCCAGAACAGTAAGAGTGACAAGTGCCCTCCAATAAGAGCGATAATAGGGAAATAGGATGCGAGCGTCGTTGGCGCTCTCTGTGCAAGGAAGCGCGTGGACTCGGCGCATTAATTGCGTTCTGTCTCCTCGTCTCAACAAGGGCCTGTAGATAATACCAGCGCGACAATAACATTTGAGTGGAAGTCATGGTGATACCTAACAAAGGTCCTGAGGTAATGACACGAAAACACACACGAACGACATACATACTAAGCTTGTACGTTGGCGTCTCTGTCTTGCCTGACATCTTGCGTTCTATGGGCGGGAGAGGGAGATCTGTGTCGCAATGTAACAGAGACGCACAATCTTCAAAGGGGCCGGTGGGCGTCAGCCAATCCTCAAGTGAAGGATTCAAGCCGGGATCGTGTAAATTTGCCGCATTGCATCTAGATTGCTGTCAGGCGTGGTATAATGCTACACCAACGCGATATCTGACTTGTCACTTTGATGAAATAATTACGTTCCTTTGTAGAAGTAACTTCAGACATGTTAGATTCTTAATGCGTGGGTGCATGACTAGCTATTTCCTTGGCTCACGATGAAGATGGGTCCAAGTTGTGAATACCATAGATCAATCTCATTTTAATAGCAGTTTACAACACTGGCGTTACCTATGACCTAGAGTAGATTTAACACGTCGTATATCAGGTAACCAAAGCACGACCCAAGCCCTTCTTATCTCCAGAGATGTCGTGATGTTGCAGGTGATGGGGCGTGGGTGTGTGGGGGTGTGTGAGGGTGTGGGGGGGGGGGCGCTATGGCGGCATCAGCCACAGGACATAGGTCTGTATTCCTCCTGCTTTTCGTGTCGTTTTGTCAACTAATAATCACATCTACCAGTCTAAAAAAAGATTTCACGGCGTTCTGTCTGTATCTACGGCGATCTGCCTGTATTCATGGCGTTCTGCCTGTATTCATGGCGTTCTGCCCGTATTCACGGCGTTCTGCCTGTATTCAAGGCGTTCTGCCTGTATTCATGGCGTTCTGCCCGTATTCACGGCGTTCTGCCTGTATTTACGGCGTTCTGCCCGTATTCACGGCGTTCTGCCTGTATTCACGGCATTCTGCCTGTATTCACGGCATTCAGCCTGTATTCACGGCGTTCAGCCTGTATTCACGACGTTCAGCCTGTATTCACGGCGTTCAGCCTGTATTCACGGCGTTCTGCCTGTATGCACGGCGTTCAGCCTGTATTCACGACGTTCTGCCTGTATTCACGGCGTTCTGCCTGTATTCACGGCATTCTGCCTGTATTCACGGCGTTCTGTCTGTATTCACGGCGTTCTGCCTGTATTCACGGCGTTCTGCCTGTATTCACGGCGTTCTGCCCGTATTCACGGCGTTCTGCCTGTATTCACGGCGTTCTGCCTGTATTCACGGCATTCTGCCTGTATTCACGGCGTTCTGTCTGTATTCACGGCGTTCTGTCCGTATTCACGGCGTTGTGCCTGTATTCATGGCGTTCTGCCCGTATTCACGGCGATCTGCCTGTATTCACGGCGTTCTGCCTGTATTCACGGCGTTCTGCCCGCATTCACGGCGTTCTGCCCGTATTCACGGCGTTCTGCCTGTATTCACGGCATTCTGCCTGTATTCACGGCATTCATCCTGTATTCACGGCGTTCAGCCTGTATTCACGGCGTTCTGCCTGTATTCACGGCGCTCTGCCTGTATTCACGGCGTTCTGCCTGTATTCACGGCGTTCTGTCTGTATTCACGGCGTTCTGTCTGTATTCACGGCGTTGTGCCTGTATTCACGGCATTCTGCCTGTATTAAAGGAGTTCTGCCTGTATTCAAGGCGTTCTGCCTGTATTCACGGCATTCTGCCTGTATTCACGGCGTTCAGCCTGTATTCACGGCATTCAGCCTCTATTCACGGCATTCTGCCTGTATTCACGGAGCTCTGCCTGTATTCAAGGCGTTCTGCCTGTATTCACGGCGTTCTGCCCGTATTCACGGCGTTCTGCCCGTATTCATGCCGTTCAGCCTGTATTCACGGCGTTCAGCCTGTATTCACGGCGTTCTGCCAGTATTCACGGCGTTTTCACCTATTTTCGGCAGGTGTATACCGTATTCCGGACACACCCAGAAAGGTGCTTTCTGTATGCACCTGGTTACCTGGTCGCATTGTCCATGTGGTGTGGTTTGGTTTTGAAACACGTGCTTTTATTACAAGACACTTTCCTTGCTCCAAGATTTCGGGATACCACGTTACGTACTGTTCGAGCCATGTAACTGGAGGCTGTAAACAAGTTGCAGGTAACAGTAGAGGGTGGAGGAAAGGTGAGAGAGTCCATTGAAGTGGGCAGGACCTTAAAATATGACCTTGCTAAGATTTCCTCCATTCCCCGATCTATAACCTTTGATACCGTCTTGACAAGATGATTAGTTGTGTTAATCATGCTAGTCTTTCTGCGCCCAGTTGATCTGAGCCCCAGAACAAGGTTACTGCCGCGCCGCGCGGCTCCCTCGTTCCGCCCAGGGTGTCCAGTGACATGCTTAACAACGGATATTTATAAGCCAGGGTCCAAGACAGTCAAATTATCCCCAATTATTTCTGGCTGTCCAAACCTAGTGTCTGTATCCCATATCTCGGCAAATTCTCGGAATGCAGATCACGCCATGAATGATTCCACGTGACTTGAACCGAGATGGCCTTGCATATCCCATCACCTAAATCGCCTTCCCCTTTCAGCACCACTACCTTATTTAGACCATAGTTCATAGAAATGCGTCCTACACGCTGGGAGTCTTCCATAGTGAAGAGCGTCTGTTCTCTGGTCCTACACGCTGGGAGTCTTCCATAGTGAAGAGCGTCTGTTCTCTGGTCCTACACGCTAGGAGTCTACCATAGTGAAGAGCGTCTGTTCTCTGGTCCTACACGCTGGGAGTCTACCATAGTGAAGAGCGTCTGTCCTCTGGTCCTACACGCTGGGAGTCTTCCATAGTGAAGAGCGTCTGTTCTCTGGTCCTACACGCTAGGAGTCTACCATAGTGAAGAGCGTCTGTTCTCTGGTCCTACACGCTGGGAGTCTACCATAATGAAGAGCGTCTGTTCTCTGGTCCTACACGCTGGGAGTCTTCCATAGTGAAGAGCGTCTGTTCTCTGGTCCTACATGCTGGGAGTCTTCCATAGTGAAGAGCGTCTGTTCTCTGGTCCTACACGCTGTGAGTCTTCCATAGTGAAGAGCGTCTGTTCTCTGGTCCTACACGCTGTGAGTCTTCCATAGTGAAGAGCGTCTGTTCTCTGGCCCTACACGCTAGGATTCTACCATAGTGAAGAGCGTCTGTTCTCTGGTCCTACACGCTGTGAGTCTTCCATACTGAAGAGCGTCTGTTCTCTGGTCCTACACGCTGGGAGTCTACCATTGTGAAGAGCGTCTGTTCTCTGGTCCTACACGCTGGGAGTCTACCATTATAGTGAAGAGCGTCTGTTCTCTGGTCCTACACGCTGTGAGTCTTCCATAGTGAAGAGCGTCTGTTCTCTGGTCCTACACGCTGGGAGTCTTCCATAGTGAAGAGCGTCTGTTCTCTGGTCCTACACGCTGTGAGTCTTCCATACTGAAGAGCGTCTGTTCTCTTGTCCTACACGCTGTGAGTCTTCCATAGTGAAGAGCGTCTGTTCTCTGGTCCTACACGCTGGGAGTCTTCCATAGTGAAGAGCGTCTGTTCTCTGGTCCTACACACTGTGAGTCTTCCATAGTGAAGAGCGTCTGTTCTCTGGTCCTACACGCTGTGAGTCTTCCATAGTGAAGAGCGTCTGTTCTCTGGTCCTACACGCTGTGAGTCTACCATAGTGAAGAGCGTCTGTTCTCTGGTCCTACACGCTGGGAGTCTTCCATAGTGAAGAGCGTCTGTTCTCTGGTCCTACACGCTGTGAGTCTTCCATAGTGAAGAGCGTCCGTTCTCTGGTCCTACACGCTAGGAGTCTTCCATAGTGAAGAGCGTCTGTTCTCTGGTCCTACACGCTGTGAGTCTTCCATAGTGAAGAGCGTCTGTTCTCTGGTCCTACACGCTGTGAGTCTTCCATAGTGAAGAGCGTCTGTTCTCTGGTCCTACACGCTGTGAGTCTTCCATAGTGAAGAGCGTCTGTTCTCTGGTCCTACACGCTAGGAGTCTACCATAGTGAAGAGCGTCTGTTCTCTGGTCCTACACGCTGTGAGTCTTCCATACTGAAGAGCGTCTGTTCTCTGGTCCTACACGCTGGGAGTCTACCATAGTGAAGAGCGTCTGTTCTCTGGTCCTACACGCTGGGAGTCTTCCATAGTGAAGAGCGTCTGTTCTCTGGTCCTACACGCTGTGAGTCTTTCATAGTGAAGAGCGTCTGTTCTCTGGTCCTACACGCTGTGAGTCTTCCATAGTGAAGAGCGTCTGTTCTCTGGTCCTACACGCTAGGAGTCTACCATAGTGAAGAGCGTCTGTTCTCTGGTCCTACACGCTGTGAGTCTTCCATACTGAAGAGCGTCTGTTCTCTGGTCCTACACGCTGGGAGTCTTCCATAGTGAAGAGCGTCTGTTCTCTGGTCCTACACGCTGGGAGTCTACCATAGTGAAGAGCGTCTGTTCTCTGGTCCTACACGCTGTGAGTCTTCCATAGTGAAGAGCGTCTGTTCTCTGGTCCTACACGCTGGGAGTCTTCCATAGTGAATAGCGTCTGTTCTCTGGTCCTACACGCTGGGAGTCTTCCATAGTGAAGAGCGTCTGTTCTCTGGTCCTACACGCTGTGAGTCTTCCATAGTGAATAGCGTCTGTTCTCTGGTCCTACACGCTAGGAGTTTATCATTATAGTGAAGAGCGTCTGTTCTCTGGTCCTACACGCTGGGAGTCTACCATAGTGAAGAGCGTCTGTTCTCTGGTCCTACACGCTGGGAGTCTTCCGTAGTGAAGAGCGTCTGTTCTCTGGTCCTACACGCTGGGAGTCTTCCATAGTGAAGAGCGTCTGTTCTCTGGTCCTACACGCTGGGAGTCTTCCATAGTGAAGAGCGTCTGTTCTCTGGTCCTACACGCTGGGAGTTTACCATAGTGAAGAGCGTCTGTTCTCTGGTCCTACACGCTGGGAGTCTTCCATAGTGAAGAGCGTCTGTTCTCTGGTCCTACACGCTGGGAGTCTTCCATAGTGAAGAGCGTCTGTTCTCTGGTCCTACACGCTGGGAGTCTACCATAGTGAAGAGCGTCTGTTCTCTGGTCCTACACGCTGGGAGTCTACCATAGTGAAGAGCGTCTGTTCTCTGGTCCTACACGCTGGGAGTCTTCCATAGTGACGAGCGTCTGTTCTCTGGTCCTACACGCTGGGAGTCTTCCATAGTGAAGAGCGTCTGTTCTCTGGTCCTACACGCTGGGAGTCTTCCATAGTGAAGAGCGTCTGTTCTCTGGTCCTACACGCTGGGAGTCTACCATAGTGAAGAGCGTCTGTTCTCTGGTCCTACACGCTGGGAGTCTTCCATTCTGAAGAGCGTCTGTCCTCTGGTCCTACACGCTGGGAGTCTTCCATAGTGAAGAGCGTCTGTTCTCTGGTCCTACACGCTGGGAGTCTTCCATAGTGAAGAGCGTCTGTTCTCTGGTCCTACACGCTGGGAGTCTTCCATAGTGAAGAGCGTCTGTTCTCTGGTCCTACACGCTGGGAGTCTACCATTATAGTGAAGAGCGTCTGTTCTCTGGTCCTACACGCTGGGAGTCTTCCATAGTGAAGAGCGTCTGTTCTCTGGTCCTACACGCTGGGAGTCTTCCATAGTGAAGAGCGTCTGTTCTCTGGTCCTACACGCTGGGAGTCTACCATAGTGACGAGCGTCTGTTCTCTGGTCCTACACGCTGGGAGTCTTCCATAGTGAAGAGCGTCTGTTCTCTGGTCCTACACGCTGGGAGTCTTCCATAGTGAAGAGCGTCTGTTCTCTGGTCCTACACGCTGGGAGTCTTCCATAGTGAAGAGCGTCTGTTCTCTGGTCCTACACGCTGGGAGTCTGACATTATAGTGAAGAGCGTCTGTTCTCTGGTCCTACACGCTGGGAGTCTTCCATAGTGAAGAGCGTCTGTTCTCTGGTCCTACACGCTGGGAGTCTACCATAGTGACGAGCGTCTGTTCTCTGGTCCTACACGCTGGGAGTCTTCCATAGTGTCGCTTGTAGATCGTTTCTTCGATACATTATTGTAGTCGCTTGTAGAACGTTTCTTCTATACATTATGGTAGTCGCTTGTAAAACGTTAATTCTTTGATATTATGGTAGTCGCTTGTAGAACATGTCCTTCTTTTTGACTTTATTGTAGTCGCTTGTAGAACGTTTCTTCTTTGACAGTATGGTGGTCGCTTGTAGAACGCATTATTGCTTATATTGTGCTTTCGGTTCGTGGACGTTCTTCATTGCTATCATGGTAGATGGCATATTGCATTCGCTTTTAGAACCTACTTAAACATTACTACTGCAGGTTGTGCATCATGTTACTTTCAGTTTATACCTCAGTAGTCCAAATAATTCTTCCGATCTGTCTGGTGTTGGCATTTTAAGTGCTGGCGGCGGACGGGGGCAGAGTCAGAGTCTCTCTGTCATCCCACGCACCACATTCACACAAAACGTGTGTTGCCTTGGTTACCGGAGGGTGAGGTTGCGCCGCGTGGGTAGATTGCGCCTGATTGGTCTGCAACGACCGAGTCAGTTGTTTGTTCCCAGTGCTCTATGTCATATCTCTTTTCCTACAGCTCATCCCCTAAACGCGTACATTTTATTTGGTGATAACTTCAAGTGTTAATACTCAGGGTGTTGGGTTCCGTCCGGTTAGCGTCCTCAGGCTCCCGCTGACGTTACACTACACCGTTAAAGGATAGACCGACCGGATGAAAGTTCAAAGACAGAAACAATCTTGTTTCCATCGAACGATCCAATTTGATATATTTGAATCTGTGCTTCATCTCTGAATCCCACTGTTATCATTTCCTCCCTGACTCCCGCCCGCGCAATGCCCCCCCCCCCCCACCACCCTTATACCTCTCACCCCCTTTCTCCCGTTCTCTATCGGTTCTGACCTTGGCCCGTGAGATAGACAGTGCCAGTGTCACATGTTTCTGTAAAGACTAATAGATCATAAATTGCGCTTCGCGGCAATTTTGACAGGAAGTCGGAGGGAGTCTCAAAGTGGAGGGGTAATTGGTATGAGGTGGAGGCTGTTGGCTGGGGGCTGAGGACTGGGGCCTGGGGGCTGGAGGCTGGGGGCTGGAGGCTGGAGGCTGGGGGCTGGGGGCTGGAGGCTGGGGGCTGGAGGCTGGGGGCTGGGGGCTGGAGGCTGGGGGCTGGAGGCTGGAGGTTCGGGTTCGGGTTCGGGTTCGGGTTGAGGCTGGGGGCTGGGGGGTGGGGGCTGGGGGTTCGGGGTTCGGGTTCGGGTTGAGGCTAGAGGCTGGGGGCTGGAGGCTGGAGGTTGGGGTTGGGGCTAGATGCTGGGGGCTGGGGGCTGGGGGCTGGGGGTTGGGCGCTGGGAGCGGGGGCTTGAGGGCTAGTGCTGGGTTCTGGAGGCTGGAGCTCTACACTGGGGTTTGGTCTATATGCTGGGGGCTGGGGGCTGGAGGCTGGGTGCGGGGGCCTGGGGGTGGGGCTGGGGAATGGGTACTGAGGGCTGGGGGCTGGGCCTGAAGGCTTGGGGCTGGCAGTGGAAAATAGGCTGGGGGTGGGCCTGAAGGCTTGGGGCTGGGCCTGAAGGCTTGGGGCTGGCCGTGGAAAATAGGCTGGGGCAGGGCCGGGCTGGGGGCTGGGCCTGAAGGCTTGGGGCTGGCAGTGGAAAATAGGCTGGGGGTGGGCCTGAAGGCTGGGGGCTGGGGAACGGGTGCTGGGTGCTGGGGGCTGGGGGCTGGGCCTGAAGGCTTGGGGCTGGCAGTGGAAAATAGGCTGGGGGTGGGCCTGAAGGCTGGGGGCTGGGGAATGGGTGCTGGGTGCTGGGGGCTGGGGGCTGGGGGCTGGGCCTGAAGGCTTGGGCTGGCAGTGGAAAATAGGCTGGTGTATGTAGGCAGTGCCGCTAATTTTCCCAAAACACGTGACACGACAATGCTGAACGTGAAACACGAGAAGCCAATCCCATAGACGCAAATCATAGTTCAGATTATTCCACTGTGAGGCGCCACTGCATGGAAATATGACATTTGTCTCCATAGAAAAAATCAAGATAAAACCAACATATTTCCCAATACTCATTGTGCCAGTCGTGGTTTTCCCAAGATGGCGTCTAATTGCGAAGTCATGTATGGCAAAGAATGAACAATGCAACTTAGGAGCAAATGAGAAACGATGTCTATTTCAGATTTTAAAAAAATGCCGAGGCGGGTATTGCCATGGAACCTGTTTCCATGACAGATTGTTCTGTTGTACGAGAATATGTCGATGGGTGGCGCCGAGGGTGTCTGTGAGTCTCTGTTTAGGAGTGGAAGGACGGGACGGAGGGGAGGGGGGGGGGGCAGACTACTCCAAGACGATACAGATCGCAATGCCTTAGACAGGTAGCACTTACTGGGTTAGCACACGGATAGGAATTAATGTATCGCACCACCAGTGCGGCATACGAAGGTATCACACCACCAGTGCCACATATGAAGGTATCACACCACCAATGGGGCATATGAAGTTATCGCACGATGGTATCACACCACCAGTGCACCAATGCCACATATGAAGGTATCACACCACCAATGTGGCATATGATTGTATGACACCATCAGTGCGGCAGATGGTGCCAGTAAGGGGGACAGGTGATAGGGGGGTTCCAGTCTCACCACTCAGTTCCCACCCCCCAGTGCGCAGTAACCAAACATGATGCATGAAATATGCACAAGGTATAGTTGACTGGAGCGATGGCGTGGAAGGGACAGTGGTGAACAGTTGGGGAGAAGCAAAGGGCTCAAACGTGAAATATTTATTAACTTGACTAAGACAGGGTCTTTCTTATCTCGGTAGACCTGGCGTATATGTAGCGACATCATTTTGTGGCAACACTCCACACTTCTGTTTCAGGATTACAGGTGTTCTAAACCCTACTACATGATCCCCTCTCCCTGTTCGTCACCTTTGCTTTGCCCCCCCCCCTCCTAGCCACCCACCCACGCCACTGTGGCATTGGCTGTATCACTGTCTAGGCTGGGATCTGAAGCCCACGTCTCGATACAGCCAATATCAGGCTGGAAATAACCGTCAGATGGAGCCACTTTTCTTATTACGTGTAGGAAGCGCCACCACCCGGCGACTCTAGGGTTTATCTGCCCCCCCCCACCCCCCCTACCCACTGCTGGGGCTTACACGCCAACCCTACCGCTTAACGCGGTAGACTACCGCTTTTTGAAGACTTCTACCGCCTACCGCTTTTAACATTATTCCTACCGCATTGCGAAATGTTCAGTTACAAGAAAAACTGGGATGCGGTTTTCCGCATAACGCAGTCAAATTACTCCCCAGAATGCAGGAGAAGGCACCATTTAGCACCATTTTTGAAAAAAATCTTGGGGGGGCATGCCCCCAGAACCCCCTAGCGGCGCGCGCGACTGCGTCGCCCGCAGATCTACCACTTTTCATTCAAAATAGGTTGTCCTGTATGCTGGGGCCCCCTGCTGGCCAGGTCAGACGTAATTTTAACGCAGACCTATTATATTGTTTCCTGCAGGGAATAATTAATGCTATTTATATTTAGGTTCTTTAGCTTAATAGCCTTCCTTTCATACATGAGGTTTTGCATTGAATCGGGTATTTGCCACAGTGTCACACTGCAAAAGTGCAGTGTCATGGTGTCACAATCACGGTGTCATGGTGTCACAGTCACAGTGTCATGGTGTCACAGTCACAGTGTCATGCTGTCACAGTCACAGTATCATGGTGCCACTGTGATTTGTTTATTCGCGATTGCGGTCGTAGCCCGAATAATTAGCCGCCTGTATTTCATTATAACGCTAAGGAGGGGAGAGGAGCAGAAAGACCCCCCCCCCCCGTTCCCCACACACACACACCCCTGTCCCGTACACATGATGTAGGGGAAAACACATTTGTACATCAACAGGAAAAAAATTTTAATTCTCCGAGTGTGTGGCATAGAGGTACAAATACCTCACACAGTCCTCCGCTCCCTTTACCATCGGCCTTAGACATCAATTAAATAGGTATTGAACCTTTTTTGAAGATTGTGTCCGTCAAACATAAACAGCAACGACTACAAACCGTGCAGACCTGCTTAGCTCAGGCGTATGAGTCATATGAGCTGTTTGGACGATGTTTTTTTTTTTATTATGTTCATTATTTCACTATTGTGCTCCCGGTGGGGGGGGGGGGGGGGCTCATTGCATATTACGATGCTCTATTAATCTGTGGCACGAACACATAATGGAGTTAATGATCTGCATTATACAGGGACATGATTAGCATATACCATATATCATCCCGAGGCCGATCCAGAAATGTTTATGCCCCAGTGGCAGATCCAGGACTACCTTCTGCCTAGGCGGAGCCAGAAATGTTTCTGACCGAGTGGCGGATCCAGAAATGTATCTGACCAGGTGGCGGATCCAAACATGTTTCTGCCCCAGTGACGGATTTAGCAATATTTGCCATGGAACCTGTTTCCATGACAGATTGTTCTGTTGTACGAGAATATGTCGATGGGTGGCGCCACGGGTGTCTGTGAGTCTCTGTTTAGGAGTGGAAGGACGGGACGGAGGGGAAGGGGGGGGGGGGGCAAACTACTCCAAGACGATACAGATCGCAATGCCTTAGACAGGTAGCACTTAGTGGGTTAGCACACGGATAGGAATTAATGTATCGCACCACCAGTGCGGCATACGAAGGTATCACACCACCAATGCCACATATGAAGGTATCACACCACCAATGGGGCATATGAAGTTATCGCACGATGGTATCACACCACCAGTGCACCAATGCCACATATGAAGGTATCACACCACCAATGTGGCATATGATGGTATGACACCATCAGTGCGGCACATCCGACGCGATATGACCAGAATTGGTTAGAGCGTCCTGAATATGACAACCAATCAACCCGTATATCTGGGACGAGACTGTATTGGGTTGAAACTTGATGCTGACACTGGTATTACCATAAATATGCCACCATACACCGGCACTGCTCAGCACGACGGTGGACGCGTGGGATGGGGTGTAATAATATCGGGATAGTAACGGGGGTGATGGGCGGCGATGGCACAGAAAAAAAAACATGCGTCAACTGGTACATGCAGGGGGCGGGTGGAGGACAATAAGACATCAGCCACTGCCACCACTCAACCCCGGCGCCGGCGGCAGCAGCAGAGCGTTCGGACGCAGTTGTCAACGATGAGCTGCGCGCTACTGTCCTAGTGAGTCAACGGCCGCTTAGCTCAGTGAGCAACAAGGGAAATGGAAGCTTGTAAACAGGGTAGAAGCTCCCGCTTCCCGCGTCTCGCAGTGCTATATATTGCATTGGATTCTACGGTCTGCCTTGCCAGGGGGTCTAGGGGGTTTAACCCCCCCCCCCACCCCCCTCAAGCAAGCGACTGTCAAGGTGTAGTCACCCAAACCCCCGGTGTCCCCCTCCTGCCCTTCGCGGCCGCATGTGTTCCCAACCTACTGAAAGCGAACCGTTTGCAAAGATCCTGGACCCGCCCCTGATGATTATAAACAATTTAACGGTTTCTCTTGTGTAGATTAGATAATTATTCTGTAAACAATTTCATTGTGTCTTTTACATCAGAACGTATTCTGTGGACAAGTGAAGTGTCGCGCTTGTATATAATATGACGTCATTCTGTGTAGAAGGCTTCGTTCCTCGAGTGCTTCTGTTACCACGAGAGTTACTTCATGCGCCAAATTTCATTCATGTATTTGTCATATAGTGAGCCAATATGGCGGTCAATATAGGACATATATTCATGGCGTTCAATATGTTACTTGAATATTGAAACACCTTGGCAATGTAATCTGTAAGCTGGCACAACACGGATCCAAACTCGTCATCAACAAGGTGTCAACACGTTTAGAGAGCAATGATATTAATTAAACACAGTTTTGCTAAATCATTAATCTGGACTCTTACAACGTTATGTCCATATTTGCTTGTGCTGAAGTCGTTTAGTTTAGTTAGATTAGTGTCAATCTAATACTATTTGTTTCAGGATAATATTTAAATAGATATGGGCGATTCGCTGTGTTATGAATACCGTGTATATATTTGTTTGATTGTGTGTCGGATTCTATGGAGAGCTCGCTGAGCCGTCGAGTCAAACAACTTGTGTGATTATTTGGCTCAGTTATCTACGTAATAACGGCGTAATATGTCATAGGTGCTACCTAACCTGAGCGAGTGCGTTAAACTGAAAAATACATACAATATATTATTGTGATATATTATCATATAGCATATCTCTGCAAAGGCCAAAGCGGCAAACTGTCAGCTATAATGAATACCACAATAGGGCATTTGGGGATCATTTGGTGATTATGGTTGGTGATCCTCCCCCTCTCAGAGGTATCCTATATATACGTAGGATAAATCAGTAGGGTCTCATGGGCTAGGGGCAGTGGTTAGTCTGAATGTTGGAGTCGGTTTCATAAGAGGTTCGTTAATTAATTTAGTATTATCTCAAGCGTGCAGTAAGCGTTTGCTTGCAAAAATATGTCTTTAGCTTATTTATAAGCCAACATTTGTGATCAATGGAGCTTCATCATGTGCAATATTACGAGAAGAATAGATTGCCACATAAAGGAAAGTATGATTGAATTGATTGGGTCTCTGGGTCCTGCAGCGTGCAATTTTTTTTGAGTGTTCACTTAAATTTTAGTGAAGATATCGGCCAAAACATCTGTGATATGCGGTATTAATGAATTTAACTTGATTACATCTATGCTGCTGGATATTTGTTCATAAGATGTATTATTTTATCACACACTCTAGGTCTAATATTATGAGGAATATATCCTTTACCGTTAATTATGCTTAAATGGGAAGCCCGTTCTGGTCGTAAGGGCAGTGACAAAATTGAGAATAAAGTCTACAGATATGTTTCCTGAAAACAAAATTATAATTACGACTGAATGAGAGAGAATAATACTTCAAGGATTAAAAACCGCTTTTGTCGCCCGTAAGTATACTTTCGGTGGCAGCATACCTTAACAATGGGCAGGCCAGGTGTCTACCAGGCTGGGGTTGCGCGTGGTGGAGAGGGTCTGCATCGCCCGCGGGGTGGCCCCGGCTCGGGGAATGCGAAGTAGGAAGGGGCAGCGGAGATGCCCCGGTTTGCTAGGGATGTCCACGATGTGAAATAAGTCACCCTACGCGACCTCGCGGCCCATGCCACCCTGCTGCCACCGTCCTTACCCACGGCCAGAGCTACCCCGCGGCTCCCCTCCAGTATGTACGACCCCCCGGCCCCACCGTACGCGACTTTGCGGCCGGGGCCATCCCGCTGCACATCCATACTACGCAAGTCCCCAGCCGGGGCCACCCCGCAACCCTGCAGTCCTTGTCCACTACGTTCGATCCCGGCCGGGGACCCCCCGCTGCCCCTCCCTACTACGCAAGCCCCGCTGACCACCGCGGCTCGAGTTGGGGCGAAAAAGCCGTGAGCGAAAAGCCTGCACTGGGTACGCCTTGGTTGTTAGCACCTTCCAGAGGGTGAAAAGTCCAGTTATTCCTACCACCCAGAACTTGTAGGCCACTAAAAACAAAGCTAGATAACAACACTCTTTTAAAATCAATTTAAAATTATAAGTTTAATTACGGATTCGCAGAGAAAAAAAGATAAAACTCACAACGATAGTCATGATTTAAGAAAAGGAAAACCAGCGTTTAAATATATTAGAAAATGAATGCTGGCGCAGAGTGGATAGGTTTGTCGTCTGTCTGCATTCGGATCGTGCGCCACCTAGCGAATGCTATACATGTCACCACTTTCGAAAATAAAATGTATCCAAGTAGTCCTTGGAAACAAGAACGTTTTTTGTAACGTTGGCAACAACATTCAGACTATGACGTCACAATGCATTTTAGTCTCGCTTCGCTAGACCTTTATCAATAAATTTCAAACAATTTTTATGTCTAAACGAAGAATACTAATTCTTGCTTCAGATAAATATGCTAATTTTCAAGTAAAACACTTCATATGACAATTAACAACAAACGTTTTATCAAAATGAAGGCGTAAAAAGCGGCCGTAGATGTCGCAAACTGGTGATGCCAAAAAGTGGCCCATAGTTGGGGACCGGAAGTCAACACTGACAACAGAAACCGAGAGAGAACAGAGACATGAAAGTGATATGATGTTTGAAATATACGTGTGTTAGTCTATAGAGCTCGTGCTAACGCACTCGCTATTAATCAGACTAGTGACACGTTTTAAGGTCGCGGAACCCGCCAATTTGGCTGACGACGAACGGATCAGTAAACCTTGCATAAAAACCCTGCAGTATTTTAGATGCGGTATTTCTATTCACTATTGGACATAAATAAACATAACAGTTATTAATTGCCGTCGCTGATTTAGACAAAATTGCTAGAATTAGTCCATGTTCCGAGGGAGAGTAGGACTCCTAGCTCTCTTCGCTAGCGTGGGTCGAACAACAGCTGTCAATTATTATAATTGTTTTGCTGCAAAAAAACTGTATTGTCATCAAATCATAATTTTTAATAGGCAACATCCAGGACATAGGCGTCCACGATTTGGCCGCAATTAGTAAGGACTCGACGAGAAAACCCTGTCCACAGAGGCTTGTCAGTATTCATGACAGGAAGTCTTGCTTCTGTCTCAAATTACAGAATAGGACATACATGCATGTATATAAATTATATACATATATCGCTGACGCTGTTTACCATGGTTTGTATCTAATAAGAACAGTCAACAGCTGATGAGCTGATGGGTGTGACAAGTGACCCAAAACTTTAATCCGCCGACGTTGTGCCAGGGATAAGGCTGTTGGGAGGCTAGGGGGGGAGGCGGCTGGGGGAGGCTGGACGGACGCTGGGCGGGGGAGGGAGAGGTGTGACGACGTCACAGACTGCTCACTGGCTACTTAGACATGGAAAACAGCGACCTGATCGCGTTTGCTGACACTTCGTCTCCAGTGACGGGTCTCCGGAAAGCGATGCTTCCACGTAATTGGTCACTGACCGGACCTGTCCAACTTAATTTCATAATTGGCGACATGAATGGCATGGATGCGCCCTCTCCTGTTACCTGACAGGCCGGGACTTCCGGTTGTCACCTGTCATTAAAAATTCCTTACGCGTCGGCCTCAGTGCCCCCCCCCCACCCCGCACCCCACACCCCCATCTCACTTTATGGCTGATCCCACGCATTGGACCCTCTTCCCCACCCCCTCCCCACCCCGTCCCTACACACGTCTTTCTTGCCACATGGCGGATCTCCCTATCTGTCCCCTCACCCCTCGCACATTCTGTAGCGGCACCCGGTATACTACAGGGTGGATCAAGGTATATTTAGATATGACATCATTTATATGTCGGCCCCCTCTGCATGAGTATGGCACGCCATGTAGAAATCCAATGCTAATGACGATGGTTTGATGACCAAGTCTCTGGCAAACGTTCACGCGATTAATCCCAAGGTCCCGGGTGCCAAGGATACACGAGGGTCTTTGCTTAATTCCATACATGGTTTGTTTGTGCTCGACATTATGTTAATTAAGCGCTGGCAAAATGTCAGGTCAGATTGAAACTGTATTGGCTTCTCAGCAAGGAAGGTATGACCAATAACCGTATTCAATTAGATCCCATGTCTTTCTTCGTAAAGAGTAGGGGGTTACCCCCGGGGACATGGCTTTACTCTCCCTTCCTTCTTCCAATTTACGCGATATGACCAAAAGTGGTTTAACGCGTCCTGAATATACAACCAACCATATTCAATTCATTCGCATAACAGTAATTTTCGAGTCTGTCATTTCTTGGACGGGCAGTGGGTTCGGATGTGCTAATGGGCGGGGTACTGGCAGAAACAAGGCACACTTACCCACAGGTTCTGTATGGCCAAGCGGGGGACTCGGCGCCAGATACAGAAACAACCCACACTTACCCACAGGTTCTGCATAGCCAAGCGGGTAACACGGCGCCAGATACAGAAACAAGCCACACTTACCCACAGGTTCTGCATAGCCAAGCGAGGGACACGGCGCCAGGTACAGAAACAACCGCTACTTACCCACAGATTCTGCATAGCCAAGCGAGGGACATGGCGCCAGATACAGAAACAACCGCCACTTACCCACAGATTCTGCATGGCCAAGCGAGGGACACGGCGCCAGATACAGAAACAACCGCCACTTACCCACAGATTCTGCATAGCCAAGCGAGGGACACGGTGCCAAATACAGAAACAACCCACACTTACCCACAGATTCTGTATAGCCAAGCGGGGGGCACGGTACCAGATACAGAAACAAGCCACACTTACCCACATGTTCTGCATAGCCAAGCGGGGGACACGGCGCCAGATACAGAAACAAGCCACACTCACCCACAGGTTCTGCATGGCCAAGCAAGGGACACGGCGCCAGATACAGAAACAAGCCACACTCACCCACAGGTTCTGCATGGCCAAGCAAGGGACACGGCGCCAGATACAGAAACAAGCCACATGTACCCACAGGTTCTGCATGTCCAAGCAGGGGACACGGTGCCAGATACAGAAACAAGCCACATTTACCCACAGGTTCTGCATGGCCAAGCAAGGGACACGGCGCCAGATACAGAAACAAGCCACATTTACCCACAGGTTCTGCATGGCCAAGCTAGGGACACGGCGCCAGATACAGAAACAACCCACATTTACCCACAGGTTCTGCATGGCCAAGCAAGGGACACGGCGCCAGATACAGAAACAAGCCACACTCACCCACAGGTTCTGCATGGCCAAGCAAGGGACACGGCGCCAGATACAGAAACAAGCCACATTTACCCACAGGTTCTGCATGGCCAAGCTAGGGACACGGCGCCAGATACAGAAACAAGCCACATTTACCCACAGGTTCTGCATGGCCAAGCAAGGGACACGGCGCCAGATACAGAAACAAGCCACATTTACCCACAGGTTCTGCATGGCCAAGCTAGGGACACGGCGCCAGATACAGAAACAAGCCACACTCACCCACAGGTTCTGCATGGCCAAGCGAGGGACACGGCGCCAGATACAGAAACAAGCCACACTTACCCACAGGTTCTGCATGGCCAAGCAGTGGACACGACGCCAGATACAGAAACACGCCACACTTACCCACAGGTTCTGCATGGCCAAGCAGGGGACACGGCGCCATATACAGAAACAACCCACATTTACCCACAGGTTCTGCATGTCCAAGCAGGGGACACGGTGCCAGATACAGAAACAAGCCACACTTACCCACAGGTTCTGCATGGCCAAGCAGGGGACACGCCGCCATATACAGAAATAAGCCACACTTACCCACAGGTTCTGCATGGCCAAGCAGTGGACACGACGCCAGATACAGAAACAACCCACATTTACCCACAGGTTCTGCATGGCCAAGCAGGGGACACGGCGCCAGATACAGAAACAACCCACATTTACCCACAGGTTCTGCATGTCCAAGCAGGGGACACGGTGCCAGATACAGAAACAAGCCACACTTACCCACAGGTTCTGCATGGCCAAGCAGGGGACACGCCGCCATATACAGAAATAAGCCACACTTACCCACAGGTTCTGCATGGCCAAGCAGGGGACACGGCGCCAGATACAGAAACAACCCACATTTACCCACAGGTTCTGCATGTCCAAGCAGGGGACACGGTGCCAGATACAGAAACAAGCCACACTTACCCACAGGTTCTGCATGGCCAAGCAGGGGACACGCCTCCATATACAGAAATAAGCCACACTTACCCACAGGTTCTGCATGGCCAAGCAGTGGACACGACGCCAGATACAGAAACAAGCCACACTTACCCACAGGTTCTGCATGGCCAAGCAAGGGACACGGCGCCAGATACAGAAACAAGCCACACTTACCCACAGGTTCTGCATGGCCAAGCAAGGGACACGGCGCCAGATACAGAAACAAGCCACACTTACCCACAGGTTCTGCATGGCCAAGCAGGGGACACGCCGCCATATACAGAAATAAGCCACACTTACCCACAGGTTCTGCATGGCCAAGCAGGGGACACGCCGCCAGATACAGAAACAAGCCACACTTACCCACAGGTTCTGCATGGCCAAGCGGGGGACTAGGCGCCGGACACAGAAGGTAAGTCCTGGCTTCCGGATTGCCAACCGCGCGTCTGGATCAAGAGTGTTTTGACGTGTCGAGGAGCAGTGTTCTGGAGCTGTTCTAGATCTGTTGCGGAGCCGTTCCGGAGCTGTTCTGGAGCTGTTCTGAGCGGCGAGCCGACACCAATGCCCGGACGATCCGCTACGGAATGGTCGTTGACGAGAGAGAAGTCCAGGAGGAGGAGGGAGGGTGTCACCGACGACAAGACGAGCGGCTTCTACCTATGCCCTGAGGTTGCTCGGTCACGTAGTCCGTCACTGCGTCACGTGCTGTCGCTGAAGGGACCGGTATGTCTCACTGACCCCCTTATATGGAGACTCCGGGGTGGCTCAAAGACAGCGAGTCGGGCCGTGACGCCGGCCAGGTGAGGCTTGGAGAGAGGGCCGCACAGGCGCGCGGAGGACATGCGGGCAGGTAGAGGGGCAGGTAGAGGGGGGAGGTGGAGGGGAGAGGTAGAGGGGCAGGCAGGTAGCTAGGTGTGTCCTGACAGCATGGCTGGCCGAGTGCTAAGGTTTTAGCGAATGGTGATCAAATGCGACACGAACAGGCGTTTCCGCAACTTCTGGGCGCATCATCCGATATGACAGTTTTAAACCTAGGCAATGATCCTACGCGAAGAAGAAGCGGCCCAGCCCCCAGCCCCCAGCCCCTAGCCCCCAGCCCCCATCCCCTGCCCACACCCCTCCCTCTGACTCGCCCAGCCACACCTGGCACCCCCTTCCTTGCCCCCCGGCCCCCTCAACGCCCCCCCCCACACCCGCGCCCAACCTCACAGCCCTACAGCCCCACACGCCCACCTCAAGCCGGAATGTCCGTCTGCCCACCCACGCTAATAACTGTCGTCGCTGTCGTCGCTGTTGCGGCCACCGCTTGGGGCGACACCGTCGCCGCTGCGGGCTGACCGCACCCAACCCCGGAGACGGCCGCGGGAGGCGCCACCGTTGTGGCTGCGAGCTGGCCTCTGACCGCCGCGTAGCGACAAGCCCCAAGCTCCCCGCACGGTGGCGCTACGCAAGCTCCGCTTTAACCGCTGCTGTCGGTCGGGGGTAAATTTCAAGATTCTTGAATAAAGGTCAAATCAGCTGTAATTTATTGCAAGATTATAATTTTCAAGAATAAAACCCAAAAAATAACGAGCTCTGTGTATTTAATATAGCATTGATAATTGTGACTGAACACTTTCTTTTTATCACCTGATAGCGTGTGTTATTAGCCTTAGCCTGGCGAGCGAGTGTGAAAATGCATTGAGGAAGTGGGCGAAAACAGAGTGAGTCGAAGGCAGAGAATGACGCGGCCCAAGTATTCTCTTCCACCAAGTGTATCACATCCCTGAGCTTTTGTCGCAAGGCACAACGCAGCCCCATCAAGGAAAACAAGAACCGCTGCAAGATACTTCGAAAAAAACAACTGGTCACTTGAAGAACTTTTCGCGCATCAACGTGCTGCCTCAGTTAAACATAGTACATTTCTTATTGTCACCATTAGTAAGTGTTTAAGATAAGGAGGTTTTGTAACGCTAAAACGTATTTATGGGGGCTGTCGATTATCGGTTATCTTTATACGATCGAATGTCTCACGGTTTTATTAGTCCTACATTGTATATGAACCAAACGGGGACTAGCTCTTCTCGTTTCCGGTCAGAGTCTGAACAAGTTGGGCGTTTTTATCTTCCTGTTTAATTTCAATCCGTTTTTCATTTCCCACCCACCATCCTGTAATCGCGATTCACTATATTTACGATTTGTTCATGTAATCTGCTTGTCGTGTATCTTGTTTGTTGCTATTGAGGCTTGCCACTACGCTGTGCGTGGCCTTTTTGAACCCCATCTTAGATAATGTCAGTGCCATTACTAGTTTTTCGATATTTAATGAAACGAAAACTATAGGTTGATACATAACACCAGCGACTGGTAAGCAAACAACATGGCTGGTAGGAACGCGCCACGTGGCCGGTAGGGGCAGGACGTGGCCGGTAGGGACACCACGTGGCCGGTAGGGGCGCCACGTGACCGGTAGGAGCGTCACGTGACCGGTAAGAGCGTCACGTGGCCGGTAGGGGCTCCACGTGGCCGGTAGGGGCACCACGTGGCCGATAGGGGCGCCACGTGGCCGATAGGGGCGCCACGTGGCCGGTAGGAGCACCACGTGGCCGATAGGGGCGCCACGTGGCCGATAGGGGCGCCACGTGGCCGGTAAGGGCACCACGTGGCCGGCAGGGGCGCCACGTGGCCGATAGGGGCGCCACGTGGCCGGTAGGGGCACCACGTGGCCGGTAGGGGCAGGACGTGGCCGGTAGGGGCAGGACGTGGCCAGTAGGAGCGTCACGTGGCCGATAGGGGCGCCACGTGGCGGGTAAGGGCGCCACGTGGCCGGCAGGGGCGCCACGTGACCGGTAGGGGCACCACGTGGCCGGTAGGGGCGCCACGTGGCCGGCAGGGGCACCACGTGGCCGGTAGGGGGGCCACGTGGCCGGTAGGAGCGCCACGCGGCCGGTAGGAGCGTCACGTGGCCGGTAGGGGCAGGACGTGGCCGGTAGGGGCGCCACGTGGCTGGTAGGGGCAGGACGTGGCCGGTATGAGCGCCACGCGGCCGGTATGAGCGTCACGTGGCCGGTAGGGGCAGGACGTGGCCGGTAGGGGCGCCACGTGGCTGGTAGGGGCAGGACGTGGCCGGTAGGGGTAGGACGTGGCCGGTAGGGGCAGGACGTGGCCGGTAGGGGCAGGACGTGGCCGGTAGGGGCGCCACGTGGCCGGTAGGAGCAGGACGTGGCCGGTAGGGGCAGGACGTGGCCGGTAGGGGCAGGACGTGGCCCGTAGGGGCGCCACGTGGCCGGTAGGGGCAGGACGTGGCCGGTAGGGGCGCCACGTGGCCGGTAGGGGCAGTAAGTGGCCGGTAGGGGCAGGATGTGGCCGGTAGGAGTGTCACGTGGCCGATAGGGGCAGGACGTGGCCGGTAGGAGCGCCACGTGGCCGGTAGGGGCAGGACGTGGCCGGTAGGGGGAGGACGTAGCCGGTAGGGGCAGGACGTGGCCGGTAGGAGCGTCACGTGGCCGATAGGGGCGCCACGTGGCCGGTAGGGGCAGGACGTGGCCGGTAGAGGCGCCACGTGGCCGGTACGAGCGTCACGTGGCCGGTAGGGGCAGGACGTGGCCGGTAGGGGCAGGACGTGGCCGGTAGGGGCAGGACGTCGCCGGTAGGGGCAGGACGTGGCCGGTAGGGGCAGGACGTCGCCGGTAGGGGCAGGACGTGGCCCGGTACGAGCGTCACGTGGCCGGTAGGGGCAGGACGTGGCCGGTACGAGCGTCACGTGGCCGGTAGGGGCAGGACGTGGCCGGTAGGGGCAGGACGTGGCCGGTAGGGGCAGGACGTCGCCGGTAGGGGCAGGACGTGGCCCGGTACGGGTGCTAGTTTGTTCACCTCTGGTAGTTACGCCGTCAGTCGGTAGGTGGCGCGCAGGCCGGAAGTTGATACAGGCATTGGCGTAGAACATCGTGAGGCCTTGTGAGGTCTCGATCAGGTCCCGTAGTACTGTACAACCCTATTAAGATCAAGAATATATTTATTTCAACATGCCAATAAACAAATACTTTAGAATGAACTGACGAGAAAAGCAAACGCATTGGCCTTGGTAGAGGAGACTCCCATTAAGACTAAGGCTAGCATGGGAGCCACATAAAAAGAAAGAAAACGTTTGGTATTGGTCGACACGCCTTGTGACACCAGGGAATTCAGGAGCATGCGTTGAAAACTATGCAGCATTGGTGTACTAGATTATAATAATAGCAACAATAATAATAATAACAATATTAATAATCATAATAATAACAATATTAATAATCATAATAACAATATTAATTATCATAATAACAATATTAATGATCATAATAACAATATTAATTATCATAATAACAATATTAATTATCATAATAACAATATTAATTATCATAATAACAATATTATTAATCATCATAATAACTAGTATGATAAAACTACAGACACCAGGTCAATATGCCTATTACAGGGCAGGGTGGAGAATGCCCCTCTAAATCGCGAATCCCCAAGAATTATGGAAAGCAATATCGAATCTCCAAGATTAGGACATTTTAAAGCTGGGCGCGAAAAAAAACGCCTTAATGGTGATATCGCGAACAGCGAGGAATTCGCAGACTGCTATAACGGATCGCGGTAGATAGGCAAAAAGTCTTCGCGTTAAACCAGGAATTGTGCTAATCCTGATACTGTAACGATCCCCAAAAAGTGCCAACAGTTGATCGCGAATCTCCAAGGATTCCTGCATGCCAATCGCGGAGATCGAAAAAGGTATTACCCCACCCCTTCTTACAAGGTCCATGGAATGAAATGCATTCAACTGCAAATATCGAGTTCTTTTCGTATGAAAATAGAAAGAATAAGAAATAGATAAACATTCACATTGCTTAGTTCATTTCGATCTGTAGCCATATATTTTATTACGAGGTTTCAACGAAATATGATATTAATATTAACTTTCTATATATTTTATTTTTATTTCTATATATATTATATGTTTTGTCCGTATCTCACCGCATTGGAAAACATGTCCATGATCACCGCAATTACACAAGAATAGATGTGTTTCTGACCACATATTCCTTCCCGATGTTAAGATACAATTGACGTATAAACAGGCTATGATGCTCATCCGTTTCCTTGGCAAAATAACAAAAACAGTGCCCAGCCCACACCCCAGCCTTTCAAAGGCTAATGCGACCTACAAAGGGATGGTTTAAAATAATTAATAATCAATTTATTCTGACATGAACTTGTGGCCTATTACTTAGGAATGTTACAGCTTCACAATAGGTTGTGGTTGCGGCTGATTCCTCCTCGCTGATCAAACATTTGTCGCAACAAGTGAGGTGAACATTTTCTGCGACAAAAGTCGGCAACTTCACGCCCATCACTAAATATATTGGAAGGTTAGGGATGTGACGGGCTCCCATTGTCTTTCATTCGGTATATTTTCTATAACATTTTCTCATGACAAGACCAGAAGCCAAACGGGTCCGTGTATGGTTCGTGTAAGTTAAAGCTAAATGATGACTCATTTTCTTTTACCTGTTTCAAATGGGTAATGGGAAAAGGACTTGTCTTCCTATTTCCTTTCACCCAGATCAAATGCGCGCTATGTCGCAGTTCCAAGCAGACCGCTCGGTTTACGCTCGATGAACGCACGTTTTCACCCTTGTTTCTTTGTCTCTTTTTCTATTGTACAATCAGTGTTAGTCGCAGATATAAACACACTTGTATCTTTCAAACACCGCTGGTGGTCGAGTGTTACTGGTCAGCGCGGTATTGTACACTGTGTGGCTGCGCTGACCACTACCATAGCATTGCTCCATTTACATTCGACAAATCCCTTGCCTTCCCCGTCTAAAGACAACCAATACAATATATAAGAATCTATGAAGTATCTTTTCCTGATAACCGGCAAAACCCAGGGGCGGATCTAGGAATTTGCCAAGGGGGGGGGGGCGGGGTGCTCCTTGAAAACTTCCGACCGAGGGGTGTGCTCTCTGAAAAACTTGCGACCGGGGGGTGGGGGGGGGGGGGAGAGGGCGTGCTCGGAGAAGCCGACTTTAACAGTGATGTTCAGGTTCCCAAGGGGGGTGTTACTCTCTGAAAACTTGCCACCGGCGGGGGGGGGGGGCTTGGGCTGGGAGAACCCGACTTTAACAGTGTATGTTCAGATTCCCCCGGGGGGGGGGGTGCTCTCTGAAGACTTGGGATTTTAACATGTATGTTTACATGTATGTTGTATGTTCTGGTTACCAAGGGGGGGCGGGGGTTGCAACCCCCCTAACCCCCCCACCCCCCTACATCCGCCACTGTGAAACCTGAGACATATATTCGCACGAAAAAAAGAAAATATCAAGGAAATTCCCTCAGCCTGTGATACGTAGCCTATCATCAAAACGTTGGAAAGGCGATTTATAGGTTTGTGCGCGAGGTTTGACATAATATATCAGATCTGTCATAATAAGCTAATTTTGGTGCATAGAGCAGAATCAACAGTTCCATTCTAGCATGTGATCCCCTCATATTTGTAACCTCATATTGCCTCTATGCTATTCTCTACCACGCTTTAAGTACCATATTATTGTATGACAAGTTGATTGTTAAAATACCTCAAGAAGACTAAGCTGAGGACTTCCAAAGTGGATTAATTGGCATGACCATGGGCTCATGGGTGGCTGGGAGCGGCATGAAACTTGATAACTATCACTTACTTGTTAACACCATACATTCGTGATTTCAGATAGAATCTTATCTATAAACTTTTAACTGTTAACTATATGCAGGAATTAATTTTGTTCTTAGGCATTAATACAGTTCTGGTATTACATCGAACATGGAGCGCACATACGATGTCCCGCCAACAGATCCCCCAAACGTATCTATGTAGGTCGGGAAACACCCTCACTTCTGATGACGTAACGCCCATCGGGTTACCTGTACGGGATACGGTCAATCGAAAACGTGCAAGGGCGCACTTAGTCTTTATTATATATTGGATAATAGGCCCTGGTTATATCATCTTATATTGCAGTCACTGGCAGACCCCGTCCCTGCGTGCGTGCATTTATTTACTGAAACTAGTTCACCATGGTGATTCCCAAATTCTAGGGGCCACGCAAGGTTAGGGCCGTTGGCGGGCTCGGGAGGTCTGGCATCGCTCATGAACTGATCAAGTCGGGGGTTGGCGCTCCTCTCTTCTACCAACTGTGTAAGCGAGGGAACTGTGAGAGAACTTGTAATGCTCCCGCTTTGTAAAGACATCCATATAATTAGGGCTCGTTCACCGCTCAAAGGTTTGCTGCAGTCCTGAACAGAATAAAACGAACACTCTGCTTTCATCGGTGTGCTTGGGCCCCGGCTTGGGCACCATCGGTCAGCTTGGGCCCCGGCTTGGGCACCATCGGTCAGCTTGGGCCCCGGCTTGGGCACCATCGGTCAGCTTGGGCCCTGGCTTGGGCACCATCGGTAAGCTTGGGCCCCGGCTTGGGCACCATCGGTCAGCTTGGGCCCCGGCTTGGGCACCATCGGTCAGCTTGGGCCCTGGCTTGGGCACCATCGGTCAGCTTGGGCCCCGGCTTGGGCACCATCGGTAAGCTTGGGCCCTGGCTTGGGCACCATCGGTAAGCTTGGGCCCCGGCTTGGGTACCATCGGTAAGCTTGGGCCCCGGCTTGGGCACCATCGGTCAGCTTGGGCCCCGGCTTGGGCCCCTGGCTTGGGCACCATCGGTAAGCTTGGGCCCCGGCTTGGGCACCATCGGTGTGCTTGGGTTCCGGCTTGGGCACCATCAGTCAGCTTGGGCCCCGGCTTGGGCACCATCGGTCAGCTTGGGCCCTGGCTTGGGCACCATCGGTCAGCTTGGGCCCTGGCTTGGGCACCATCGGTCAGCTTGGGCCCTGGCTTGGGCACCATCGGTCAGCTTGGGCCCTGGCTTGGGCACCATCGGTCAGCTTGGGCCCTGGCTTGGGCACCATCGGTCAGCTTGGGCCCTGGCTTGGGCACCATCGGTCAGCTTGGGCCCTGGCTTGGGCACCATCGGTCAGCTTGGGCCCTGGCTTGGGCACCATCGGTCAGCTTGGGCCCTGGCTTGGGCACCATCGGTAAGCTTGGGCCCTGGCTTGGGCACCATCGGTGTGCTTGGGTTCCGGCTTGGGCACCATCGGTGAGCTTGGGCCCCGGCTTGGGCCCCTGGCTTGGGCCCCGACTTGGGCTCCGGCTTGGGCACCATCGGTCAGCTTGGGCCCTGGCTTTGGCACCATCGGTAAGCTTGGGCCCCGGCTTGGGCACCATCGGTGTGCTTGGGTTCCGGCTTGGGCACCATCGGTGAGCTTGGGCCCCGGCTTGGGCCCCTGGCTTGGGCCCCGACTTGGGCTCCGGCTTGGGCACCATCGGTGTGCTTGGGCCCCGGCTTGGGCACCATCGGTGCGCTTGGGCCCCGGCTTGGGCACCATCGGTGTGCTTGGGCCCCGGCTTGGGCCCCGGCTTGGGCTCCGGCTTGGGCCCCGGCTTGGGCCCCGGCTTGGGCACCATCGGTGTGCTTGGGCCCCGGCTTGGGCCCCTGGCTTGGGCCCCGGCTTGGGCACCATCGGGCAGGATAGAACCCCCGGCAGTTTGGCGGTCGACATCGAGGCTGCATTTCATTGGCAAATTTTACATTGATGACGTCATTTGGGAACTGATCAAAAAAGTGATTGTTTGAGATTTTAGTTCAATCGGCCAAATATGTTGTTTGGCGAGAAGATAAATATGATTTAAAAGCCCATTTCGCTCTTTGTAATTTCCTAGGAGAACGTTTATCTTTAAAATAAAACGGACTGTGAATGTGAATAAACTTAAATGAGTTTGTACACTTCGTCAAAACGCTTGTACTATTTGGCAATCCCAAATTATATGTTCTACAGTTTTTTATTTTTTTTTTACAGAAGGTACAAAGGTCACATGGCGTAATGTTACATAACTTGTTATTGGCTGCAAAAATGAAATATTCTCTTTTCTATTATAAAAGGTGTTCGCGTTGACAGTAGTGACCGGAGTGACAAGATGATTAACACCTCCTGTCGGGAGATTCACCTGAGGTATCAACCGTGACGTAACACCCTCGTTCTGACCCGACTCTCATCCGAAACCGATATGAATCCCGCAAGGGCGTTTTGTCTGTATTTTATTCGTGTAGGCAGCACACGAGTCTGTCTGGCACCAACATAAAACTCTCGTGAGTTTATTATTCAATTTAGGCTCCTAGTTAATCATTCTCAATTGTCGTGTCCAGTCCCTTATTATGTTATCTGCACACATTCATCGGTCGGTCAAGCCCCGTGCGCTGTATAAATGTAAAGCGGACCCATCGACCGACAGGTGTCGCTGTTCCACATCCCACTGGTGTATCACATTCTCTGCTCGGTGGTAGGTTATGTCATCACCAGGTGGCGGGGTAGACAGGGGGCATGGCGGGCAATAAAATCGGTCAATAAAGAAATGTCGTCTGCTTTTACATGTGAAAGCCACTTTTTATTTGATTAGAGTAAATCGGTATGATTAGCATGTAAGTTTTATGGCGCCGAATGAGGTTTGGTTCACTATGGGCGCCTAGTGAGGTTTGGTTCCATATGGGCGCCTAATGAGATTTGGTTCACTATTGGCGCCTAATGAGGTTTGGTTCGCTATTGGCGCCTAATAAGGTTTTGTTCGATATTAGCGCCTAATGGAGAGAGGTTTGGTTCGATATTGGCGCCTAATGAGGTTTGGCTCGCTATTGGCGCCTAATAGAGAGGTTTGGTTCGCTATTGGCGCTTAATAGAGAGATATATGGTTCGCTATTGGCGCCTAATGAGAGTCGTTTCGACATTGGCGACTAATGGGGGTCGTTTCCATATTGGTGCCTAATGAGGGTCGTTTCGATATTGGCGCCTAATGAGGGTCGTTTCGATATTGGCGCCTAGTGTAGAGAGGATGGTTCGCTAATCGAGAAAGTTTTATTTTACTTCTTCCGCCGAATCGCCGTATTTTAGTTACATCAGCTTCTTTCAGGTTTTTTTGTTAATTTCCCAGTTGCATGCAATTCAGTCCATGCTTCCCTAGTGCATAATAAAATGTAATGCCAAAGCTAACCGCCAGGGGACGCGTCTTCATAAACTACCCGTAGCTTAACGCACAAAAAGTGCATTTTCGTCTTGCCCTCACCAGCTTGTTGCGATGGTGCTCCTGGTACAGAAATCATATTCAATATAATTTAGGCACTTTCTTAATTCAGAAAATTCACCTCTTGAGCGACTACTTATATATTTTTAACCTGATCATCGCTGGACAAAAATCTATTGGCTTAGCCTAAGTGTGGTCGATTAATACGACCCCTGGTGGCAAAGACCGCGCCGCCGACGCCACTAACATTTTGCCACCTATAGCCTGACCGCTGATTCAGCCCCTCCCTCACCACCCGTCATCATTGTGACACAAATAGTCTGGATTGTGCACCGTTAGACAGAGGTCTCCGGGGCGCTTCCTTTTACGGGTAGGCCTATATGTTAACAGTGAGACAGATAACTCCAAGCTACCCCCTCGGGGATTTTTTCTCTTTTGGAAAACACATCCGTAGGTTGCATTGTCTCCTGCTGGCCGCATTTTCGGTTTAAACATATATTTAAAAGGTAATAATTCAGGTTTAATAAGAAGGTTGTCTTCTCGTCATTTTGCCCAAAGTCCAAAAACAGCTCTACTTTGATATGGGTCGTGTATGTGACTCAGAGTGGTGTATATACAGGAGAAGGGTAATCGGAGAACACGCTCCTGGTTGTCATATTGCCCTGATAGACTACTTCACAATGGACACCGGAACCGGAAACGGCCATGGTTGATACAGGGAAAACATATAGTCGGGCCACGTGATTCGACAAACTCAATCCGTGTCAATGTCAGACCAATAGAACATGATACTGCTGCTGTTGTCGTGTATGTAGGTAATGGAGATGGCTTACCATTAGCTCGGTTGTCATGGTGACAGTTTTGCCAGCCTCCCTCCTCAGCCCCTGTGGAAGCACGTAACCCCTTCTGCCCCCCCCCCCCCCCGTCTCTCCCAACCCATATATTCCCTCGGGCCACACACGCTGACGGATTATGTTTGCCCCCCCCCCCCTCCCCACATCCCACCTGATCAAAGAACTTGTATGAGTTCTATAAATTCTTTGACCTGAGTGCTAAATTCTATAATCGTATCGAAGCTTAAAATATAGTTATATTGCGGCTAGGCTTTTAGTCACATGATCCGTAAGCACTGGTTTGAAAAAAACAGTAGCTCTCGGATTTTGACAATTTGCACAGAAATGCAGGAATTGATCTATAAAAAATGCGCTGGATATAGATAACGTACTGCTGCATCTGAACGGCGCATCCCTACTGGATTACATCGCACACTTGTTGGATTATTTGACTTTTTTTTGTTTACTTTTCTGCACGTTTGGAAGTTCTTCCATTGTTGCCAGCACCACATATTTAGACCCTTGGATACTCGCCGCCTGCGAACTAAACAGCTCACATGGAGAGACGAAATGCACCACAAGTGCGGCCATTGTTCTTCAAGCAGGAGGACCTCAGAATAAAGGCTAACGGACAACCCGTGCCAGGTACTTATGACGTATGCGAAGCTATTCGGAAATGTATCGGGCCGGGCAAAGTAGAGGGTGCTCAGGCGCCAGACCCAGCATCAAAGGGAGCTTGGCGTGTTTATTTCAAATCCCTTGAAGCCCGAGCCGAGATGCTGGTCCGACGTGAGCTGCGGATTAACGGCGAAACAGTACCGTTATATGACATTAACTCTCTCGTTGCCAAACAGCATACGCCCGATGAGAAACGGGAGAAAATAATTGAAGTTTCTACCAATATCTGTTAGTAGCGATGAACTTGTGAAAACGCTTCAACAAAAGGGCGTAAAACTCGTCACGGATTTTCGTTATTCGAAAGCCAGAGACCCTGAAGGCAAGTTGACAGACTATCTGACTGGTGATCGATTTGCATACGCAGTGGCCTCCATTGCCCCACTCATCCCACGGTCCCTGTGGGTCGTTGGCATGCGATGCAAGGTCCACCACGACCGCCAATATAAAGGACTAGACGGTCAAGCACAGCTTGAGAAGGGACGAAAATGGGAGTTTGGGGACTAATTCGACCATTTTAAGACCCATCGCCGCTCGCTCATTGGTTGTTCGGCCTGGCGTTCGAGACCATATCGCCCACTGAAAGCTGTAGCCAGGCCAAATTGCTGGCTGAAAGCGCAAATTAGCCCAAATTGGACCCCAAATATCGTCATGTGCTGGACGAGCGCCATCTAACGGCTGCTGTTCAACGCGGGCTATTTTGCCAGGTCGACGGCGTCGTCTAGAGTGAATACGTCCAAATCCCGACTTCCTACGTGTCCTTGGTCACGCCCTAATCGCTCTTCTCGGACTCGTCATCGCTGAATTACGGAGCCCCCTAGCGGCGGAACTAAGCGTGATAGGCTAAAAGCGAAGGCGGTTTCCATAACCAAGTCGACGTTTGCCCGTCTTTTGCAACCGGTCCCGACTCTCTAGCGTCGCTATTAAGCGAACGGCGGCCATCGCAACCCCGAAAGAGTGCCGGTCCATATCACCGTTGACTCATAATGGGAGCGGCGGCATGGAGGGGGGTGCACCTCTTGCGAGCGCTCTAGCGGCCAAACTAAGCGTCCTAGAGCAATTCTGAGGTGGTTTCGATCTACCTAGCTCACATTTCTCTCTCCATTCATGCCAAATCTGGGCTCCCTAGCTCAAATGTTGACCGAGTTATGGCCTTGCAAAGTTCAAAACGCCACTTGACACGTGCGCTGATTGGCCGATTACTCGAAAATCGTTCAGTATCCGGAAAATTCGGGCCAGTCATACGTGTCCGCCTTCCTCTGAAAAATACTCTCCAATGAACAGCGAATCTCTAGACGCGATATTAACGAAGTTACGCGGGAAAACATCTTTCGTGACCTTGACCTTGCTGTGACCTTGACCTTGGAAGCGTGACCTTGACCAATATAGTTATTCGTTTCCAATTACTAATGTCACGTATCACGCCAGGTGACGGTTGTCTCACTTGTACCCTTCACAGAGAAATTGAGACCATTTTCCCGCCAAAATGCTGCCGTAGGATCCCATGCTAAACTTTGGGATTTTTCAAAATTAAAACACCATATACAAGGTACTTACGAGCCCAATACGTGAATTAATTTTGAGCCTTATTAAGCAAAAACTCGGAACGCTATAGCGATTTTGCCGATTTTTGGTCCTATCTTTCAATGGTTAAGAGAATTTCGAAAAAATTCCTGTGACCTTGACCTTTGACCTACATGGCCCATCTACGAACTTAGCCTGACGATTGCCATTCCGCATCTTCTTTGTGAATTTTAAAGTCGATATCTTAAGGCATTCATAAGATAATGCGCCGCGTGACAAACAGATGCTAACCGAACACACCGACATAAGACGAAAATGGAACATTTTCGTTTTAAAAATGCCGTGCATGCGACAGACCACAAGGCCAAGGGCCACAAGGCGGGAGACAATGCCTGCCCGGCTATCGAAACGGCGGACAACACAAGTACCTTTAGCGGGCATGAAATGGTTTTGTCGAATTTTCACCATTCAGCGATAAACGCGTTTGAAGATACTTTCGACAGTGTGGAGCAGGCTTTTCAGTGGTATAAGGCCAAGAATACAGGGCGAGCTGACCTCGCCAAACGGATAAAGAATGCCACAACTGCTGGAGATGCAAGACGCTTGAGTCGCGAGATTCATACCAGTGGGTCAATGACAATTTGAAAGTCATGGAAGATCTGCTTCGCCTGAAAGCTGAACAGCACGATGATGTTCGAAAAGCGATTCTGGACACAAAGCCCGTCGTTGCTGAGTGCTCTAGGGATCGTCAGTGGGGAACTGGTCTGAAGCCGACAGATACAACGCGGACCAACCCCGCCTTCTGGCCAGGAAAAAAACCTGCTCGGAAGCATGCTGATGCAGCTGAAAGCTGCCCTCCTACAGGATCAGACAACAGAAGATGCCCGTGAAGAGGGAGTAATCGACGCAGCAGACTGTAACGACAATGAAACCAATGACCATACGACCTTGACCCGCAGCCGAAAGGTTGCCAGAAGGTGGAATTAGCCAACGACAACGAGCTGATAGCCTTCCAGGCCGCGTCAGCACCAGCAAACAGGCAAAGCAAACCCAAGATATCCTTAAGTTCTTCAAGTGCCAACGAGAAGCGTCGGGAAAGGGAAAAAGGAAACCATTCGGCCCTCCTTCTGGCGACGCGGCCACGCGAAAACAGAAATGCGCGGGGCCGGATCCGCAAGAGCCTGGCTCTGTTGATGCAGCGGAGGCAGCCGGAGACAGCCGGAATCAGCCGGAGGCAGCCGGAGACTGAACTGTGAGTCCGCCCCCCCCCCCTCAGGCTAGACCCGAAGACGAACCCGGAATTTGCAAGGACTACGCCTAGCAATGAAATCGAAATAATTGGTAACCATCAGGTAATTCTTTATATATATTATATAAAGTAAAACGCCTATGAGTTTTTCAGAGCCAATTAAAATTGCTTCGCTCAACACTCGAGGTTTGAGAGAAAAGCGAAAACGATTGATAGTTTTCCAATGGCTGTTAGAAAATAAGATAGATATTGCACTTCTGCAAGAGACCCATGTAACGCGGGAAATTGTCAAATCTTTTGATAAAGATTGGCCCGGCCAAGTATACCACAGTATTTCTGATCTATCTCCAGGAAAAGGTGCAGCCATATTAATCATGAATAGAGACGTGTCTGTTCAAGGACACCGGTGTGATTCTGACGGTAGAAATGTAATGGTTAATATTAAAACGGAAAACGACCTGCTCACTTTCGTATCAGTTTATGCTCCAAATAAGGGCAGTGCGCGCTCAGTATTTCACCTACCTGAAACGCTGGATCACAAAACATTGTCCCTGTACGGAAAACCTCATTATTGGAGGAGATTTCAATACAGTAGATGACGGAATAGATAGAAGCTCAGGGAATGCTGACGCAACTACTTAACAAACCCGAATCAGCGTGTGTATAGCTATGTAGACACATCGCATAACGGCATTACGAGCCGCATAGATCACGTGTTAGTGGCCAGTATTACCTGTGCTTAATGCCTATAGCCGGCGAGTGGGCCTGGCTGACATTTACTGAGTTATGTTCCATTATGTCACATGTGCTTAACGCCTATAGCCGGACAGTGGGCCTGGCTGACATTTACTGAGTTATGTTCCATTAGGTTACCTGTGCTTAATGCCGATAGCCGGACAGTGGGCCTGGTTGACATTTACTGAGTTAAGTTTCATTAGGTTACCTGTGCTTAATGCCTATAGCCGGACAGTGGGCCTGCCTGACATTTACTGAGTTATGTTCCATTATGTTACCTGTGCTTAATGCCTATAGCCGGACAGTGGGCCCGGCTGGCATTTACTGAGTTATGTTCCATTATGTTACCTGAGCTTAATGCCTATAGCCGGAGAGTGGGCCCGGCTGGCATTTACTGAGTTATGTTCCATTTTGTTACCTGTGTTTAATGCCTATAGCCGGACAGTGGGCCTGGCTGACATTTACTGAGTTATGTTTCATTATGTTACCTGTGCTTAATTCCTAAAGCCGGACAGTAGGCCTGCCTGACATTTACTGAGTTATGTTCCATTATGTCACCTGTGCTTAATGCCTATAGCCGGACAATGGGCCTGGCTGACATTAACTGTGTTATGTTCCATTATGTTACCTGTGCTTAATGCCTATAGCCGGACAGTGGGCCTGGCTGACATTTACTGAGTTATGTTCCATTATGTTACCTGTGCTTAATGCCTATAGCCGGACAGTGGGCCTGGCTGGCATTTACTGAGTTATGTTCCATTATGTTACCTGTGCTTAATTCCTAAAGCCGGACAGTAGGCCTGCCTGACATTTACTGAGTTATGCTCCATTATGTTACCTGTGCTTAATGCCTATAGCCGGACAATGGGCCTGGCTGACATTTACTGAGTTATGTTCCATTATGTTACCTGTGCTTAATGCCTATAGCCGGACAATGGGCCTGGCTGACATTTACTGAGTTATGTTCCATTATGTTACCTGTGCTTAATGCCTATAGCCGGACAGTGGGCCTGGCTGGCATTTACTGAGTTATGTTCCATTATGTTACCTGTGCTTAATTCCTAAAGCCGGACAGTAGGCCTGCCTGACATTTACTGAGTTATGTTCCATTATGTTACCTGTGCTTAATGCCTATAGCCGGACAGTAGGCCTGCCTGACATTTACTGAGTTATGTTCCATTATGTTACCTGTGCTTAATGCCTATAGCCGGACAATGGGCCTGGCTGACATTAACTGTGTTATGTTCCATTATGTTACCTGTGCTTAATGCCTATAGCCGGACAATGGGCCTGGCTGACATTAACTGTGTTATGTTCCATTATGTTACCTGTGCTTAATGCCTATAGCCGGACAATGGGCCTGGCTGACATTTACTGAGTTATGTTCCATTATGTTACCTGTGCTTAATGCCTATAGCCGGACAGTGGGCCTGGCTGGCATTTACTGTGTTATGTTCCATTATGTTACCTGTGCTTAATTCCTAAAGCCGGACAGTAGGCCTGCCTGACATTTACTGAGTTATGTTCCATTATGTTACCTGTGCTTAATGCCTATAGCCGGACAATGGGCCTGGCTGACATTAACTGTGTTATGTTCCATTATGTTACCTGTGCTTAATGCCTATAGCCGGACAGTGGGCCTGGCTGACAGTTACTGAGTTATGTTTCATTATGTTACCTGTGCTTAATTCCTAAAGCCGGACAGTAGGCCTGCCTGACATTTACTGAGTTATGTTCCATTATGTTACCTGTGCTTAATGCCTATAGCCGGACAATGGGCCTGGCTGACATTAACTGTGTTATGTTCCATTATGTTACCTGTGCTTAATGCTTATAGCCGGACAGTGGGCCTGGCTGACATTTACTGAGTTATGTTCCATTATGTTACCTGTGCTTAATGCCTATAGCCGGACAGTGGGCCTGGCTGGCATTTACTGTGTTATGTTCCATTATGTTACCTGTGCTTAATGCCTATAGCCGGACAGTGGGCCTGCCTGACATTTACTGAGTTATGTTCCATTATGTTACCTGTGCTTAATGCCTATAGCCGGACAATGGGCCTGGCTGACATTAACTGTGTTATGTTCCATTATGTTACCTGTGCTTAATGCCTATAGCCGGACAGTGGGCCTGGCTGACATTAACTGTGTTATGTTCCATTATGTTACCTGTGCTTAATGCCTATAGCCGGACAGTGGGCCTGGCTGACAGTTACTGAGTTATGTTTCATTATGTTACCTGTGCTTAATGCCGATAGCCGGACAGTGGGCTTGGCTGACAGTTACTGAGTTATGTTTCATTATGTTACCTGTGCTTAATTCCTAAAGCCAGACAGTAGGCCTGCCTGACATTTACTGAGTTATGTTCCATTATGTTACCTGTGCTTAATGCCTATAGCCGGACAGTGGGCCCGGCTGACATTAACTGTGTTATGTTCCATTATGTTACCTGTGCTTAATGCCTATAGCCGGACAGTGGGCCTGGCTGACAGTTACTGAGTTATGTTTCATTATGTTACCTGTGCTTAATTCCTAAAGCCGGACAGTAGGCCTGCCTGACATTTACTGAGTTATGTTCCATTATGTTACCTGTGCTTAATGCCTATAGCCGGACAATGGGCCTGGCTGACATTAACTGTGTTATGTTCCATTATGTTACCTGTGCTTAATGCCTATAGCCGGACAGTGGGCCTGGCTGGCATTTACTGAGTTATGTTCCATTATGTTACCTGTGCTTAATGCCTATAGCCGGACAATGGGCCTGGCTGACATTAACTGTGTTATGTTCCTTTATGTTACCTGTGCTTAATGCCTATAGCCGGACAGTGGGCCTGGCTGGCATTTACTGTGTTATGTTCCATTATGTTACCTGTGCTTAATGCCTATAGCCGGACAGTAGGCCTGCCTGACATTTACTGAGTTATGTTCCATTATGTTACCTGTGCTTAATTCCTATAGCCGGACAATGGGCCTGCCTGACATTTACTGAGTTATGTTCCATTATGTTACCTGTGCTTAATGCCTATAGCCGGACAGTGGGCCCGGCTGACATTAACTGTGTTATGTTCCATTATGTTACCTGTGCTTAATGCCTATAGCCGGACAGTGGGCCTGGCTGACAGTTACTGAGTTATGTTTCATTATGTTACCTGTGCTTAATTCCTAAAGCCGGACAGTAGGCCTGCCTGACATTTACTGAGTTATGTTCCATTATGTTACCTGTGCTTAATTCCTATAGCCGGACAATGGGCCTGCCTGACATTTACTGAGTTATGTTCCATTATGTTACCTGTGCTTAATGCCTATAGCCGGACAGTGGGCCCGGCTGACATTAACTGTGTTATGTTCCATTATGTTACCTGTGCTTAATGCCTATAGCCGGACAGTGGGCCTGGCTGACAGTTACTGAGTTATGTTTCATTATGTTACCTGTGCTTAATTCCTAAAGCCGGACAGTAGGCCTGCCTGACATTTACTGAGTTATGTTCCATTATGTTACCTGTGCTTAATGCCTATAGCCGGACAATGGGCCTGGCTGACATTAATTGTGTTATGTTCCATTATGTTACCTGTGCTTAATGCCTATAGCCGGACAGTGGGCCTGGCTGACAGTTACTGAGTTATGTTTCATTATGTTACCTGTGCTTAATTCCTAAAGCCAGACAGTAGGCCTGCCTGACATTTACTGAGTTATGTTCCATTATGTTACCTGTGCTTAATGCCTATAGCCGGACAGTGGGCCTGGCTGACATTAACTGTATTATGTTCCATTATGTTACCTGTGCTTAATGCCTATAGCCGGACAGTGGGCCTGGCTGACACTAACTGTATTATGTTCCATTATGTTACCTGTGCTTAATGCCTATAGCCGGACAGTGGGCCTGGCTGGCATTTACTGTGTTATGTTCCATTATGTTACCTGTGCTTAATGCCTATAGCCGGACAGTGGGCCTGGCTGACATTTACTGAGTTATGTTCCATTATGTTACCTGTGCTTAATGCCTATAGCCGGACAATGGGCCTGGCTGACATTAACTGTATTATGTTCCATTATGTTACCTGTGCTTAATGCCTATAGCCGGACAGTGGGCCTGGCTGACATTTACTGAGTTATGTTCCATTATGTTACCTGTGCTTAATGCCTATAGCCGGACAGTAGGCCTGGCTGACATTTACTGAGTCATGTTCCATTATGTTACCTGGCTATAGCCGGACAGTGGGCCTGGCTGACAGTTACTGAGTTATGTTCCATTATGTTACCTGTGCTTAATGCCTATAGCCGGACAGTAGGCCTGGCTGACATTTACTGAGTCATGTTCCATTATGTTACCTGACTATAGCCGGACAGTGGGCCTGGCTGACAGTTACTGAGTTATGTTCCATTAGGTTTCCTGTGCTTAATGCCTATAGCCAGACAGTGGGCCTGGCTGAGAGTTACTGAGTTATGTTCCATTAGGTTACCTGTGTTTAATGCCTATAGCCGGACAGTGGGCCCGGCTGACAGTTACTGAGTTATGTTCCGTTAGGTTTCCTGTGCTTAATGCCTATAGCCAGACAGTGGGCCTGGCTGAGAGTTACTGAGTTATGTTCCATTAGGTTACCTGTGTTTAATGCCTATAGCCGGACAGTGGGCCCGGCTGACAGTTACTGAGTTATGTTCCGTTAGGTTTCCTGTGCTTAATGCCTATAGCCAGACAGTTTGTCTGACAGTTATCGTCTTTTGCAGTTCGTGATGCGACTGAGAACTTATGCCACGTGTTGTAGCAGAATTAATCGTCGGCGAATTTTGCAAGGCTCAGAGGCCGATTAATCACATACAAAAGAAAACAACAATAGGTTCATTGGTTGTCCGGTGTCATCGCCCACACTGGCGCTAGCTAGCACGTTATTTTTGTTTCTTTTTATTTGTAATATCTTTAGACGGTTTATGTGATCGGCTTTTCGGACAGTAATTTAGCACGTGTTCTACAGCTATGAGTCACTTTGGCTTAGCTTGCATGGCTATCGAAGTGATTTCGCGAAACCAAATCTTTAGCCCTGGGTGATGGGAGGGAGGGAATTATATATTTTGTGTGTGTATGGGTGTGTGTTTCTAGTGGGGTGGGGGGGGGGGCGGTGCTGGACGCCAGGTGGTGCCTTTAGAGACTAAACCCAGCGAAGTATACAGTGAATAGTTGATACTTTACAGTGTCCGTAAACCGGGTTTGTTAGGAAAAAAAAGAATAGACCGAGCGGGTCTGCATGGAAGTGCTTCTTGGAGCGGGTTTTTGGTAAACATATATCCCTTTCAGAGTGATGGATCTGATGCGAGCGTTCCTGGGACAGGGATATTTGATGCTCGATTGAGGTAATGTAGGTTAGATGCTATTTTATTACTGTCTGCTTCGTTATTCTTGGGCCTATTTTATTCAGTTCACACAAAAGAATTCCGCTAAATAAATCACTATAGATGCAACTAGAACTAGGAGATTTAATGCGTATAGCGGTATTTTACCATGAGTGTCAGAGATTCGGTTCTGTCTGATGCGTGAGTCACCTGATATTGATTGTCGAGCAGTGGCGGGCTGGCTGGGCACAGAAAGCTTAGCTACAGCTTTAGTTGCGGCATAGCGTACCGTATACAATACTTCTAAATCCCGATGTAATAGGGTTTCGATGAGTGCAATGTTCAAACCAAAGTTTCAAGTCTGGTTCCTGTTTATTTATATCCCCGTTAGCGTTCAATATTAGTAAGGTGCACAAAGATATTCAAAATAAATAATAAACCTGTAACAATAAAAAAAATACGCTTCTTATTTAGTGTGAGGACAGTGCTTCATCGTACTGATTAATTTAATTTAATATATTCATGCACTCGCACATCTTACATTCATGTATATTACAATCTATTTTCACGCACGCTCACATCTAATTATGGTCTAATATAATTCGTACAGCATGTCATTTTGTATGTGCCCTGTATGGTATTATCAATCCGTTTAGCAGTGATTGTCCTTTTTTCATTCCGGCACAGTCTCACGTTTCGGTTTCACATCACCAACAACCTCACTCGCAACCGCGCTTTTCGTCACACCGAGAACTAACCCATGCAGATTAAATACAGTATTGATCGAAATTGATGGGGATATAAATTATTCAAAATTACTTAAACGGGTTCCTCTCACCGATGACTTCAGACGCAAACAGAACAGCAAAGAGGATGATGGCGACTTAGTGTGGTAGAGGGATGGCCAAGTCTCCTGACTTACTCCACTGTATCGCCATAGTTGGCGACCCCGTGACGGCGCGACGTCAAACGGCATCATATAGGACACTTTACAATGTACCACATTGAGGGATATTTTTTATCTTCGAAGATTATCGTCGATTAAATGTCATGCCCAAGAGGGGCATCTGTGAATTATGAATGAATTAATCATCATCTGGATCTACCCCCCCCCCCCTCCCCTGGCATGGAGCTGGTGCATTGCAGATGACGTCACACCGGAGTATGACGTCATGCCAGAGTATACCGAACAGTCCTCCACACTTGTCTTATTATTATTATTATTATTATTATTATTATTTCGAGTTAGCAGCTGAATAGTTGTAATCTGACAATTGTTGCCATAGTGACATTGCATGGAACAATGAAACATGACGTCACGCCAAAAAATGTAGTTACAGATTTAAATGGCCCGCCTACCTGCCACGTTTCTTGGCAACGATATATGGTATCAAAAAAGCGATTACATGAAGGCTTGCTATCTGCGGATTGTATGATCGCTTCGTGCGGAAATTAAGCCAAAGAAGCAGAAAGTTAACGTCTTCAAGGCCATCTTTTGACTAAAATAAATCGTAAAGTTAGCATAATATACGGACAGAAGAGTAACTATTTTCGCGCCAAGTGACGTAGATGCAGGTTCCGGTTTAATTGCTAAACATAGGCAGGTGAGGAAATTACGTAAATGTTCAGAAAAATTTGTGTTTTTGAGAAAGAAGGTAACCAGTTGGTGTTTGGTGTGTTGAATTCATAATATTTGGAATAGCGTTTTAGCCACAGGGGAGATCGGGCTGACCAATGGCCGAGTCATATTGACGAGAGGGGTGATCGGGCTGACCAATGGCCGAGTCATATTGACGAGAGTGGTGATCGGGCGGACCAATGGCCGAGTCATATTGACGAGAGGGGTGATCGGGCTGACCAATGGCCTAGTCATATTGACGAGAGGGGTGATCGGGCTGACCAATGGCCTAGTCATATTGACGAGAGGGGGGATCGGGCTGACCAACGGCCTAGTCATATTGACGAGAGGGGTGATCGGGCTGACCAACGGCCTAGTCATATTGACGAGAGGGGTGATCGGGGTGACCAATGGCCTAGTCATATTGACGAGAGGGGTGATGGGGCTGACCAACGGCCTAGTCATATTGACGAGAGGGGTGATCGGGCTGACCAACGGCCTAGTCATATTGACGAGAGGGGTGATCGGGCTGACCAACGGCCTAGTCATATTGATGAGAGGGGGGATCGGGCTGACCAATGGCCTAGTCATATTGACGAGAGGGGTGATCGGGCTGACAAACGGCCTAGTCATATTGATGAGAGGGGTGATCGGGCTGACCAACGGCCTAGTCATATTGACGAGAGGGGTGATTGGGCTGACCAACGGCCTAGTCATATTGACGAGAAGGGTGATCGGGCTGACCAACGGCCTAGTCATATTGATGAGAGGGGTCATCGGGCTGACCAACGGCCTGGTCATATTGGTGAAAGGGTTCATCGGGCTGACAAACGGCCTAGTCATATTGACGAGAGGGGTGATCGGGCTGACCAACGGCCTAGTCATATTGATGAGAGGGGTGATCGGGGTGACCAACGGCCTAGTCATATTGACGAGAGGGGTGATCGGGCTGACCAACGGCTAGTCATATTAACGAGAGGGGTGATCGGGCTGACCAACGGCCTAGTCATATTGATGAGAGGGGTGATCGGGCTGACCAATGGCCTTCCCATTCATTAAGAACCTCACGAACCGACACCGTCCAGCAGTTAAGCTCCAGCAAATCGGGAGACTAGTGATCAAATCACTAGAAAACTCAAATTTAAAGACCAAGCCCCCCCCCCCCCTGCCCCCACATTTTTTACCCATTGTTTACAACCAATCTCACTTTTATTTCTTTTGGTGATATGTCACATTTTTATATCAAATTAATACACCGTTTTTTCCGTAGAAAACCTCTCACACCTTTTAACCCAAATCTCATAATCTTATATTTATTTTGACCAAATCCCATATTTTTTTACATTTAATATTATATATTGGATATTTTGTTTTCCACATTCCAAATTTGTTTCTTTTACCCATTGCTTGCAGCCTGTTACATTTATTTTTGCAACATCCCACATTTTTTTGACCATTTCATCATGTTATAAAACCAGGGTAGTAGGCCTAGATCCACAGGCTCTTTCAGTGCAGATACATACGTTGATACTGGACATTGCTCACTCTCTGTATGCAGTGGTTTTGAACAGAATTTTTTGAAAGTGGGAATAATACATGTAAACTAATAGTTTTTCCCGTTTCAAGTCAAGTCATTCCAAAGTCCCAGAAAAACTCAACAGTCAGTTTTTGTGGAACGAAAGGCCATGAGCGGATCCAGAGGGTCTTCCGTAGACCCCCCCTTTTCAAATTCCTGGATCTGCCCCTGCGAAAGGCTATAGCTAGATCTATCTACAAGACCTTCGTTTCTCTTACATGTATTATTGAAACACCACAGACCGTGCATTGCTTCGGCATGGCCTTAAGGTAAGCCACCCATAATGAGCCTCGGCGATTTTGAGCAGACCTCGGTAAACATCGGCAAACATCGGCGGGCTGTAGCCCTGATATTTTAAGCAGTCTTAATGAAACAAAGCAGGAATAAAACACAGCAAAAGAAGTGGTGACATAGGTAAAATAAATAGAACATCGTATAATAAGCTTCGGCGATTTAGAGAAGACCTCGGTAAACATCGACAAACATCGGCGGGTGTCAGTGAAAGGGGAATCCCTAACTCGTTACGTCATTCACAGGGAATCCCCAATTCGTCACGTCATTCACAGGGTATTTCCCCGAGAATGGCTCTTCGTGATAAATTCCGAATATTCAAGAAAAAAACATGGAGAAAACGTGTAAATAGTTCAGAAAACATTCGTGTAGATCATAATTATATCGGAGACCATTATATATAACCAGATTTATTAAAATGTGAGCACAAGGCGTAAATTACTGATAATTGGTGTGAAATAAGCTGCTCCAAATAATATTTCTGAAATAACATTTTCAAGTTTCAGGACGTGTTTTTCGGGAAATTTGCACGGCTACCTATATTTTTCTTTATTTTTATTACAAGAACTATGTTTTTAGAAGTTTTTAAACGTGGTTTGGTGCAGACATGGGGTAATCATAATCAGTAATCGTAATCGATTGTAATCGATTAAATTTTCCAAGTAATCGTAATCGTAATCGATTGCATTGGTTTTAAAAGCAATGTAATCGTAATCGTAATCGATTACATTGCTAATGTGATCGTAATCATGATTACTTTAATATGTTCACTCAGATAGCTTTAGTCTCCAAACTGAGCGTCACACTTTCTAGGTGTCGAGAGTACCATTAATGTCTTTCTGTAGAGATGCACGATCGAGGATTGCTCTTAGGAAGGTGACTACCGTGGGCTGTAACCCTCAGCAAATGCCCTCAAAATTTTCCTGTCGGCAATTGAATGCAGCCCTATGATAAAAAATCCGCCGCTCTCCCAACCAAGTTGCCAAGTGTTCATCTTTGTGGCCCCGCTCATCCAATGTTTACTGTTTGTTGAAATAACCACTTAAAGGGTTAGGCCAGCGTTCATTTATTAAAAACATACAAAGTAATCACGATTGTAATCATGATTACTTTCAATGTAATCGTAATCGTAATCGATTACTTTCATATTTCCTGTAATCGTAATCGTAATCGATTACTTTCATATTTCCTGTAATCGTAATCGTAATCGTAATCATAAAATTTCCAAGTAATCGTAATCGTAATCGATTACATTTGCAATGTAATCGCCCCATGCCTGATTTGGTGTCAAGATTTTCATTTTTGATGAAATTATAGCCAATTTTGTGAAGGTGGTGATTTCGAATTTTTGGCAAAAACGGTCCTGTTTTTGCATAACTGCACTTTATTATTGCCATTCTGTTATTTTTTGTGGCTACTATTTACATTGTTGAATGTCATTCCTGTATTGCACTAGGTTTAATTAAGCTTTCCAAAGAGCTATTACTGATGATAATGGCTAAATATTGAGCTGAATTGTAGAAAAATTACATATTCGTGGTTGGTGTCAAATTTTTGTAATTTTGTGAAATGGGGGTATACTTGGAAAATGGAGATTATATTTTTAACGGGACGGTAAAGTATCCTAAAAATTCACCAGAAGGTGTGTAATTGGGTATACTTATATAAAATAATCACAGATACAGAGTTCTTTTACCTTGCTATTATGGGTGGCTTACCTTATTTGCATAGGTAGCCCCACATAAGGAAAGTTTAGGGCGACGCGATGACGAGAGAAATAGAACGCATGTAAATAAAATGACCACGTGCGTTAGTTTTCATCCGCGCTTCGTGCGCCTCCTGGCGAATGCTACGCGCATGACCGGAAGTCCAATTCTGCACCACCGTTGGGGTCATTATGACAGCTAACGACTGATCAGGATGGAACGATGACTCACAACACGTCTGCTGTCCGTAGTTCAACATGACAAGTAAGCTGGTCGCTGTAAGCTAAATGTTGTTTGTGGGGTTCCATGAACTTCTCAACCTCAGGTTACGGATTAATGCAGACCGATTGGCTTCATATCATAGCGTTACGTAGTCAGTTCAGCACCTGAACAATATGAATGCGATAATGGTTTCACGTGTACATTTAGCCAATCAGAGACGTTCCCCTGGCGCTTTGACCTACTTTTTCACACGTGCGCGTTATGATAACTCGCCGTACAGTCGATCAAACGTCAGATGATGCGATGCTAGATCCACTGTTGGCCGAGGATGTTGTTATTTAATGCAAATGGTCCGCTTAGAACCATTTGGTTTCAACCATGGTGTCGGCATTGGCTGCAACAACATTGATCTGTTTAGTGTTAACATTAATATATATATATTTGTCATCAAAAACGCAACTTTAAGATGTTTTATTGTGGGCGTCGCCCCTTTCCCCCCTCCCGCCACCGCTCGCTATAAAAGCGGTGGTGCTTCGGGGAAGACGGATTACAACATTAAAGTTACTCATACAGCAATATTTAAAGAAACTTACAGAATGGTTTGACTGAAAATTATGTATTTTTGTTCTTAACCTATAAGTACACATATATATATATATTGTATGCAATACAAAAAAAACCGTCATGACCTGTTGTTTAACACATTTTTTGACCAAATTATAGTGGGTCTCCTGTGAAAATGTGTGGCTTTCTTGTGAACTACGTCATCATAATTTGCATATTACAGTAGTTTCTTACATTTTGACATTGTGACACATCTATTTTTTATTTAGTTAACATTTAAACAGGATTCGAACAGTTGTTTCGCGCCAAAACATGTCAGGATCTAAATTTGTTTCATGTTATGGCCTGATTTGTGCAAGAACGATGTACTGTTATAATTTTATTATCACTGAAAATCCTTGCCTGGAGTCCATAATATGGTGTGAAAAACTGGAGAACTACACACAAATCTGTGACGTAGTGCACATAGCTTCCATAGTTTTGTTCAATTGGCGGGAAACATCTGTTTACATAGCTTGAAATACCGTTATACCCCAAACTAAGTCGGTGCAACAGGAACAGAAATACCCTGCATTATCAGTAGCCTAAGGACACTTACGGTGGATTTCTTGTTTTGTAGAATATCTTTGGGCAAGCAGCCCACAGGGTCAGCAAGAAGGCTGTCAGTGACGAGACTGTCAGTGACGAGGCTGTCAGTAGCGGGGCTTTCAGTGACGAGGCTGTCAGTGACGAGGCTGTCAGTGACGAGACTGCCAGTGACGAGGCTGTCAGTGACGAGACTGTCAGTGACGAGACTGCCAGTGATGCGGCTGTCACGGGTTGGTCGACTGGCCTTGGCTGTCTTCGCTGCACAGGCTTGTCTCATTCTGGTGTGGCTGTCACGTTACACCTCGTTATTTGGCGGTAACCAGGGTGACGACACCCCCAAGGTCCTCCGTGTCGCACGCCCTCCAGGCAGCAAGTACAAATTCGATGTCAATCAGGATGTGCTCGTCTTCTACCATATACAAAAGACTGGCGGGACGGCGTTCAACACACACTTGGTGGAGAACCTCGCCCTGAGCGAACCCTGTTCCTGCTCCACCACTCCCCCGGATGAGGGCGCCTGTCGGTGCCGGGATGCAGAGGGATACACGTGGCTCTACAGCCGCTTCACCACCTCTTCCACGTGTGGTGTCCATCCGCCGCTGAGGGACTTAAGCAGATGTGCTCAGCTGTTTCTTCAAGGCGCTGACGCCTATCCTGAGGGGTACAGCAGACGGTAATTATAAGGCGCAACTAGCATTGGAAGACCCACTCCCTTGGGTCTGGGTTCAAACCGGGCGCCATGTTTGTTTTTGGGGCATGCTGGTGCCTTTGAATGCAGCCTCGAAATCGTTCCCAAACTTCCAGTCGCACGTGACTGGGGTATCTCGACGGTAGAGGGCGCTTCCCGTTGCTCACGACAGCAGCGCCCTCTGCCATATGAAAAGTTTGATAACTATTTGTATTTAAATAATGGCTTATACATCACATTAAATACAATTACCGAGATAAAATGAACAGATCTAAGCCATCAATTTGATTAACGTTAGATTGTATATTTGTCCAACATGGTCACCAAGTTTGAGAACTATTTGTATTTAAATAATGGCTTATACATCACAAATACAATTATCGGGATAAAATGAACAGATCTAAGCCCCAATTTTGATGAACGGTAGAATATATTTTTCCAACCCAATTAACTTTCCAGGTTTCTGTACATGACCGTCTTGAGGCATCCAGTGGATAGGTATCTGAGCGAGTGGCACCACGTCCGCCATGTGGGCCAGTGGCCGCTGACCTGTCACCATGGCAACCAGGCTACCCCTACAGGTAACATATAGGACGATCTTGCACGCCACCCCGATGGTCCTGTACACCCACAATGGTCCTGGATGACTCTTTTATAACCTCAAAGTAGCTTTAAACAGAGTAACCGAGAAAGTGTTATTGTCCTTGTCCGTTAATCGTTAGTCGCAAACTACGTGTACTACGTCACGGATTTGTGTGTAGTCCACTGGTTATTTCAGTTCAGTTTTAGGAATGTTGTGTAGACTCCAGGCTATGAATTTTAGTGACACAATTCGATGATTCTTTACACTAATCAGCCGATGTGATTGTACATCCTTACTTGATTTGGGCGGAGCTTAATTTCGACGGATAATATCTATTCCCTGTGAACCTTGCTCTTTCAGAAGTCGTCTGGAGAAACATGACTCTTGATGTATTCATCGCGGTGCGATACAATCCAGCCAGTAACAGACAAGTGCGCATGCTCGGGGCCAAGTACGGCGAGAGCGCATGCGTGGACCACGAAAATTCCCTTGCGTCTCGCCAGGAGGCGCTGAACAGGGCCAAGGAGTCCTTGAAGGAACTCGAATACTTCGCTCTGTTAGAATATCCCGAAGAATCCCAGCGCCTCCTTCGTGATACCTTCGGGATACGGATGCTGCAGAACCTGACATTCCCAAGACAGGAGTCGAATGGAAGAAAGCTACAGCGAACTCTGCATCCGGGAACACTAGAGCGGATACGAGAACTCAATCAGCTCGACATAAAGCTCTACGACTATGCCAAAGAATTATTTTTCCACAGATTAAGAGAGTCTTCAAATTGAGGTCCTTTGGAAGTAGCGATGTGGGTAATAAAGGTGAAGACTATAACCGGGTGTGACATGAGTAAAACAATTTCAGGTGAACGAAAGCGAAACCCAATAGACCGTACATGTTTCAGGGAAAATTCTGAAACTCCAACTCGCTCTGCGCTGCATATATTCGTAGTCGGAGCACGCACAAGGCGAGTACGAACTTATAGCCCCATAATTTTCTACAGTTTGTCAAATGTTAACAAGGTGCTGTTGTCTTGTTTCTTTAACCCATTTCGTATCGATGCATATCTTGCCTATCAAAGGATACCAAGAGTTGGACGTATATAAGCCGGGAAAACAGCGTATGAATATAAATGCCAACCGGCAAATGTCATGAGTTCCCCTGCGCTGCGCGTAGCGGGAAAGCAGTCATATTCTCGGTTTGTGGATGGTCTTCAGGGCGGAAAGAGTGATCTTTCTGGAATCTATTTTGTCTAGAGATATTGAAAATCTAATTAAGGAATACGTATTTTACAGAATAAGGATACGTATTTTTACAAAATAAGGATACGTATTTTACAGAATAAGGATACATATTTTACGGAATAAGAAGAACTACTTTTGACCCGATGTGTACCCATTAACTTATTATAGAAAGCGATGATATGAGACGGCATACACCGTATTTTCAATGTCAATCCGATCGCAATCGCGTGCTTGTTGCGTAGCAACCAAGGATGTCTAATGGGGAGCCTAATAGACAGGGTTGTTAAATTGTTCTTAATCTAGTGAAATACAAGCTGTGGTTTCATTATACCTAAAGGAAAGTTTACAGAGACATTTTGGCAAAAGGAACATTGAAGCCGGGCACCTGAACCAACACCATACGCATGTATGGCAAACGCCTGCGGGAATCTGTTTTATGACCCGAAATACGCAGTGTTTATTATTGAAGATAGATGTCGCCAGGGGTACCTGGAACGGTCTATTCATTCCTGGTCGTGGTGAGGTGGGGATCATAACGGATTACACACGAATGGATGTATTGGGGACACTTGAAAGGGTGCTTTTTGACAAGTGCGTTTCTGGTTCGCGCCACACAGCAAGAGAGCTTTGATCATCATGCAAGCTCTGAGACTGGGTGTAACTAGCATTGGTTCCTTCAGTGGGCTCAAGGGTGGTACGAAGCGGGGGTGGGGGTTGGGGGGCGGGGGGTACCTTTTCCGGTCTCCGCGATTGGCATTGAGAAAGGCTTGGAGATTCGCGATTAGCTGTTGGCAATTTTGGGGGATTTGTAGTTACAATTTTTAGTTCAACGCGAAGACTCTTTCCCTATTTACCGCGATTCGCTATATCAGTCTGTGAATTTCTCGATATTCGCGATATCACGTTTAAGGTGTTGCTTTTCGCGCCCAGTCTTGAGCAGTCCTGGGGGATTTGACAGTACTCTCACTGAATCTTAGGGATTCGCAATTCAACTACTAGTTATTTCAAATCCCTATTCTTGTGGTAAGCGTCAAGATGGAAGATTTTATCGAAATAACCGGAGTTAGCGTTCCTGCAAGTCCCCTGGTGACGTCACTCCCCCCATTGCTCTCTCGGGACAACGTATTTCTGTAATGTTGTGTAAGTTTCCATGGGACGTGGATTTCACACAAGTTAATGTCCTCGGAAAACGACGTTACCGTATAAAACACGTTTATCTGGTAATGCAGTGTTTCTTGGACATGAACCCATATGTTGCTGTCGAGAAATTACCCGTTGTGCTCCAGCCAACCCCAAAGTTCTTACCCGGAGTCATTTCCTTTGTAATCATGGTTTCTCCTCGCCCTCTGCGACAAGCTTGAGAGGCCTTCAGTACCCCACCACCACCCCCTCACTGCACCTCTTAGCAATGACATCCTTAAAAGTTTTCACTTTCCTCAAATCATGATCTGTCATCGGGATATTTTCATTTTATAACCTTTTATGCTTCCCTGTCTGGCATCCGTTTGTGGTGTGTGTAAAATCCCCTGGTATTGTAATGGTGTAGCGTATCGGTGAGAGGGTGAAGCTGGTGCCGCTCGGGGGCCCCCGTCCTTGGTGGCGGGGGCGTCTTTCCGCACCCCCCCCCCTCCCCATCACCCCTTCACAACGAACACAGAACACATATATATATATATTATACATGGACGACTTTTATTTACCAAAAAAATTCACACAACACATGGAATTAACACTGGTTTGAGGGTTGTCTATCTAGAGAGATTTCACCACGTATTGCATGTTTACAGAGCTGCCACTGGTCGGGCCTCACACACCCTACCCCCTGTGGAGAGGGGCGGGGGGGTGTACCACATCACACCGACCTATCCGCTACAAGACACCAGACGGCATCACACACCAATAATTTAAGTCTCTTTGGTCAAATAGTTTAAGTAACAGTTGTCCCCGTTTTTACACAATGACTATGTTTTTTTGTGGTACTGCTAACAACTGATAACAAGGGCTCGACGTGGCCAGCCGCACAACACGACAAACTAACACCCCAGATATAAATAATAACAACCATTCAAAGTGGACTGGGTTTTTAACATCCTTGAGTCAACACAGCGACGGCAACACGTGACTCCACACTTAACACCCTAGTTACTTCCTCTCTTAATTACCAGGCGGGGACGCCCCAGACCACACGTGGAGAACACATGGTCAGTAACAGTAAAGACCATTTCAAATAATAGTTCGTTGGCTTTGTTTTTTGGGGCGAAATAAAACTGAACACCGAAATGGACAAAAACTGAATTTCCATAAGATACGGGTGTCAATGTAACTTGTCGGTCCACGGCTCACAACGAAAGACGAGACTCCAGATAGTAAAATCTTACCCAGCCATGCAATGGAACGATTACAGAACATTTCAAATGCACGAATTAAACATTAATAACAGATAGACACATGAACAAAGACTTTATAGTGTCTATTTATACATAACCCTCTTTTCCTCCGGGTTGGAAATAAAGTAGACGGTAAAAACAAAACCCGGAGTTTCATTACATATTGGTCACCAACTATTACTGCGGCGTACTAACTGTACAGGCGGCGGAGGGAAACTTCTACAAAACCGGAAGATTGGTCTTTAAGTGATAATACCGAGACCTTGCGACTGCTTGGCTTGGCTGCTGTGCACTGGAGTGAACACGTACCCCAAGCATACAATACACAAGTTTCGCGCCACAGACCCAATACGTGGTCCCATGGAAACCAGACGGTAGCACGTGATGTGATCCCGTGACAACCAGAGGCGAGTACGTTATCCCATGGCAACCAGACGACCACGTGGTCCTATGGCAAGAGTAGTAAGATTTTTGATTGTCTACATTTTCCTACGTGGGTGACATCGAGACCGTAGCGTAGTTTACACGGCAAGGGTTAATAATTATAACGATAAAATTGACGAGTAAAGATTATCAAGCACTGGCAATTCTACTAGTACGCATAATAAATAGCAAAGAGCAGTACGCAACAACCATCCTCATCCTCCTCAATAGTATCATCTGACATCATCCAAAACCGACAAGAACAGGAACAAGAAGACTGGACGAGTATAGACAATACATGATTATAACCATGTAGTAGTAGTTATATATGTACACACGTCAGGTGTGACGTGACGCACACGTGACGCAGCTGTGACGAGCACAGCGACAGCCAGCGTTCCTACAGCCGGGACTGGCAAAGTGAGGTAGTGTTCCCGACCGTGCCGGGCAGGCGGGCGGCCGGGTGGCGGGGCGGGGGTGAGGTGGACCGGTCAGTACACGCCCCGCCCCCACCCCGCTACCCGACCGTGCGGCCGGCTATGCCATGCGTGCTGTCAGAAGTACTATGAGCTCGCCATGTCTAAACCCCCGCCGACCTTGACCCCCCCTAGGGTCACCCTGGGGTAACCCTAGCGACCGCCCAGAGCCAGCCAGACAACCATCATTCACGCGCGGAGGTCTCCAAACCACTTCAGTTATTACTATATACAATTACGCCTTCACACTGCAGTATCTTCAAAAATTCAGACATTAAGTTAGTTTTCAGGTGGGTTCTTTTAATGAATGAATCACTTACATACCCGGCATGGAACCAGAAGATATAAGTGTCATACCTGTAGACAACCTCACCACTGTCACCGCTTTACCCTAGGCAACCACACGTTTAATCTTCAGCTGTCACAGGTATCGCGAGAAATGTAGCCAAAGTCCGTAAAAAACCTGCTCACCTTAGGCAGCAAGTGGCCTGGCCAGTGGCCTGCCCAGTGGCCTGCCCAGTGGCCTGCCCAGTGTGATTAACGATTGAGGCTGGTTCAGCCTTGATTCATACATTCCTGCCTTCCGTCCCAGCTCTCACACACTCACGGCCTCACCACCGGCTTACAACATGCCGAGGTCAGAGTCTTCTGATCAGCAGCTCATGGTTTGTGCGACAACAGAACATGTCCCTTGACACCCCTCCCCAACCCTCATCATAATGATCCTACCCACCCTGCACCGGTGCCAAGTGTGGAGGGAGAGGGTGAGCGTCACCACATTACGACACTTCTTGAGGTAAAACACACCGGTGACAAAGACAGCTTACGTCAGTCCCTCCTTACAGTGTACAGCTTACGTCAGTCCATCCTTACAGTGTACAGCTTACGTCAGTCCATCCTTAGTGTACAGCTTACGTCAGTCCATCCTTACAGTGTACAGCTTACGTCAGTCCATCCTTAGTGTACAGCTTACGTCAGTCCATCCTTGCAGTGTACAGCTTACGTCAGTCCATCCTCAGTGTACAGCTTACGTCAGTCCCTCCTTACAGTGTACAGCTTACGTCAGTCCCTCCTTACAGTGTACAGCTTACGTTAGTCCCTCCTTGCAGTGTACAGCTTACGTCAGTCCATCCTTACAGTGTACAGCTTACGTCAGTCCATCCTTACAGTGTACAGCTTACGGCAGTCCCTCCTTACAGTGTACAGCTTACGTCAGTCCATCCTTACAGTGTACAGCTTACGTCAGTCCATCCTTACAGTGTACAGCTTACGTCAGTCCATCCTTACAGTGTACAGCTTACGTCAGTCCATCCTTACAGTGTACAGCTTACGTTAGTCCCTCCTTACAGTGTACAGCTTACGTCAGTCCATCCTTACAGTGTACAGCTTACGTCTGTCTCTTACAGTGTACAGCTTACGTCAGTCCATCCTTAGTGTACAGCTTACGTCAGTCCATCCTTAGTGTACAGCTTACGTCAGGCCATCCTTACAGTGTACAGCTTACGTCAGTCCATCCTTACAGTGTACAGTTTACAGCCAGTCCCCTTCTAACACGTTTTGGATGTGTATCAACGTCCTAATATTACACATAAAACAGAGAACGCCACATTGACATTGGTAAAAGACATTGACCTCGTCTTGCCCTTACACTGACGGCCTTGACCTAGACACGCCGTTACGTCGATGGCCTTGACCCTGCCATTGATGTGAGAGGGATCCAGATGAGTGCTTCGCTAACTAATAAACCTAACAGAAGTCCGGCTTCTCCAGGAAAACACCAGATTACCCCTCGCGCCCTTTGCCCCGGAGTCCCGTCGCTAGATACAGATCCAGAAAGGTCTTCGAGATGGCTCAGGGCGGGACCTCCACTTAACCAATCCAGATCCTCAGCGCTCGGGTCTTGCCATTGCTAATCTGAGCCGGGAATCCAAGGCCCAGTGACTTGACTAACGTCTAAAGCCGACTTTCTTCCTCCAGGATCCTGGTACATATCGCTCACATACTGCTTAACGAGGGCTCCACCCCTGGCGGACGTAACTGTCACCGCATTCACGTTAGTTCTACGGGGAAGGGCATTCAGTGACCTGTTCCTAGTACTTAAACCCTGAATTCCAAAGTTAGAACATTCAACATTCAATAAATACACAACAGAAGGAAGTGTTAGGAACTGACAACGTAAACTGCACTATGTATAAATAGAATGAAATTTGTACAGGCAAATTTTCTTTTCTTGTTTTCCTAATAAAAAAAGTCCAGGTTTTATAAACTTGTATATTAACGGTATATAGCTCAACAGCACCTGCGGTGTATACCACGGTTGTATACCATGCTCTGTATACGAATATAAGCAAAACTGGATATAAGTTATGAATAAATTACGATTCGTATATACTTTAGTGCGCATACCATATATCCACTCGGGCTCACGGCATCCATCCAGACGAGCTAGTCCGGAAGGCAATAACGAACACAATCTGTATGCAGCAGTCCTTGTGCTTCGGGCACTGGGCCCTCCAGGGGGCGCCGGGTGACGGGGTGCCGGGGTGACGTGGTGGCGGGCGGGTGGGTGGGTGGGTGGGGGGTGGTATGGCTGACACAGGGCAGTCGTTGGGTGTAGACAGACACGGTTACACCCACTCACCCAGACACGTCCGCCCCCAAACCTGCCACCACCGTCAACACCCCCACCCCACTCCGCACCCGACGACATGAGGAGGCGTGACGTCACCACCCTGGCGGTGCCCCCCCCCCCACCCCAGTCGCTCGACAGTCACCACCCGTTCCACTAACACATGCCCCTCACAATGACGAAGGCAATAAGAGTGAGGCGAGGGCGGTTCGAGCCGCGCAGACAACCTTCACACCCCCTTGACCCAGACATTGTTCTATCTCCATTGGCAACAACCAAAACGTGCATCCATTGACAACCCCACAGAGAAAACACGTCGCTCAGGTATCAGCTGCGGAAGCCACTCTCCCTTTGAACAGTTCACAGAATTTTGCATACTGCATATATGCTGATATGCAATACTTCCCTGAAAATATACTTTGCTTTTTTTTTAATAACTGTTTTTATTTTCTCAAATACTTTTGTATCAAAAATATCAAATATAATAAAAAAAAAAAAAAAAGAGAATAAACATAGCCATGAAATAAATTGACACAGTCATACGTGGCATATTGGATATGCCAGAACGGATACCGTCTTGGTGTATTATCAGTAATAATTATAGTATCCGCTAGACGGCGCCACAAACACCGACCTCGAGGACAGTAGTCATAGCAACAATGAACGAACCCTTCGGGCCAGGAGTCTCTCGCGCCGCCGTCATTCTGGCGGCAATATATACCTCCCAATAAGTTAAAACTCCTACTTCCTAGAACCTACATCCAAATCAAGAGCCTTCAAGGCGTCCCAACATTCCTAATATTATTCTTCCTATCACTCCACCAGACTGCAATGAAGTGAAAAATTTCCTAGGCGATATAATTTAGCGCAAGCTGACTGATTCCAATGTATATATATTAGCGAGAGTATTCCTGTTTGACAGCACGCAACGTCCCTCCAAAAACAGTACTGAATAAAAAACGTGAATAATACGTATTGAGCAAACTGATAATAAATATTCCCCATGTGTCTGTCTCCTGCTGACAAGAGAGGAGGTGGCTGGACCCAACTGAGCAGCGAGTGACCACGTGACGACCCCATACGTCACGTGACAGCGCCCTAACCCCACCCCACGCCAATGAAGATAGAACAAAGTGGTGACGTATGTGCGAGCCGCTTCCCCCGCCAGTGTCGCCGTCGGCCTCCAGAGGGCGCCCTCAAAGGCAGGCGCCCCACGTGACTCGTGCCTCACAAGGCATGCGCCCCAGAGGCCACAGGTACTGGGTGGCGGTGAGTGGAGAGCGAGGCACGCAGAGGCGTCAGTGCCGAAACAACTGTCCCATAAGCCAGGCAGCCAAGGCTGCCGGGCTAGTAATTTCCTAAAGAACGCATTGCCTAGTTTAGACTTCCATTGGTATACATAGTTGTTGGTCCGGTGGTCCTGTGCTTGCCTTGTGGCTGTGGCTGTGGCTGTGGTTGCGGGCAGAGCGCGATAGGTCGAGCACGGCGGAGGCGGCGGCGGCCACCGCACTGCTGCACAGCGCGAAGGGCGAGGGGGGCCCGGCCAGGAAGGACGACGGCAGGCTGTCCTCGTCCTCGGTCTCCAGGTGGCGCTGCGAGGCCGACTGCTGGCCCGCCTCGCGCAGAGACAGGTACGGCAGGTAGGCCGGCTCGGGGTGCAGCGTGGGCGGCGAGGGCGTCCCCCGGCCGTCCCCATCCTCATCCTCATCCAGGTCGTCATCCATGTCGTCATCCAGATCATCCTCCTCGTCCTCCTCCTCGACCAGGCTGCCCAGGTCCTCCTCCACCCCCTCCCCCTCCTCCACCCCGGCGTCCTCGGGGTCCTGGCACGAGTCCTCGCGCGGGGTCATCACCCCTGAGTCGGAGGAGGCGCACGACTCGGAGTTCTGTCTCCGCGTGCAGCTGGTGGGTGGCTGGGGGGTGGGGGTGGGGGTGTCCCGGGGTGTGGCGGGGCGGCAGGCGCGGCAGGGTCGCAGTAGACTCGTGTCCACCATTACCTCGCCGTTGGCGCCCTTAAAGATGGTGCCGCAGCAGATCTCAGTCCTGAGGGGTAGAGTGCAACCAACAGTGAAGCTCCGGTCCCGGGTGACAAAACATTACTCGAGGAGACTTTAACTGCATTTATAAGTTGGTCCTGAGAGCTAGAGTGCAACCAACATTGAAGCTCTGGTCCCGGGTGACAAACCATTACTCGAGGAGACTTTAACTGCATTTATGAGTGTATCAATACCAATACGCCTAATCTAGACCCCCTTTATCACATGTTCTTTAGCTACATACGTAACTCTTGCCCAATTTGCCATAATACGGTTTGGCTTGCCATACATTATGGCCAATTGTGCCGGAAGTAAGTATGTCCAGCGTTGCTTAAAGAGATCATTACTGTGAGCGGTGAGGGAGGTGGGGGACTTACTTCTTCCAGTATGTGAGATCGAGGAAGGAGCTGAACCTGGCTGGCCGCGAGGGTTTGCGAGAGGTCCGCCGCCCGGCCGTGTGTACGCGCGCGGGCGCGGGCTGCACTCGGGCGGCCCGTACCCTCGCCACTTCGTCCCCCTCGTCGTCGGAGACATCGCTGTGGTTAGGGCTGGGAGTCCGGCTGTTGTAGTTGTCGCTGAACCCCTCGTCGCCGACTGCAATGGGAGCAAGGAACCAGTCAGGGTAAGAGAACCAGTCAGGTGACGGTCACCAGCAGGTGCCAAGTGACTCCGCCCCAGCAGTGTTAGGAATCAGCCACATTAAACGGTTACTAACTGGCATACCAATCACGGGAGAGGCTCATCGCAGAGGGACTTAATATAACATATATTCCAGCAAAAATTCTGAAATCTAATTTATAACAAGCAACCGCCAGTGAGTCCTAGAACTACAACCCCAAGGGTTGTCACGGTGACGGTGACACGGACCTTGGTTAGCGATGTGGCGAAATAAACTATACTGATGTTTCTGGCAACTTTTGTGCCAAACTGGGCCAAGGAACCTCGCGGGACGCTCCATGATGCCAGGGCCGCCCGGGTTCGAACCCCCGACCTGGGGTCCAGTGGTCGGGTGGAGCGGGGTGGGGTGGGGCGGGGGGGGGGGGAGACTCACACATGATGTCGTCGGACAGGGCCCCCGGGCTGTGCGGCGCACGCAGCAGCGGTGAGGGTGAGGGGGCGGGCGCGGCGGCCGCCTTGTGCAGCTTGCGGTGCTTGTGTTTGTGCTTGTGCTTCTTCTTGAGGATGGCGGCCGGCTCCTGTCGCTCCTCCTTGCAGCGGTTCTTTATCTTGTACATCGACTTGGTGCCCGGCCCGGCGCGCGCGTCCACCACCTGGCGGAGAAAACAGGCACTGTCAAACACCCGGAGGAAGGAGAGTGGTGGGGGGGGGGGGGGGGGGGGGTAGGCACACAGTAGCAAACGTCTGAGGTGGTTCGGGGGTAACAGACACTGAGGTGGTTGTGGGGTAACAGACACTAAGGTGGGGGGGGGGGGGGGGGGGGGGTAACATACACATATCAAACACCCGAACAGAGAGGGGGGGTCGGGGCAAAAATAGACAAGAGATCGCGCCAAGATAGAGAACAGGCAAAGTGCAAGTGTACTAAGCCCATGCCCTATGGGGACCCTTACATAGAGAGAACGAAATTGAAAGTCATTGGTACTGATATACGTTGTATATGGTGAGGACCGAATAAGTAGATAGCTACTTTCAGTTTACGACTGGGGAACCACCTATTGCATGTGACATCAGCCATTGTGTGAACGCGCAGGGTACCAGCAGAAAGGTGGTAATGGCGTATCCCTACAACCGACTCAGAGTACATGGTGCTGTGCCTGTTATAGCGGGGGATGGGGCTTACATAGTGCCAGTACTTATTACAGCGGGGGGGGGCAAACATGGTGCCAGTTCTAGCTGTACCTGTTACAGCGGGGGGGGGGGGGGGGTTATACGGTGCCAGGTCTAGTCGTACCGGTTACAGCTGACGGTCCACCTGCGCTGTGGCCGCGCTTTAACCTGGCCGCCGATTAAGTTGGCCGCAAAGGGGGGGAGGGAGGGAGTACTTACATGGTGCCAGTTTCTATTGGAGCCGTTGGGCAGTTTCTTCCAGCGCTTGACGAGCAACACGCAGGCGTTGCAGATCTCGCCGGCGCGGTGCTCGAGGATCTTGAAGCACTTCTCGAAGTCGGTCTCGTAGCGCTTGCTGTCCGTGAAGCGAGAGCTCGAGGACTTGGCCCGGCATATACAGCAGCCGTTCAGGCTCCGGTAGATCTTGGGCTTGTGGAAGCTGAACATGGTTGCTGTGGGTTAGGTTACGTACGCGCGGTGAATGCGCTGCTGCGATGTGTGTACTTCTTTGGAATTGTTTCAAGTCACGGTAAAGTCAACAGACGAGTCGCAGGCACCTGGAAAGAACGGAAAAGGGAAAAGGTTAATGCAAACATAGCTGGGGGGGGGAGTAGGCGATAATCGGGGGATTTGGGAGCTTGTTGCTTACGATAATGCGAACCCAAATTGGCCGTCTTACCATCAGACCAGTAAGCGGGTGGGTGTGGGCACAGAGCGCTCGGCGACCGTTGGTTCCTCCTCCACCGCCCGACTTACCCAGATGTAACGGGACTCCGTTCACTGCAGTATATCCGACACAGACTGTGTACCCAGCAATGTGGAGCTAACCCGTAGGAGTGAACAGCTGTTTGGGTCAAGGGCTCTCAGACCGCAATGTGATGCCAATCTAGCAGACACACGGCTTATATCACCCCTCCCCCCCTCCCCCACGGCCGCCCTGACCCGCATGGTCAGTGGTTGCGATGGTCACTAGTTGTGCAATAGCCGATGACGTAATTAGGGTTTGATTGTTATCACGCCTAATGGTGGGACAGCCAGGCAAACAGCAATACGATGCGGGTAATCTTGTTACACAGTAAATGACTTGCATTGTTATATCTCGACAGTCAACAGCTGACAAGAGGAGACACGGCCAGTCTGCCCAGGGGCCCGCTGCCAGCTGTGGACAACAGCAAAAACAACAGCAAAGACAACAGCAAGAACAACAGCAAAGACAACAGCAAGAACAACAGCAAAGACAACAGCGGCTCGGCCTGCTTGTCTTTGCGTCGATGGAAGCTGCCAGCCAGCCACTGCATGGGGCGGACTTACCGGCGCGTTGTCAGCAATCAGCTCAGTGGGGAGGCCAGCGACATCTCCCTTTTTACACATCAACACTAATATCGCCATCTAGCGGCAGAGGTGAGCGAACTGCAAGCTCCACCTCTGTGCCCGACACCCAGACTAGCCCCGCCCCGCCCCGCGCACCGCTGCTCAGTCCACCCCCT
>OZ025248.1:68571255-68645734 GCA_964019135.1 Arenicola marina
CGTCCAGTGGTGCCCGTCAGTGGTCAGTGGCGCCCGTCAGTGTCAGTGGTGCCCGTCTGTGGTGCCTGTCAGTGGTGCCCGTCTGTGGTGCCCGTCAGTTGTGTCCGTCAGTGGTGTCGGTCAGTGATGTCCGTCAGTGCTGGCCCGTCAGTAGTGCCCGTCAGTCAGTGCCCGTCTGTGGCGCCCGTCAGTGGTGTCGGTCAGTGGTGTCGGTCAGTAGTGCCCGTCAGTGCTGCCCGTCAGCAGTGCCCGTCAGCAGTGTCCGTCAGTCAGTGCCCGTCTGTGGCGCCCGTCAGTGGTGTAGTTCAGTAGTGCCCGTCAGTGGTGTAGTTCAGTAGTGCCCGTCAGTGCTGCCCGTCAGTGTCAGTGGTGCCCGCCTGTTGGTGCCCGCCTGTGGTGCCCGTCAGTAGTGCCCGTCAGTCAGTGCCCGTCTGTGGCGCCCGTCAGTAGTGCCCGTCAGTGCTGCCCGTCCAGTGTCAGTGGTGCCCGTCAGTGGTGGTCGGTCAGTGGTGCCCGCCTGGGGTGCCCGTCAGTAGTGCCCGTCAGTCAGTGCCCGTCTGTGGCGCCCGTCAGTAGTGCCCGTCAGTGCTGCCCGTCAGTGTCTGTGGTGCCGTCAGTGGTGTCGGTCAGTGGTGCCCGCCTGTGGTGCCCGTCAGTAGTGCCCGTCAGTCAGTTGCCCGTCAGTGCTGCCCGTCAGTGTCTGTGGTGCCCGTCAGTGGTGCCCGTCAGTGGTGTCGGTCAGTGGTGCCCGCCTGGGGTGCCCGTCAGTAGTGCCCGTCAGTCAGTGCCCGTCTGTGGCGCCCGTCAGTAGTGCCCGTCAGTGCTGCCCGTCAGTGCTGTCAGTGCTGCCCGTCAGTGTCTGTGGTGCCCGTCAGTGGTGCCCGTCAGTGGTGTCGGTCAGTGGTGCCCGCCTGTGGTGCCCGTCAGTAGTGCCCGTCAGTCAGTGCCCGTCTGTGGCGCCCGTCAGTAGTGCCCGTCAGTGCTGCCCGTCAGTGGTGCCCGTCACTGGTGTCGGTCAGTGGTGTCAGGTCAGATCCACGCCTCTCCAGGCATCATTAATATCCCATCACCGGGCCACTGACATGCCGCTAACCCTGCTAACTGCCGAGCGCCGTGCATGGCCACGCGCGCTGAGGGGGGTGGAAGGGGGCAGGGGGACAGGGCGAAGCGGGTGGGGGGGGTGTATATCGTGGCAGAGGAGGGAGCTGTGGTTGATAATAAGTAACGTCTGTACAAACATTGAAACATTGTATCTAATAAATACAGAGTAAGGACGTCGAATGACGCCCAAAAGTAACTTACCGGTCACTCCATGGGTTAACTCCAGTTGTTCCAAATGTCTCTAACTAACACTGATGGCCGGATTATGTGGTAGAGAATTGAAAAATATGGATAATACCATTTCCGCTATCGGAACCGATACGTCCCCGCGGTGCGTGTGCCGGGTGGCTGCGCCGGCGCTGCCCGCCCGCCCGCCTGCCGCCTCTCCCCGCCCCCCCCCCCCCCGCCTGCCGCCTCTCCCCCCACCCCGGGCCTACACGCACTGGGACCTATATGTGAGGAGTGAATCAGGGATGACTGTCCCGCCGCTCTGACCACCACGCCAAACCCCAGTGGTGACTCAACAACTGGGTCAAGGCCTCCGGGTGGCCAATCTATATAAAGCCAGAGATCGATCCCGAAAGCGACAAACAGGATGTGTCACAGGAGTCACGGACACCTTGATAACACATGGCGGAGGAGGCCGCCGGGAGCCCCGAGGTATGTGTCATCCCATAGGGGCAGAGCTGTTCCAGGTACCGAGCACACCCAGACACATCCTGACAAGGGACAGAGCTGTTCCCGGTACCGAGCACACCCAGACACATCCTGACAAAGAGGGGCAGAGCTGTTCCCGGTACCGAGCACACCCAGACACAGCCTGACAAAGAGGGGCAGAGCTGTTCCCGGTACCGAGCACACCCAGACACATCCTGACAAGGGACAGAGCTGTTCCCGGTACCGAGCACACCCAGACACATCCTGACAAGGGACAGAGCTGTTCCCGGTACTGAGCACACCCAGACACATCCTGACAAGGGACAGAGCTGTTCCCGGTACTGAGCACACCCAGACACATCCTGACAAGGGACAGAGCTGTTCCCGGTACCGAGCACACCCAGACACATCCTGACAAGGGACAGAGCTGTTCCCGGTACCGAGCACACCCAGACACATCCTGACAAGGGACAGAGCTGTTCCCGGTACCGAGCAAACCCAGACACATCCTGACAAGGGACAAAGAGCTGTTCCCGGTACCGAGCACACCCCAGACACATCCTGACAAGGGAGAAAGAGCTGTTCCCGGTACTGAACACACGCAGACACATCCTGACAAAGAGGGGCAGAGCTGTTCCCGGTACTGAACACACCCAGAAACATCACATACCGCGCGCACCGGCAAACACTCGACAAAGACGATCAGGTTCGATCACTGGCAAAGCGCATTCAGGTTGAAATTAAACTATTTGAATTAATATATAAATGACAACATTTAAGGACTTGGTGGATGTCTAGACATACGTTGGAAGGTGGCATTGATTATGACGGGAGACTGCAGACCAGTCTGTAGACAGCACTTAATTAGGAGTCGCCCTGGCAATAACGAAGACCACGTGGTGAGCCGGCCCACGCGGGTCTTTAGGCTGCCTTATCAGCAAGCCATACACAAAGTTGCCATTAGCGGGAAATACCTCTATCGACACGCGACCCTTATCTCGCCAGTACACGCCAGCCACCCTGATAAGTCTCCAGTCACCTTGCGGATATATAAGAGAGGCGTCTCACTGCCCTTGCCGCCCGCACCGGGTCGCCCCACCGGGTCCAGATCTGGGACAAGAGGTTTTACGTCCTCCGTTACTAGGTCAACCAGAAGCACCCTATTCACCATACAGTGACCCCTCGACGGTCAACCCGTTACTGGGACAACCGGGAGCCTTAAATAACACACAGTGAACCCAGCAGCCCTCACCATACAGTCAACTCATTACTAGGTCAACCACAAGCATTATATTCACCATACAGTGAAACTACCAGTCGCTTACTAGGTCAACCAGATTCGATACACCGCCAGCCGACTACCAGTTAATAGGTGTGCTCAATGCACAATGAGCCGAGCTGATCTCGATCTCAATATAACCTTATAAAGACTGTCTTAATATAGACATGGTGATCCATAATGGTACTTGCCAAAGCCATTTTTACTTTTGCACTGATATCGCTGGATGGGCTGTATGTGGAAATATGCGTCAGCCAGACCCGGGGCAGTGAGTTCTGCACGCTATATCGACACCCCAATGACGGATAATGCAGCACATTCAATACTTAGCCGCCGGAGTATACATTTCTTTAATAACGTTTTGTCATAAAATATCTCTCGGAAAGTCAGATCTTGATCACATCTGCCGGCCACCCACAGCGTAACTGGAAAAAGTTTGTCAGACCACATCCAGACCCCCCCCCCCCACCCTCCCCACGTGCATCTAATCCCCGACGCCTGTATATACTTTCACTACAAGGCCAGACAGACAATCCCAGGAGGATACAGGAGAGATTAGATCACGGCAATGTTGACGCCGTCTCTGACATTAATTAAAGCCGGCTCCCGGCGCAGGCCGCTTGGGAATGATGTGTGGGCAGCAAGTGTGGGTACAGACAGGGGGTACACAGAGGGGGTACGCAGAGGGGGTACGCAGAGGGGGTACGCAGAGGGGGTACGGAGAGGGGTACGGAGAGGGGGTACGCAGAGGGGGTAAGGAGAGGGGTACGGAGAGGGGTATGGAGAGGGGGTACGCAGAGGGGGTACGCGGAGGGGGTACGCGGAGGGGGTATGGAGAGGGGGTATGGAGAGGGGGTATGGAGAGAGGGTACGGAGCGGGGGTTCAGAGGGGGGTATAAACAGGGGATATAGAAAGGGGGTATAAACAGGGGATATAGAAAGAGGGTATAGAAGGGGTACAGAGAGGGGGTACGAAGAGGGGGTACAGCGATGGGGTACAGATAGGCCTGCCAGGCCCAGTCTGCCCAACATGTACAGAGATATACAGGCGCTCGACGTGGCTAGACTGAGTAAACCACATGGCGGAATATCGAAAAACTCGTTGCTAAGTTAGAGAGACTCTCCACGGCCGAAAAAACTAACATTGGCCAATGACGCGCGCCGTTATTATGTGGCACTTGAATGAGAGGCTGTGGGACATCGACAATGGCGGCTCCCCACTGCACTATAATGACTGCCAAGGCCTGTCTGCGCCCGCCACGACCCACACAGAACGCCCTATTTATGTGATCACGCACGCCAGTCTCCGCATGTGGAACACAAGTCCTGCAGAACGACTCTATTACATGTGAGGAGTCCACCAGCACCAGAACATAGCGCCCGTCCAACAGCAAAGGGGATGACATGGGTTGGAGGGCGGCATGCATGACCTAGGTGGTGGGTGTGTTAAAGGATGAGGATTAAACCTCTGTTAGTCAAATCGTGACAATGGAAAGGGTCAAGGTAGAAAAGCCATGTCTCCGGGAGTAGCCCCCATTTTTTTTACGAAGAAAGGCATAGGATCTTCATCAACAGCAGGACATCTGCACAAGTGGGGTTCGATCTACACCCCGGCCGCTCGGGCTGGGCTAGCCGACAATAGCGCTCTACCCACTAGGCCATGGCGGTCACGCCGTGTCATTGTCGACCTAATGCTGCACATAACAGAGGTTGGGCGTGGCGCGGCCCTCCCGCGCAGCCAGTGCCAGCACCAGCTGGCGGTACGTGCATCGGGACACGGGCTCCTGTCCAATCAAATCCAGATTGTAACATGCCAGTATAACAGGCGGTAACCAGCCCGGATAGCCTGTAGTCCCTCCACACGACCAGAGACCTGGCCAGTTTCCAGAGCCCCCCCCCCCCCCCCCACCACTCCCCCTTTTTTCACAAATAATAGCGACACTACTTACGCGATAAACGCTGCTGTAAATTATCTTTGGCGATAAATATTACTTTGAAGGTCGAGCGTCTAAAATTGAGCCCTTGGCGATAATAGGTGATTATCGTCATGCAGTGTTCTGTGGCAACGAAGTGACCATTAACATCAAGGTTGTTACCATATAAAAAAATATTGTTTCGTCGGTTTTGCGACGGACTTCTTTGACTGGTGCCACCAGCTGACATCACCCAGCTGAGCCACAAGCGTCACTCCCTGAGGGCCAAGGCACAACGACAGAGCCTAGATACCGGTACACGTTCCTTGGCTCTTCCAGCATCCTATGTTACTGCGAGGCTTTGGCACACAGGGCACTTTCTCGCAGCGAGCGCGTAGGTATGCGAAGAATGCAATACTACAGGTTACGTGCACGCGGCATTCCACGCTCGCTGAGGCTAATGCTCCTGGCGACCGACGGTCTGAGAAGCCACCCCCTCCCCCTGCCGTTGTGCACCAGTACACTCTCCGGGCCTCCTCTGGTTGTCTGCTGGAGTCCACGCAGAACGCCCAGTCAACCTCGCCAGCCGCTTAGTGTGAAGCAAACTGGCGTTAACCTAGTTCTCACGGCAGCGACATGCGCGAGTAGACGACAACAGTGGTGGAGACCCCCACAACACCCCAACGCCGCTACGTCAGAGAGCGTCTGACACCACAGAGACTGTCCGCCCCAACTTATTTTTCCAGGTTCATGCGGTCCGAGCTAGAATCTGTTATCATAATCACACATAAACTGCAATTGACGTTAAGTACGAAGAAGTGGCCATTTATGCAGGAGTTTTATTGTATCATCATGTATTGTTGATAGCGGATAGTCGAAGTTTTTTAAAATAAATAATGTTAACAAGGAACTGTCGCCCCCTGCGCACTGACCCGTCCCGGGGAAGGTGACCGCTACCCTGGTTCCCGCGGTGCGCTAGTCACGACGCTCTCGTCTTTTACAGCGGTGTTCAATAAATACAGACTGTTTATGTCCACGTGGGCCTGCAGAGGGCTGGTGCAACGACATAATAGTACACTAAACTGCGGGTTGCAGCGTCCGCGGAGGACTGGCCGCCGAGCACCGGGCGGAGGGAGGCTGCACCGGGCGGAGGGCGGACCACGTGCGGAGGTCGCCCAGTGCCGCGGGGCTGCCGACACGCGGGGCGTGTGCCAGGGAGACCCACAGTCCGGACGACGGGCAGGAGCAGGGCGGGGAATAGGGTGGGGGCTAGTGGCAGGAAACCCACAGTCCGGACGACGGGCAGGAGCAGGGCGGGGAATAGGGTGGGGGCTAGTGGCAGGAAACCCACAATCCGGACGACGGGCAGGAGCAGGGCGGGGAATAGGGTGGGGGCCAGTGGCAGGAGACCCACAGTCCGGACGACGGGCAGGAGCAGGGCGGGGAATAGGGTGGGGGCTAGTGGCAGGAAACCCACAGTCCGGACGACGGGCAGGAGCAGGGCGGGGAATAGGGTGGGGGCTAGTGGCAGGAGACCCACAGTCCGGACGACGGGCAGGAGCAGGGCGGGGAATAGGGTGGGGGCTAGTGGCAGGAGACCCACAGTCTGGACGACGGGCAGGAGCAGGACGGGGAATAGGGTGGGGGCTAGTGGCAGGAGACCCACAGTCCGGACGACGGGCAGGAGCAGGGCGGGGAATAGGGTGGGGGCTAGTGGCAGGAGACCCACAGTCTGGACGACGGGCAGGAGCAGGACGGGGAATAGGGTGGGGGCTAGTGGCAGGAGACCCACAGTCCGGACGACGGGCAGGAGCAGGACGGGGAATAGGGTGGGGGCTAGTGGCAGGGAGACCCGCAGTCTGTACGACTGGTAGGAGCAGGGCGGGGAATGGGGTGGGGGCTAGTGACAGGAGACCCAGTCCTGACGACTGGCAGGAGCAGGGCGGGAAATGGCAGGCAGGTAGCCACCGCCACCCCCCCCCCCAGTGCACCTGTCTATAAATATTTCCATAAACCCTCCGCGTCGTTAGCTGAGGAAGCAGCAAATGGCTTTGAGAGGAATAATCATATTGGGTGTACAACGGGGACCCCGAGAGCCATATTGGGTGTACATCGGGGACCCCCACAGCCATATTGGGTGTACAACGGGGACCCCCAGAGCCATATTGGGTGTACAACGGGGACCCCCAGAGCCATATTGGGTGTACATCGGGGACCCCCAGAGCCATATTGGGTGTACATCGGGGACCCCCAGAGCCATATTGGGTGTACATCGGGGACCCCCAGAGCCATATTGGGTGTACATCGGGGACCCCCAGAGCCATATTGGGTGTACATCGGGAACCCCCAGAGCCATATTGGATGTACATCGGGGACCCCCACAGCCATATTGGGTGTACATCGGGGACCCCCAGAGCCATATTGGATGTACATCGGGGACCACCAGAGCCATATTGGGTGTACATCGGGGACCCCCAGAGCCATATTGGGTGTACATTGGGGACCACCAGAGCCATATTGGGTGTACATCGGGGACCACCAGAGCCATATTGGATGTACATCGGGGACCCCCACAGCCATATTGGGTGTACATCGGGGACCCCCAGAGCCATATTGGATGTACATCGGGGACCCCCAGAGCCATATTGGGTGTACGTCGGGGACCACCAGAGCCATATTGGGTGTACATCGGGGACCACCAGAGCCACATTGGGTGTACATCGGGGACCACCAGAGCCATATTGGGTGTACATCGGGGACCACCAGAGCCACATTGGGTGTACATCGGGGACCACCAGAGCTATATTGGGTGTACATCGGGGACCACCAGAGCCATATTGGGTGTACGTCGGGGACCACCAGAGCCATATTGGGTGTACATCGGGGACCACCAGAGCCACATTGGGTGTACATCGGGGACCACCAGAGCCATATTGGGTGTACATCGGGGACCCCCAGACCCATATTGGGTGTACATCGGGGACCCCCACAGCCATATTGGGTGTGCATCGGGGACCACCAGAGCCATATTGGGTGTACATCGGGGACCCCCACAGCCATATTGGGTGTACATCGGGGACCCCCAGAGCCATATTGGGTGTACATCGGGGACCCCCAGAGCCATATTGGGTGTACATCGGGGACCCCCAGAACCATATTGGGTGTACATCGGGAATGGCTGGAGGCAGAGCCACATTGAGTGTACATTGGGGGTGCCCAGTCCTATTTGGTGAACATCCGGGATGACTCTTAACAGTGCCGCTGCGTCGGCCGTCAAATTCTTACCGGGAAGAGCTCTCCCCACTGGATCGATACCTCCCCACGTCTGGCTGGAGCGCGCTACCAGCCTATAGCACCCGGGGGACCATGACGGCGCCATTTTACCCCACATCCTCACCCGGAGAGCCCCTCTCATTCCAGCCTTGGTAACAACCAGCCAAAAGGGTTCGACGACCAGACAGCGCCGTCTGCAGAGGCGAGACGCACCAGACAACGCCATGTTCTTTTCCTTTCTTTGCTTTTCCACGTAGCTAGCTAGCTAGCTAGACCTCCCTGCTCGGCGGGGCCGTTTATCGGCAGCCAGTGACGCCCGCGATCCCCCATCAGACAAACTGGGTCAGTAAGCCATCCCATGCTCACTCCAGTCCCTGAACCTAAAAAAAAAGGCCTCAGCCCAAGGCGAGAAACTCGCTCATACTGCCAAAATACGTCAGCTGTACAACGGGCAGTGGTTAAGATATTTGTATATTTAGCGTAGGTGAAAGTAGATCAAAGCGCGGTCACGCTGCCGCGCTCAACCAAAGACCGTGACAGACCGATTCCACCAGTTTTTATTAACCACCGTAAGGCGTCCCCATCGTGGTGACCCAGGAACCTTTGCCCATCGTGACGCGAGGAAAGCGGGCGGCGAGAGCGCGGGGAGGGGGGCGAGTACGGGGCAGGGCGGGGGGACGCACTCGTGGGTGAGGGCAGGGGTACGTACAGGAGGGACGCGATCAATAGCCTGGCCGTGCCGCCCTCCCGCACCACCGTGCGGTTGCCGGCTAGCCATCGAGTGCACGCCTGGTGACGCCGCCGCCGCCACCGCCTGGTGTCATCAGCCGCCGATCTGACGGCCGCTCCGATAAACATGTTTACGTTCCCGTGCGCTGTGACGTGAGCGGCGTGCGGGAAGGGGGGGGGGGGAGGGGTGCGACGGCCACCCATCAGCCACCCCGCCCAGCCACCTGATCTTACAGGTATGGCACCCTGGCCTGCGTCAGGACAATTCTAAGAAAGCCTAAGTGCCGCATTGTGCGCAATACTTGATGCGAGCTGACGACGCACCTTCATACGTAATACGCAATACTTGTAACATGGCTGAACGCATCATGACAATATCACGTGGCCAAATCCTCCGGCGCTGCCATAGCCTGAATCCTATCCTAAAGTTACTGTTCGCTCCAAACTTCGCTTTGTTCCTGAGAATCCTGCTACGCGTGCCCGCGGCTACTACCACCCAGAGACGTAAACAGGACATCAGGGTGACTGAACCGAGCGCGGCGTCAACACGACAACTGCGCAGATCCACCGAGCCACCCCGCCATAACCAGGACACCAAGACACGAAAACACCAAAAACACCATCCGCAAACAGAAACGAATCTGAAAAACGGTCGCTGACAATACTCTTCCGCCTGTGGACATTCATGACGTCAGACTTAGTCGTGACGTCCGAATTTCGTGTTTACCATATGCTGTCTAGCAATAAATATGTATCTTCACTGCTCCCTCAGTCTGTTCCTGGCGCGAACCCTATAATTAGAGGTAGAACCTCACACTTTTATACTTCGCTCATGTGCGCCACCTACCTGTTTGGGTTTAGTCTGTATAGTTCGGGGGGGGTTCGATAACTAAACGATCAGGTAACTCAGCCAATCATTTAACGGCAAAAAAATGTTACACTCCCTCCACGCGTTTGTCGCCCTTTGTTGGCAGCAGTCCTGGCACGCGGCGGTCTAAACCACGCACTTTATATAGGACCAGCGGAAAACCAGTGATCCACCACAACGGCGGAGTCGCAATACCAGTACGAACAAGCATAAGGGTGATTGAGTGCATTACTAGACCGGGTGTGTGGGTGGGTGGGGATTACGGGCGGCGGGGTCGAGCCCTGAGTCACCCCGCCCAACACCTGCTCGCAGCCGATATCTTTCGTGCACTTGTTATACGACTGTTCTGAGAACACTTCTGCTGTCCGATTTATGACCGGTCTCCACTAAATCTACACAAGCGCATAGTGCGGCACAGACCCATTGAACCTTACACACACGGGCTTCCCGTTCTTGGCATCATCTGCCTAGAAATGACCCGACATGCACATGAACACGTGTAACAATGTGAATCCGTTGCCTTACTTACGACCCCCGAATATTATTCCATAAACACGTGTAACAATGTGAATCCGTTGCGTTACTTACGACCCCCGAATATTATTGCATAAACACGTGTAACAATGTGAATCCGTTGCGTTACTTACGACCCCCGAATATTATTGCATAAACACGTGTAACAATGTGAATCCGTTGCGTTACTTACGACCCCCGAATATTATTGCATAAACACGTGTAACAATGTGAATCCGTTGCGTTACTTACCGCCCCAGAATATTATTGCAATACCATCCAAAAACAAACACTTGCAAGTGCACGTGTCGGCGGCAACTGGGGAACGGAGTAGCTCATCGATAACTGGGACTCTGTGAGTGGTCCCGCCTCGGGGTGTGTGCTGGAGCCAAACACAATGGGACTGCTGCGCCTGATGCCACAAATGCCAAACTACCGATGAATGTAAACAAAGCAAGGCTGCGCCAAGGCTGCGGCCCTCGTGGACAAGGCCGCGGTTTGGGCCGGGGCCGGGCCGGGCCGGGGCCGGGGCCGGGCCGGGGCCGGGCCGGGCCCAGCTTGACAAAGCCTAGAGAAGTCAGTCTCTGAAGCCAGTGGGCCCGGTCCAGGGCCACCCTGCCGCAGGGGACGGACCTGACCCTGCCGCGGGGCTCGCCGCCAGGGCCCCGGCTACTGACGGCCAAACGGAGGCTGACCGACCGACCGACCGACCCCGCTCGGGTTAGAGGTGCCGCTTTGACAGTACAAACCGCTATCGTAGCAGCCGTGTCCGGCCTGGCATGCCATGCACCACTACCACTACACCCAGCAGATGGTCTAGGCACTCGCTATACACGCTATTAGGAGCTTAAGTCCTGCAGCCAAAACGTGTCATAGGTCCACTGACAACTGGTAGCTGGAGTTCAGCCGGTCTGGCCAGACTGCCTGAGGGAGTCAGCCCTGGATAGACCCTTCAGGGGTCCCGTCACTGGCATATCAACTGACTTTGCATCAAGACCACGTTGTCTGATGAATAATAGCAAACACATTATTCGACACATAACAGGGATTTCGCTGATATGATGATTGCCTTGCAGTCAATTAAAAATATGAAATGCAACACCCAATGACCAGCACAAGAGACTGTGTTATTGATCTAATTCATAACGCTAAACTACCGCGCCTGTGCCTTCGGCCAGCCACATGGCGAAAAAAACTGTTTAAGATATAAACAATGTCACCAGTTAGCTGCATCAGGCTGCTTTATAACACTAAAATTCCACTCCATGTACACCCTACCTCACTGTACACAAAGGGAATCTCACTCCCTGTACACCCTACCTCACACTGCATACAAAGGGAATCCCACTTTATGTACACCCTACTTCACACTATACACGAAGGGAATCCCACTCCATGTACACCCTACCTCACACTGTACACAGAGAATCCAACTCCATGTACACCCTACCTCACACTGTACACAAAGGGAATCTCACTCCATGTATACCCTATCTCACTGTATACAAAGGGAATCCCACTCCATGTACACCCTACCTCACACTGTACACAAAAGGAATCTCACTCCATGTATACCCTATCTCACTGTATACAAAGGGAATCCCACTCCATGTACACCCTACCTCACACTGTACACAAAAGGAATCTCACTCCATGTATACCCTATCTCACTGTATACAAAGGGAATCCCACCCCATGTACACCCTATCTCACTGTATACAAAGGGAATCTCACTCCATGTACACCCTACCTCACTGTACACAAAGGGAATCTCACTCCATGTACACCCTACCTCACACTGTATACAAAGGGAATCTCACTCCATGTGCACCCTACCTCACTGTATACAAAGAGAATCCCACCCCATGTACACCCTACCTCACACTGTACACAAAGGGAATCTCACTCCATGTGCACCCTACCTTACACCGTACACAAAAGGGAATCTCACTCCATGTACACCCTACCTCACTGTGTACAAAGGGAATCTCACTTCATCAGGCATGTAGACCCTACCTCACTGTACTGAGTCACTGAGTCCCTGACATGCCCTCCTATTGGCACGGCTGACGGCACATTGGATCACCCTGCCAACGCTATATTCCGCATCACCCTCCCTAGATGGGCAAGGCGACTTGTAACTGTGGAATATAAACCTCCATACCTAATCACATGTTGTTAACCGCCCTCCGAGAACACATACCATCAACCTTGTTCTGCCGACCGCCCAAGACCACACTGGCCAGCACAGTCAGGGAGCACGGGGGAGGCGGGGTGTAGAGGTCCTTCCCATGGGGGCAGGCCATAACCATACTGCCCATCACAAGGCTTCAGCAAGGGGTGGAGGGTGGAGGGGGGTGGGGGTGGGGGGGGGGGAGAGGATCATTAGGGATGTGCACACCCCTTGGCCGGTCATTGCCCGGTTACACAATCCACATCAGCTGTTTAGGGGGTCGTCAAGCCGGAACCGTCAAGCCCGGGCCTCCCGCGGCGAGACCTAGGTCATGACCCCTTCCCACTCCCTCAACATTGTGCCGTGCATGTCCATTGCATGACACACACCCTTGGATATTTTCTAGGCAGTCATTAGCAATTAAGATTGTGAGGCCATCGAAACTCCGCAACTCAGCGGCGTACCCTGAGCGAGCGGTCCTGTCCAGCCATTCGAAATACGAAACTCTCAATGCAGCCACATGCTTGCTAAAAGCGAGCAGCATGTACAGGACTTTTTTTTGGTATGTAAATTTTAGTTTCAGGACTCTCAAAGAGGCAATGACCAGAATCCAACAGGTTATACACATGTAGCTGTTCACTTAAATGCCAATCACCAAGGCTTTCAACACACCAGCCTCTTGGTGCCTGGTCTTCACACACAGGAACACTTGGCAGGCAGTCCAGCTGTCACAATCTAACTAAAGCTTATAAATGGCATGACAGTGGGCCACTGTTGGGCCACTACCCAACAGCATTTCTTTGCTGTAGACCCACTTCAATGTGAACAGCATGTGAATGTAGTCGCGACCATTTAAATCATATTCGTTTAAGGATACTTTTAGAAATGACAACCCATGTCTGTGTCACTGTGCTTATGAAACAGGAGATAGTTAATTTGGTACTGTAAGTACCATGTAACTGACATATTTCTGGCCCCTCACCACGTCACTATTGAAGAAACAGACCTTGATGTGAACATCTCCTATCTTGTCACAACTAATATGTTATCAATCATTCAGATATAATCATGACAAAATACAACCAGATTAAATGTTAACAACAAAGGATATGACATAAGATATGGCTGAACAATATGTCATTTCATATAAAAGACTGACTTAACTTTCAATTATCATTTCATGAATTAATGTTGTCACTATTTATTACTACCAGACACACCACATTTCCGTAAAGTTTCTGCTTCAGCCTTTAATACAATGATGGCAAAGAAAAGGAAAATAAGTAAATTGCACCTGGAGTACCAGGACTGGAATTAAAACTGTCAAACCAAAACGCCACTGTGACATCAACTATTATTCACTGAAGCAATACTGTCATTATCTTTTGATGCAAGCTTGCACAATAGCTTATATTTACTTACCTCAGTCCTTAAAATATGTCGGTTGTAACTGGGAACTGATGAATCAAGTTGTTTGACAGGAAGCTGAAAAAAAAATAAAAAATAATGGTGTATCCATATATTGGATGATATATATATGATAAAAATATGTAAACACTTGCAACAGAGGTCTTTTAATAGCCTTTAGACTTTGTAAAGAGTTTTTTTTTCAATTTTGTTGATAGATTTAATAGGATTAGGCCTAATATATATCAGTGGAGTTTGGAACAATGGTTAAATGAAGTTAACAGACCTGTCAGATAGGTATTCAGACCTGGTTAGGCCTAGTAACGGAGATAGGTAAGGTGGAAATGGCATGCCCACAAATAAGATCAATATAATCAATTACATAAAAGATCTTCCAGCAAGTCCAATGCCATGGTAATGTAAGTTTTACTTGATTAAACCAGAAACCACATCTCTCAGTCTCAATGATACCTAAACAATTTTACAAGAATGGTCTAACAGTTTAACAGACATAATTTTAACAGTCAGTTTAACAGACATAGATCTAATTACTTTTTGATTTAATAAAGAGGATGACAAGTCTTATTGAAGACATTAAGCCTGTGTCTTATATATAAAGTCAAAGTCATAAATGCCGTAGACTCACGTTTCGGCCCATATTTTCCGCGAATTTGGCGCGATCGCTTTAAAAATTACTGACCTGACACAGCAACCCTGTGCAATTTTAATGATACCAAACTTACGCGCGTAGACTACTGCAAGGTTACCCTTTTTTAAGACACAAACAATATTTCTCCATGCTGACACTCCATTGGCACGAAACGCAGTTTCGTAAACATACTAAAGCACACGTCATAAAATGACGTAGTTGCCATGGCGCCGAACGTGCTCTGAGCTATATTTGCACGAGCCACGCGCGCCATGGCAACAGCCTTTCATTGTCTGTGATTTAGTCTATTTGCCACAAAGTGTCTGCTGCCAATGGAGTGTCAGCATGGAGAAATATTGTTTGTGTCTTAAAAAAGGATAAGCTCACAGTACGCACGTAAGTTTGGTATCATTGAAATTGCACAGGGTTGCTTTGTCAGGTCAGTAATTTTTAGAACGATCGCGCCAAATTCGCGGAAAATATGGGCCGAAACGTGAGTCTACGGCATTTATGACTTTGACTTTAGGACAGTAAGACAACTGAATAGTCAACATGATTGAATTCATTTTTTACCCATATTGATGTTTCCCTGTGACACTGACACTAGGCCTAAGTCAGTCCTCTGTCTCTGCCTTGGTCATTTCGGTTCCACCAAGATGGTTTACTTTTCCTTCTCAAAGTTAGGATAAAGGCAGACACGTGCGCCGAAACGGGGCAACCCACAACCCAGGCGACCCCAGGCGACCCCCTCCCCCTCCCTCCCCCTCTCGCTCCCGCCCTTCGTGCGTCATAGATGTGTGGGTGTTGCTAGACAAAGGCAAACAGCCAGCGCTTTCGTCATCAAATCCGAAGAAATTCGTCACTACCGGAATCATGTTGGGTGAAAATATAAGACAATGATCGCGAGACGATCCAACATATTTGTTAAAATAATACGAGACATATTAACAGCATATGTTTCAGGGATTGTCATTTGTCAAAGTTACGGTAATTGTGGCAAAAATCAACGACATATCTGAGTGGGTTACAAAATTACTCGTCCGCCATGCCGTCGTCTCGCTGCGTGACTGCATGTGCACTCAAATTGTTCGTATCCTCCGAATTTGCGCAGCGATTATCTCCTGATGCACGACACGACATGCGCTTATTTTTTCACTAAACATTAGAGAATTGTATCGGTAATACTTACTTTACAATTAATCGTTTGGTCTTCAGCAATTGTCCTTGGATTTCAAATATATTCTCGACACTTCGTCGGTCGTCTGGTGCCTTTTCCTGAGTACTGCGACGCAACACGCATGTCTGAACTCATATGGCCTCGTTTTGAAATCGTATTTGCATATGAGGTCAACTTCAGTGCAGCGCGTGGGGTCTCGTGGAGGGAATTTCTAGGTCGGTCAAAATAAATCGAACGTCGTTCGAGCAGTTTTCACAGTTATGCCTAAGCTGGGGGCGGGGCAGCTCCACAAACAATTGCAGATTGGGGGGGGGGGGGGCACAGGGCCCCCTCTTTCAAACCTTAAAGTATATCCGTGCCCCCCTCCCCCCTTTCAAATTATGTGTCCCCTGGCCTCTCCTTAGATATCACAATGTATCAAGCTTCGCATTTTATGTGTTCTTTCTTACCAACCATTATGTTCCCAGATCACGAAGAATAAATTTCTTTATTTTCAGATCACGATGAATTAAAAGAACTCCCCGCATACAATGGACGGGCGGATACATGATAATGACTAAATGGGCGATTTCCCGATTCACGGTTATTTAATATGAAAAATCCCAGTTCACGATTAATGAAAATCCTTGATCACGACGATCGGCTGATACCCCATTGCCAGTTCACGAAGAACTATTTCCCTCATTCCCAGTTAACGGTGAAGTGAAAACCCCATTCCCGAGGAACGGAAATATAGATCCGCCGCCCCGCCGCCCCGGCATAGGGCTTGGGTGCATGGGGGTCCCAAGTTGCCTCCCCCCCCCCCCCCACCCCCTCTTCTTTCCTCTCCCTGGATGTCCTGTCACCCCATTTTGAGACATTTTTTCATTTCATTTCATTTTTTTGACCCCATGGACACTGTTTTTGTGTCTTCTAGAGGTTTTTAAGAACAATTAAAATTGCTATCGGGACTGCCAGCAACGAAGCTACCCCCCTCCCCTTGCGTCTGCATCGAAATGATCAAATTGAGCCTAGCCCGGCAGGGAAACGAAATCAGCACACTGGTACCGTGTATCATAGGACTGACGGACTGAAACTGAAGAGGACGTTGTCGGGGGTGCTATACCTTCAAAATTAGGCTACCTCTTTGTTCACCTGTTTTTTTCTCTCTTTCCTCGGATCAGAACCAACCAAGTATATTAATTTTCTCTTATTGTGGCCTTTTGAGAAAAAAATTCTCCATCCTCAAGGAGAGAACATGGTCCAAATTTCCTCGTATCTTTCCCCCAAATCCGCTAAATGATGTCTGTTGTTCTTAAGATGTCGGTGGTTATATATATGGCAGGAGTAAATAGACAACACACCATTTAGCGGCAAGACAGACACCTCGCGCAAGACGACTGCAGGAATAGTCTTAAGGTATATAATTCATTGAGCAAATTAACATGTAGCTTTTTCTTTCCAAAGTAAATTTGAACCAGAAAACTCCAAGATGTTTTCAATACAAAAAAACGAAAAGAATCCGCTCGCTGTTTTCGTCGCAACAGTGTACTCATTAATCACGATTGAAAGCTGAGGAATCATGGCGAGATAATGGCTTTATTGAAATAAAATTAGGATATTTTATGCTTGCCTTTCAAGTCATAGGGCCTATTCTACAAACCGTTTTAGATCTGGGGCGTGATTTAGATTTTGTAACTACTGATTGGCGAGAGAACAAACTTTCGCCCAAAATCACGTTCAAGAATTAACATCTGAAATGACGAAATACCCACCGAGAGCCCCTGAAGCCTATTTCCAATTCACATACACGTATGTTAATCATGGCGGAAGACATGCATACGATTCGCTGGCGTACAGAACGGCACTGGAAAGCCCGCCTGACTCAAGCAAGCGGAAGTCGTTACCCCATATGGGGTCAGCGGCCGATCAGGCGCTCACGCCGTAAAGGGCAAGAAACGAGCGAGACAATCACAGCAGCTGTTTGCGAATATGATCAGGAGTCTTAACGCCAGAAGCATGGCATAGTGGCATCCGATAATTTAAATGTGGTTGGTGGGGGGGGGGGGGGCGTGTTCACACATGACTAACATGTAATATTATAAGTCGTTACTATAGATTCACAAAGATAATTTTATAGAAATCTATAATTTATATAATATATAAGGCAAAGTGGGCTAATCTCGATCCTTATTCTAATCTCGAACCTCGACCCCCATGTGCTATTTTTATTGATGATGTCACCAATCCAAGTTTTTTCGCCGATTTGATTTTTCGATAACAATCTTAGAGATGCCCCCGGTAACTAGACACAGAGAAGCTGGATTATAGATATGTAATTTTTTATCCAATTTGAATTAAATAAGTCATGCAACCCTACATTAATACGTACTTTTGCAGCTTATCTCAAAAGTTAAGATACATGAGTTTCAAAAGCAAGCAGTATGCCTGATTAACACTGAGGATGATAATTTATTAAATAAAAAAGAGTGACAGCAGACGATGTTTACAACATGTGTGACATCATTACAGTTCTTCCCCAGATCGACCTTGACCTTGTGAGAGATCGAGGTTACCCCACCTTTTTCACGACCGTGGTCTAACCTCGATCTCCTCTTTCATTTAACGTCATTTTCTAACAATATGTTATAAAAATATATCATGTTTTAGCGGTGGATGGTCACAATTACATGCAACAATAACTGTCCGGCCCTGCTTCCCCATATTCTGACGTTGACTAATATTTAGATGTATTGTAACATAAATGAGTTATTTTGGCTTCGTAAATGGCATTCCTTTGGCATGATGGCCCATGAAGTATTCTAACTTTGCGTTATGATTACCTGTGTAATAAGATAAATATAGTTTCAAGGGATTGCTTTATCTATCGTTGGGCACAAGAGGCACAGTTATGTGAATTAATATTGTTGCTTTCGCACACTAAGAATCACGATATGCAGATTAAATCACCCACCTATCCCAGGGGGTCGAGGTTAGACCAGGGGGGTCGAGGTTCGACCATGGCCCCCACTGCATTTCAGAAAATTAGCACTCCCCACAATCTGCCTAGGTTTTCGTTTTTTCTATAAAATCATATTATTTGAATATAAGTTCATTTCATATTATTAAAGAAAATATACGTTTTCTTGTCTTAAGGGGTCGAGATTAGCCCACTTTGCCTTAATTATATTATATGTATTTTATTTTAAAGGAGGTGGGGTGGGGGGGGGGTGGCGTGTTCACAAATGACTAGGCCTATGAGATAATATCAAGTCGTTATATCGATGCACAAATGTAATTAAAACGTTATACCTAAAGAGATTATTAGCGGTTTAAAAGGGGGGAGGGGGAGTCCAAAATCCAGTTTCGATTTTTCAAAATTCTCAGCGTCGAATGTCGACGTTACTTCCTGGACGTGCAATGGAAGGGCGGATACACGATACTAAATTGACGATTTTCCGATTCATGGTTATTTAATATTCTAATTCCCAGTTCACGATTAATGAAAATACTTGATCACGGCGGTCGGCTAATACCCCATTCCCAGTTGGCGAAGAATGATTTTCCTTATTCCCAGTTCACGGGAATGAAAATAATGAAAAGCCCAATCCCGAGGAACGCAAATACTTCTTCCTCCCCCCCCCCCCCCCCCCCCCCCCCCCCCCCTTAGTGCAGTGTCGTTTTTGCGAAAACGCCAATATCTGCGTGGACGTCGCTTTTTCAGATCCTCAGCGTCGGAAATTAATTGGAGGTCAATGTCGAATGTCGATTTTTCAAATATGCCTGTGTCTTGTGTCGCCAATTGCCCCTTCCAGACCCCCATTACTGTGTGCTACTTAGGTGGTTTACCAATATCTGAAACTGATCCCGTATCGACGTAGATCCGCGCCTGTTTCCTTTCGATTACAAGGGTCGGTGAAGTAGCCTACTGATTCCCGAATCACGCGAAAAATCATCTACTGTTCCCAAATCTGGTAAAAGATAAAATACCGATCAGGAGTAACGTGAAATGCACCTTGCCCCCCCCCACCCCAACTCCCCCCACCTCCATCCCTTGTAGAAGCCCCGGAGTAGCCTAGCATATATATATATTATATTTTGTTGTACATTAGATAACAAAAGAAAACTATACTTTTCGAAATCCTGCGGACATAATACAAATTAAGTCATATATTTCTTGAAGAGTCAAAACTGACTAGATATCATGAATGCATGTGGAGAAAGCTTTGTGACCAGCCTTAAATTATCTGAGTACACATATATTGTATGCAATAAAAAACGGAGACTGTCAACAAGTGTGAAAGATCTTTTTCGGTCATAATGTAAACACCTATGTTTATCAGAGGTTTGAGCGGCGCATGTCCATAGTAATCCGTCAGCCCGTTTTCGGCGCCGAACATCCAGTTATCTATTTTTACTATTTAATAAATGATGAGAGCAGCGTTTGTTTTTTTATCAACATTATGGTGTTAACAAACAAAAGATACATCTAAGTATCCAACCTGTTATCAAGGGATGACTAGATTTTCATACGCGAAAAGTCGCACACAGATACATCAATCGAGACGATGAATTCCGACTGTGTGTGTAAACTAATGCCGTCACTGTTTTTTCTCCGTGTGAAACTAGTGTTTAATAGTCCAGACAGCAACAAAGATGTATTCCTGCCGCCGATGCATAACATGCAATGCCAAGCGTAGGCTAATATATTTTTTAAAGAATTAAATTTGAATTGAGCATGACTATTAACTTCCTTTCTCGGAATTTTATATTTAGCTTTTGAATCATTTGCCATTCTACAAATAGAGTATTATAACGCCCTACGCCAATTCAAAATTTTAATGTAGTATCTCGGTACCGGTCCGGTGCAACATTAATATACCAGTAACAACCTAGGAATAATTCCGTTGGTGTGGGTCGTTTCTGGTTTCCGCGTTGGATCGCGTTTGACGTCTCGCTGCGAACGTCCTGGTTTGCGGGAGGTTGGTGGTTCGAATCCGAACCAAGGCGGGTACCAACATTTTCTGGATCAGTTCCTGACCCTTGATACAGGGGTCGGTCCATGGAAGGGTCCACGGAGGGCCGGGCCGAGAGATACGAGTGGCTCTTTAATGTCCTGCTTAATCCACTGGATCAGCACCCCTCCCCTCCCCTTCCCATGGCTGATTTTCCCCACCCCGCGCTCATGAATCTCAATAATGTATCAAATCGCCTTGTATCCATATTCTGGGTAATTACAGACACGATTGGCGTGAAATACTGTTGACATTACCGGCCACTATTGTAGACAAGGCGTTGCCATGTTGAACGTATCGGCCGAGGAATGTAGTGGTTATGCTCGGAGAATGGGAGTTGTCGATTTTGGTCGAGCATAGACATGTAAGCACGATAAGAACGCTGTTGATATGCTCTCCAGGTCCAATATCGATGGACCAGGCTAGTAATAGAGTTTGTCTTTGCTAAGCGTCAATGTGTCGGGCATTATATATAGCCTGCCATAAGTGGGAGAGAAATGTTAAATTAAGGAATGGAATTAGTCATTCGAACCATCGGCGTAAAAACTGTCCAAAAGCAAAATTATACTAGGTTATTGAACTTGCAATTGGGATCATGTAGACCAATACATGCTAATCTGTTAGATATAGGTGAAGGAATAGTTTCATCAATGCTATATGCACCATTATGCATATAAACAAACTCACAACGTCCTGGTTGTACATTCCGCGGAGAACGGGAGTTCCACACTGGAGGGGGGTACGTTGAAGGATTTCCCGCCGAGAAAGGACATTTTATTACTCCGTGTTGGAGTCCATTGATTAGAGGCAATAGCAAGGACTGTACAAACGTCTTCTGGTTGTAAGTTTAGTGTTATGAGGATACCGATCGCGGAAGCGGAATTTTACACCAACTTATCCCAATAGATAAGTCTTTATTTCGCAATTTCTGGTTATTTTCGTCTTTCAACAAGCCGACGTAAAAGGTATTTTAATTGGTTTATTCACTTCAAAGTACATGTAACGGTCAGCGCCCCAAGAGCGGTCTGGGCTCGAAGAGGCCGGCAATAACGTTGAAGGGCCACCATTTTTCACGACGGTAAGTCCCCTCGGCACCACCAGGCACAGTCCCCTCCTCGCCACCACCAGGCACAGTCTCCTTGCCCTGCACCACCACGGCGACCAGCTCCCGCAGGACAACCTCGATCTCCTTCAAGCCCAGCTCCAAGTCCGCCAGAGTCAGTGCCGAGCTGAAAGTGCATAGCCATGAGTTACCGTATCTTTAAAAAGAAGGACCGAAGTGAGAACAAACGCTAGTCATTTTGTGTATGCATCAGTTTAGCTGCAGCCAAAAACAAACACCCTCGAGTCTTCATTTTGAACTAGGAGAATATTCTGCGAATATTCCACGACCAACTGAACGTACCTTTCCAACATCAGTCTCGAGAGCTCATCGGTTCTGCCTTCAGATACTACCTTCCCAACTGCAAGAGAGAAAGTAACACGTCAAAGGGGATCATTTATTGGCAGGACCAATGGGATGTCGTACAGTTGTATTAAAGCACGAACGATGGTCTTCCCGAACACCTGGAGACGCCCGCTGTCCACAATACGGTCCACCACGGCAGAGATCTCGGCAGCACGGAAAACGGTCTCCCTAGTTTCCCCTGTAATGGGACAGTTAGTTACAGATCACATGGTAAGCGCACGGTCAGACATGGTAAACAGACATTTCCTTCAAGGAAAACCCATTGTAAAGTCTCGATTCCTTCAGAACCAGGGATATTGAAATTGGTTTGGTATGCCAAGCCGGAAAAAAGACCAGGGATGAAGCACTACTTACGGATCAAGGTCATGAAGAAGGTCACTAGGTCATTCTGGACAGCTGCCTCAGACGCCCGAACCACGAGGTCGGCCACCACAGATAGTGACGTCACCAGTGTGTGTTCCATCGCGGTCTTGATTGGCTTGGGCAGCACGACGCCATCGAGCGAGCAGAGGAAGCCACCGCGCAGGAAGTCGGTCAGTGACGTCAGTTGTTCTTCCACTTCCAGCCAGTTGATGGGCACGACACACTGGATCTGGCCGGTTGTGAAGGGAGCCATGTGGCTGTGGATGGCGATGGCCAGGCTCTGAAGCAGCTGCCAGATTGGTTTGTTGCCCACGATGACCATGTCCACAGTATTGCTCACATCGCCAAACAGTCCCTGCATTCCGGAGTCCCCTACAAAGTAATCAAAGATCACATCGGTTTTACAGACCGTTGTCGCCGTGAATGCCGCCTCGGGACTACAATGCTCAAATAAATAAGTACGAAATAAACACCTGAAAAACATTATATAGATTTCTTGGTCACAACACATCTACAACACGAATCCACTACCGACAAATTATGGCTATAACCAGGTAAGTTTCGAATTTTCAGCGAGTACTGCGGAAGACCCCTCGGGCGTACCCACAGTCACTACAACCTCTAGGCAAGCGGCGGATCAGGTCTTTTAGCATACGAAGAAACGGAAATGCCTTTGGAATATCCATTTCAAATTTTAAATAGGGGTGCGTGAGTTTCGGCACGCTTGTGATTGCAAAGGAGCATTCCAATTGGCTTAAACTTTGTTCAACATCCGCATTCTGATGTTGAACAGTGTTTACAAGTTGATCGCCGAGATACAAAGCATAGGATCTTTCACAAAGTGGCAGAATGCATAGACTCACCTACAGAGGCGCGCAGCAAATCCATTTGCTGTTCCATCTTCTGAACGATCGTTCGAATCACTGCTTTGATTATTTCCGGCATAGGATTGGCCACGACCGAAATCTGAGCACGATCGATGACTGCCCCGCCAACACCCATACCAGTGCTGCCACCAATACCGCCGCCAGCACCTGCGCCAATACCGCCGCCGCCACCTGCGCCAGCACCAGCGCTGCCACCAATACCGCCGCCGCCACCTGCGCCAGCACCAGCGCTGCCACCAATACCGCCGCCTACACCTGCGCCAGCACCAGCGCTGCCACCAATACCGCCGCCTACACCTGCGCCAGCACCAGCGCTGCCACCAATACCGCCGCCTACACCTGCGCCAGCACCAGCGCTGCCACCAATACCGCCGCCAGCACCTGCGCCAACACCAGCGATGCCACCAATACCGCCGCCACCACCAGCGCCGCCACCAATACCGCCGCCTGCACCTGCGCCAGCACCAGCGCTGCCACCAATACCGCCGCCTACACCTGCGCCAGCACCAGCGCTGCCACCAATACCGCCGCCAGCACCTGCGCCAACACCAGCGATGCCACCAATACCGCCGCCACCACCAGCACCGCCACCAATACCGCCGCCACCACCAGCGCCGCCACCAATACCGCCGCCTGCACCTGCGCCAACACCAGCGCTGCCACCAATACCGCCGCCTACACCTGCGCCAGCACCAGCGCTGCCACCAATACCGCCGCCAGCACCTGCGCCAACACCAGCGATGCCACCAATACCGCCGCCTACACCTGCGCCAGCACCAGCGCTGCCACCAATACCGCCGCCACCACCAGCGCTGCCGCCAACACCAGCGCTGCCACCAATACCAGCGCTGCCACCAATACCGCCGCCAGCACCTGCGCCAACACCAGCGATGCCACCAATACCGCCGCCTACACCTGCGCCAGCACCAGCGCTGCCACCAATACCGCCGCCACCACCAGCGCTGCCGCCAACACCAGCGCTGCCACCAATACCGCCGCCAACACCAGCGCTGCCACCAATACCGCCGCCAGCACCTGCGCCAACACCAGCGCTGCCACCAATACCGCCGCCAACACCAGCGCTGCCACCAATACCGCCGCCAACACCGGCGCTGCCGCCAATACCGCCGCCTACACCAGCGCTGCCACCAATACCGCCGCCTACACGCGCGCCGAACCTACGCCCAATGCCGGCGCCTACACCAGCTCTGCCACCAATACCGCCGCCTACACCAGCGGCGCCACCAATACCGCCGCCTACACCAGCGCTGCCACCAATACCGCCGCCAACACCAGCGCTGCCACCAACACCACCGCCAGCACCTGCGCCAACACCAGCGCTGCCACCAATACCGCCGCCAACACCAGGGCTGCCACCAATACCGCCGCCAGCACTTGCGCTGCCACCAATACCGCCGCCAACACCAGGGCTGCCACCAGCGCTGCCACCAATACCGCCGCCTAAACCTGCGCCAACACTAGCGCTGCCACCAATACCGCCGCCTACACCTGCGCCAGCACTGCCACCAATACCGCCGCCGACACCTGCGCCAACACCAGCAATGCCACCAATACCGCCGCCACTACCAGCGCCGCCACCAATACCGCCGCCAACACCAGCGCTGCCACTAATACCGCCGCCAACACCAGCGCTGCCACTAATACCGCCGCCTACACCAGCGCTGCCGCCAATACCGCCGCTAACACCTGCGCCAGCATCAGCGCTGCCACCAATACCGCCGCCTACACCTGCGCCAGCGCTGCCACCAATACCGCCGCCAGCACCTGCGCCAACACCAGCGCTGCCACCAATACCGCCGCCAACACCTGCGCTGCCACCAATACCGCCGCCAGCACCTGCGCCAACACCAGCGCTGCCACCAATACCGCCGCCAACACCAGGGCTGCCACAAGCGCTGCCACCAATACCGCCGCCAACACCAGGGCTGCCACAAGCGCTGCCACCAATACCGCCGCCAACACCAGCGCTGCCGCCAATACCGCCGCCAACACCAGCGCTGCCACCAATACCGCCGCCTACACGCGCGCCGAACCTACGCCCAATGCCGGCGCCTACACCAGCTCTGCCACCAATACCGCCGCCTACACCAGCTCTGCCACCAATACCGCCGCCAACACCAGCGCTGCCGCCAATACCGCCGCCAACACCAGCGTTGCCACCAATACCGCCGCCAACACCAGCGCTGCCACCAATACCGCCGCCTACACGCGCGCCGAACCTACGCCCAATGCCGGCGCCTACACCAGCTCTGCCACCAATACCGCCGCCTACACCAGCGGCGCCACCAATACCGCCGCCAACACCAGCGCTGCCACCAATACCGCCGCCAACACCAGCGCTGCCACCAATACCGCCGCCAACACCAGCGCTGCCACCAATACCGCCGCCTGCACGCGCGCCGAACCTACGCCCAATGCCGGCGCCTACACCAGCGGCGCCACCAATACCGCCGCCAACACCAGCGCCAACACCAGCACTGCCACCAGTACCGCCGCCAACACCCGCGATGCCACCAATACCGCCGCCAACACCTGCGCCAACACCAGCACTGCCCCCAGTACCGCCGCCAACACCAGCGCCAACACCCGCGCTGCCACCAATACCGCCGCCAACACCAGCGCTGCCACCAATACCGCCGCCAACACCTGCGCCAACACCAGCGCTGCCACCAATACCGCCGCCAACACCAGCGCTGCCACCAATACCCATACCAGCGCTGCCACCAATACCGCCGCCAATAGCCATACCAGCGCTACGCCCAATGCCGGCGCCAATACCAGTGCTGCCACCAATACCGCCGCCAACACCTGCGCCAACACCAGCGCTGCCACCAATACCACCGCCAACACCAGCGCTGCCACCAATACCACCGCCAACACCTGCGCTGCCACCAATACCGCCGCCAACACCAGGGCTGCCACCAGCGCTGCCACCAATACCGCCGCCAACACCAGGGCTGCCACAAGCGCTGCCACCAATACCGCCGCCGACACCTGCGCCAACACCAGGGCTGCCACAAGCGCTGCCACCAATACCGCCGCCGACACCTGCGCCAACACCAGGGCTGCCACAAGCGCTGCCACCAATACCGCCGCCGACACCTGCGCCAACACCAGCGGCGCCACCAATACCGCCGCCAGCACCTGCGCCAACACCAGCGCTGCCACCAATACCACCGCCAGCACCTGCGCCAACACCAGCGCTGCCACCAATACCGCCGCCAACACCAGGGCTGCCACCAATACCGCCGCCAACACCAGGGCTGCCACCAATACCGCCGCCAACACCAGGGCTGCCACCAATACCGCCGCCAACACCAGGGCTGCCACCAATACCGCCGCCAACACCTGCGCTGCCACCAATACCGCCGCCAACACCAGCGCTGCCACCAATACCGCCGCCAACACCAGCGCTGCCACCAATACCGCCGCCAGCACCTGCGCCAACACCAGCGCTGCCACCAATACCGCCGCCAACTCCAGCGCTGCCACCAATACCGCCGCCAACACCTGCGCCAACACCAGCGCTGCCGCCAATACCGCCGCCTACACCAGCGCTGCCGCCAATACCGCCGCCTACACCAGCGCTGCCGCCAATACCGCCGCCAACACCAGCGCTGCCACCAATACCGCCGCCTACACGCGCGCCGAACCTACGCCCAATGCCGGCGCCTACACCAGCTCTGCCACCAATACCGCCGCCTACACCAGCGGCGCCACCAATACCGCCGCCTACACCAGCGCTGCCACCAATTCCGCCGCCAACACCAGCGCTGCCACCAATACCGCCGCCAACACCAGCGCTGCCGCCAATACCGCCGCCAACACCAGCACTGCCACCAATACCGCCGCCAACACCAGCGCTGCCGCCAATACCGCCGCCTACACGCGCGCCGAACCTACGCCCAATGCCGGCGCCTACACCAGCGGCGCCACCAATACCGCCGCCAACACCAGCGCCAACACCAGCACTGCCACCAGTACCGCCGCCAACACCCGCGATGCCACCAATACCGCCGCCAACACCTGCGCCAACACCAGCACTGCCCCCAGTACCGCCGTCAACACCAGCGCCAACACCAGCACTGCCCCCAGTACCGCCGCCAACACCAGCGCCAACACCAGCGCCAACACCCGCGATGCCACCAATACCGCCGCCAACACCAGCGCTGCCACCAATACCAATACCAGCGCTGCCACCAATACCAATACCAGCGCTGCCACCAATACCGCCGCCAATAGCCATACCAGCGCTACGCCCAATGCCGGCGCCAATACCAGCGCTGCCACCAATACCGCCGCCAATAGCCATACCAGCGCTACGCCCAATGCCGGCGCCAATACCAGCGCTGCCACCAATACCGCCGCCAACACCTGCGCCAACACCAGCGCTGCCACCAATACCGCCGCCAACACCAGCGCTGCCACCAATACCGCCGCCAACACCAGCGCCGCCACCAATAGCGCCGCCAACACCAGGGCTGCCACCAGCGCTGCCACCAATACCGCCGCCAACACCAGCGCTGCCGCCAATACCGCCGCCTACACGCGCGCCGAACCTATGCCCAATGCCGGCGCCTACACCAGCGGCGCCACCAATACCGCCGCCAACACCAGCGCCAACACCAGCACTGCCACCAGTACCGCCGCCAACACCCGCGATGCCACCAATACCGCCGCCAACACCTGCGCCAACACCAGCACTGCCCCCAGTACCGCCGTCAACACCAGCGCCAACACCAGCACTGCCCCCAACACCAGCGCCAACACCCGCGATGCCACCAATACCGCCGCCAACACCAGCGCTGCCACCAATACCCATACCAGCGCTGCCACCAATACCGCCGCCAATAGCCATACCAGCGCTACGCCCAATGCCGGCGCCAATACCAGCGCTGCCACCAATACCGCCGCCAACACCTGCGCCAACACCAGCGCTGCCACCAATACCGCCGCCAACACCAGGGCTGCCACCAATACCGCCGCCGCCACCAATAGCGCCGCCACCAATAGCGCCGCCACCAATAGCGCCGCCACCAATAGCGCCGCCACCAATAGCGCCGCCACCAATAGCGCCGCCACCAATAGCGCCGCCTGCACCCACACCAGCGAACCACCGGGACTCTATGCTGGTCACTCCGGCTGCAGCCATCAGATCTGTGATGTGGGTCAGCGCTCCGATCTCCTGCGCGGTGTGCAGCATATCTATGGTAGTCACCTCGCTCACCAGGTGGCCAGTGAACCCTGATGGAGAAGTCCTGATCAGTCCAGGGTTCACACAGATCAGCTATTGTGCCACTCAATCATTAGTTTTCCACAACTAAGCGGTTAATTATAAATATCGCAGTACTATCGTAGAACTTGCAGAATGTATTGCAGTTGTTACCCAGGAGGAGGTGGACGGCGGCCACGTCTCCGCACTCGGACGGCAAGTCCCACTGCAGGAGCGTCCTGGCAACAGTCTTCAGGGCCGCCATCGTCGTCTCCGGATCCACGGCGGACACCGGGGCGGTCAGGTTGAGGTCCAGGGCCGCCAGCTCACCCATCAGAGTCCCTGCCACTGGACAGGAGGAAGAGAGGAGAACCATTGGGATGGGTGGAGGGGCGGGGGGCGGTGCTAGTTTCTACAACATCTAGAGGGTGGGGTGCAGGTTACAGCGACCGCTGGCAGGTCAGTCATTAAGGCTCGGTCTGTAATGATTAAAAAGCTCCAGATTGCTACTTCGGCCATTTGGTTAAAGTTTTCGTACTTACGATCTTCGTTAAGGTCAGGGAATGGGTTAAACTTCATGGTCTTTCGGTAGTGGTCTAGACGAAAAGCTGGAAAAGATTAGAAAGTATTAAATACAAAGTATGCAATCCATTCACCTAGTCAAAGTTTAGTCAAAGTTTAGTTTTCAAAGTTTAATAGCGCCGCCTGGATCTTTTGTTTGAAGAGTAGACAAACACAAAATTTCGGGCCGCGATCAATTAAATGGACGGGGCCAGATGCCACGTGCTTTCTGCAGAGGTAATTTAGTTACTTTCAGAAAGTGATCTGGCTTTTCATGTATATACTTTATGCAGACAATATGGAGCCAAGAATAGAGCTTCAAATAGAGACCACCATCATCAGGTTAGAGGAGTCTTTAGGTCAGTATCGACGAAGTCAAACTTACCACTGCAGACCGAGAAGATGGTGACCAGGGTCAGCAGAAGAGTCTTCATGATGACGTCACACCAGACCGGGATGACCAACTGGAGACGGAAACTGAAGACAGAAACTGAAGAAAGAAGGCTGCAGACAGAAGGCTACAAACCGACGGAGGCTCAGTGACCATGGAAGGCAGGAGGCTCTCTATTTATGGGATCCACCACTGCCTGAGAGGAGCGGCTCTGTGTGGGAGTGTCTCGGTGTGGGTCTGCGGGGGAGTGTCTCGGTGTGGGAGTGTCCCTGTGGCACAGAGCATTAGAGCAGCATAGGGACTGAGGTCATGGACCTACGCTATGGAGTCATCGCTCATATTCCCTATTGCTGGGTGAGCTGTTCTCGTGTGAGTCAGTTGAGCTCTGGATGAGCCAGTGCCGCGTGTGAGACAAGGCATACAGTCTCATAGAGTGTACGGAGCACTGGATAATGACAGAAATCATATTCCCAAACTTAATGCAAAGGCTAGTCAATGAGGTCATCGCCTTGAAGTGTTGGTGCCTTGTTATTGTTTGGCTCGAAATTAACTTTGTCTATTATCAAATCGTATTTTCAAATAAATTGAGGTCGGGGCAGTCCATTTCTGGGATCACTGCCCATGAGCGCCATTTGAAAATTACTACCGGTATATGATGCGACAAAGTTGACATCCTAAACGTTGTACAACAGGCATCTTTTGTCCAGGGGGTGAACTTGTATTAATGTTTGAGTCCGTTTCGTTGAGTTCAAGCCAATTAAAAGGGACAATCACAATATCAGAGCGATAGCAAGTGTGTTTGTGTTATGAGCTATGAAATTCACTCAGAATATTACTGCTACCTTCTACTTGACCATTGAAGCGGGTAAACACATGAGAATAGTATGAGCTCAAGTTGTATTGGGGTGTCACCAACGGTTCTTCATGGTTTAAATGCATTAATTGCCCCTATTTGTCACTATTTTTACCATATTCTCGCACTTTAACCCCCCTGGTCCTTCTTTCACCATTGAAGCAATCACAAAATTGATATCCTGAGACGCCTTCTCCAGAGAATGTCGTTTTTGGTAGCCAATGCTAAGTATAACCCAGCCGGTGCATCATGGAATATGATGCACCCCCCCCCTCCCCCTACACAGCCCGTTTCGTCGCCGCACCCAGTCCCAGCACCCTTCCGCCAGCCCCAGCACCCATCCCCCACCCCGGCATGTCCATCCCCACACCCTCCCCTTCCCCCAAACAATCCCCTACCCATGCAGCCTACCCCCACCCCTGCACCCCGATTGATTTCTCATCATACGCTCATTCGAATATGTCGTGTTTCGCCATTTTACCGAAGGTCGTTTGGCTTCAAAAAGAGAAAAGTTCAAGGAATGTTTAAAAACTGAATTTTAGATTGGAAAGTGTGCTTTTTTTCTATATTCTCGAATGAGAACCTTCTCTCGCCGTTTCCCGTTTGTTACAGACCGACGGTTTTGTATATCAAAATAAGAGGGTGATCGATTCGCCTCCTCCAAACTTCCAAACATATGTAAGACGTTCTTTTGTTATTTGAAAGGCATGTGCGGGATACATGAGGGCCAGGTCTGTAATTAACCAGCTATCTGTCTGTTAGGGCGTGATCGATTTACCTGAAACCGACTGGAAACTGAAATCGGTTTTGAAACCAGTTTCAACGGTTTGCCCACCTAAAGGCGAACACATAGTTTCATTTGTTTACAGTTTCAGCATGTATTTTGACAATGGACATGTGCTTATGAAGTTTATGCGAGCGCTGATAAATATGCCGTCTGTTTCATTTTCTACCCGCGATTGGACTTTCCGTAAATAAATTAGTCTCATATCTTTGTCCAGAAGTCTCTATTCATTATATTTATGATTAACCATATGGTGCATGCATTGTATTAATTGACAGTTCCGCAGAACCGAAACTGTCAAACCAGCTCTCTTGATAGTTTCACGGTTTGGAGCAAACCGGTTTCGGTTGTTGTCGAACAGTCAGTTCTGCAAACCGGTTTAGGTTTCATATAAATCGAACACGCCCTAAATAATGGGCGAAAAAGCTGTGAGCAATAAGTGAGTTTCCGTTCGCCATATTGAAACTACTCTTCCAACTCGTCAGACGCGATCGATTCATCGCTCATATTCTCTATTCTTGGATGAGCTCTTCTCTTCCTGGAAGAGTTGAATCGAAGAGACTCAAAATTTCAGCTCCATACAAAGAAGGAGTCCTACTGATCACCAAGCATATTGATGTGCTACATTGGCCAATGGCCATCGGTCCCCAATGCTACCCATTGTCTGGCAGTGGGCCTACATACTTGAGGAACACGTGAGTTTATAATCATCATAAGCGCATCCTCACATCCGAGTTGAGTGTTAGTATTGCTCAGTGCCACTCCTTCAGGTTGGTTCCTATGGTGTGTGCGACCGAGACACTCCCACAGACGAGACACTCCCACACCGAGACACTCCCACACCGATATCTCCCACACCGAGCTGCCCACCCAAGGCGGATCCCAATAATAGAGAGCCTCCTGCCTTCCATGGTCACTGAGCCTCCGTCGGTTTGTAGCTTCTGTCTGCAGCTATCTGTCTGCAGCCTTCCGTCTGCAGCCTTCCGTCTTCAGTTTCCGTCTTCAGTTTCCGGTCTTCAGTGTGCGTCTCCAGTTGGTCATCCCGGTCTGGTGTGACGTCATCATGAAGACTCTTCTGCTGACCCTGGTCACCATCTTCTCGGTCTGCAGTGGTAAGTTTTACTTCGTCGATACTGACCTAAAGACTCCTCTAACCTGATGATGGTGGTCTCTATTTGAAGCTCTATTCTTGGCTCCATATTGTCTGCATAAAGTATATACATGAAAAGCCAGATTACTTTCTGAAAGTAACTAAATTACCTCTGCAGAAAGCAGGTGGCATCTGGCCCCGTCCATTTAATTGATCGCGGCCCGAACTTTTGTGTTTGTCTACTCTCCAAACAAAAGATCTATTAAACTTTGAAAACTAAACTTTGACTAAACTTTGACTAGGTGAATGGATTGCATACTTTGTATTTAATACTTTCTAATCTTTTCCAGCTTTTCGTCTAGACCACTACCGAAAGACCATGAAGTTTAACCCATTCCCTGACCTTAACGAAGATCGTAAGTACGAAAACTTTAACCAAATGGCCGAAGTAGCAATCTGGAGCTTTTTAATCATTACAGACCGAGCCTCAATGACTGACCGGCCAGCGGTCGCTGTAACCTGCACCCCACCCTCTAGATGTTGTAGAAACTAGCACCGCCCCCCGCCCCTCCACCCATCCCAATGATTTTCCTCTCTTCCTCCTGTCCAGTGGCAGGGACTCTGATGGGTGAGCTGGCGGCCCTGGACCTCAACCTGACCACCCCGGTGTCCGCCGTGGATCCGGAGACGACGATGGCGGCCCTGAAGACTGTTGCCAAGACGCTCCTGCAGTGGGACTTGCCGTCCGAGTGCGGAGACGTGGCCGCCGTCCACCTCCTCCTGGGTAACAACTGCAATACATTCTGCAAGCTCTCTACGATAGTAATGCGATATTTATAATTAACCGCTTAGTTGTGGAAAACTAATGATTGAGTGGCACAATAGCTGATCTGTTTGAACCCTGGACTGATCATGACTTCTCCATCAGGGTTCACTGGCCACCTGGTGAGCGAGGTGACGACCATAGATATGCTGCACACCGCGCAGGAGATCGGAGCGCTGACCCACATCACAGATCTGATGGCTGCAGCCGGAGTCCCGTTGGTTCGCTGGTGTGGGTGTGGGTGTTGGTGGCGGTGTTGGTGGCAGCGCTGTTGTAGGCGCCGGCATTAGGCGTAGGTTCGGTGTTGGTGGCAGCGCTGGTATGGGTGTTAGCGGCGTTATTGGTGGCAGCGCTGGCGCTGGCGCAGGTGTCGGCGGCGGTATTGGTGGCAGCGCTGGTGTTGGCGCAGGTGTTGGCGGCGGTATTGGTGGCAGCGCTGGTATGGGTGTTGGCGGCGGTATTGGTGGCAGCGCCGCTGTAGGCGGTGTTGGTGGCAGCGCCGCTGTAGGCGGTGTTGGTGGCAGCGCCGCTGTAGGCGGTGTTGGTTGCAGCGCTGGTATGGGTGTTGGTTGCAGCGCTGGCATGGGTGTTGGTGGCAGCGCTGGTATGGGTGTTGGTGGCAGCGCTGGTATGGGTGTTGGTGGCAGCGCTGGTATGGGTGTTGGTGGCAGCGCTGGTATGGGCGTTGGTGGCAGCGCTGGTGTTGGCGGCGGTATTGGTGGCAGCGCTGGTGTTGGCGGCGGTATTGGTGTCATCGCTGGTGTTGGCGGCGGTATTGGTGGCAGCGCTGGTGTTGGCGGCGGTGTTGGTGGCATCGCTGGTGTTGCTGGCGGCGGTGTTGGCGGCGGTGTTGGCGGCAGTGCTGGCGGCGGTATTGGTGGCAGCGCTGGTGTTGGCGGCGGTATTGGTGGCAGCGCTGGTGTTGGCGCAGGTGCTAGCGGCGGTATTGGTGGCAGCGCTGGTGTTGGCGCAGGTGCTAGCGGCGGTATTGGTGGCAGCGCTGGTGTTGGCGCAGGTGCTAGCGGCGGTATTGGTGGCAGTGCTGGTATGGGTGTTGGTGGCGGCTCTGGTGTTGGCGGCGGTATTGGTGGCGGCTTTGGTGGCGGCGCTGGTGTTGGCGGCGGTATTGGTGGCAGCGCTGGTGTTGGCGCCGGCATTGGGCGTAGGTTCGGCGCACGTATAGGCGGCGGTATTGGTGGCGGCGCTGGTATGGGTGTTGGCGGCGGTATTGGTGGCGGCGCTGGTATGGGTGTTCGCGGCGGTATTGGTGGCGGCGCTGGTGTTGGCGCAGGTGCTAGCGGCGGTATTGGTGGCAGTGCCGGTATGGGTGTTGGCGGCGGTATTGGCGGCAGCGCTGGTGTTGGCGGCGGCATTGGTGGCGGCTCTGGTGTTGGCGGCGGTATTGGTGGCGGCTCTGGTGTTGGCGGCGGTATTGGTGGCAGTGCTGGTATGGGTGTTGGCGGCGGTATTGGCGGCAGCGCTGGTGTTGGCGGCGGTATTGGTGGCAGCGCTGGTGTTGGCGCCGGCATTGGGCGTAGGTTCGGCGCACGTATAGGCGGCGGTATTGGTGGCGGCGCTGGTATGGGTGTTGGCGGCGGTATTGGTGGCGGCGCTGGTGTTGGCGCAGGTGCTAGCGGCGGTATTGGTGGCGGCGCTGGTGTTGGCGCAGGTGCTAGTGGCGGCGGTATTGGTGGCGGCGCTGGTATGGGTGTTGGCGGCGGTATTGGTGGCGGCTCTGGTGTTGGCGGCGGTATTGGTGGCGGCTCTGGTGTTGGCGGCGGTATTGGTGGCGGCGCTGGTGTTGGCGCAGGTGCTAGCGGCGGTATTGGTGGCGGCGCTGGTGTTGGCGCAGGTGCTAGCGGCGGTATTGGTGGCGGCGCTGGTGGTGGCGCAGGTGCTAGCGGCGGTATTGGTGGCGGCTCTGGTGTTGGCGGCGGTATTGGTGGCGGCTCTGGTGTTGGCGGCGGTATTGGTGGCAGCCCTGGTGTTGGCGGCGGTATTGGTGGCGGCGCTGGTGTTGGCGCAGGTGCTAGCGGCGGTATTGGTGGCGGCGCTGGTGGTGGCGCAGGTGTTAGCGACGGTATTGGTGGGGGCGCTGGTGTTGGCGCAGGTGCTAGCGGCGGTATTGGTGGCGGCGCTGGTGTTGGCGCAGGTGCTAGTGGCGGCGGTATTGGTGGCGGCGCTGGTATGGGTGTTGGCGGCGGTATTGGTGGCGGCTCTGGTGTTGGCGGCGGTATTGGTGGCGGCGCTGGTGTTGGCGCAGGTGCTAGCGGCGGTATTGGTGGCGGCGCTGGTGTTGGCGCAGGTGCTAGCGGCGGTATTGGTGGCGGCGCTGGTGGTGGCGCAGGTGCTAGCGGCGGTATTGGTGGCGGCGCTGGTGGTGGCGCAGGTGCTAGCGGCGGTATTGGTGGGGGCGCTGGTGTTGGCGCAGGTTCTAGCGGCGGTATTGGTGGGGGCGGTATTGTGTGGGGGCGGTATTGGTGGCATCGCTGGTGTTGGCCCAGGTGCTGGCGGCGGTATTGGTGGCATCGCTGGTGTTGGCCCAGGTGCTGGCGGCGGTATTGGTGGCAGCGCTGGTGTTGGCGCAGGTGCAGGCGGCGCTATTGGCGCTGGTGTTGGTGCAGGCGGCGCTAGTGGTGGCGGCGCTGGTGGCGGAATCCTGGATCGTGCTCAGATCTCGGTCGTGGCCAATCCTATGCCGGAAATAATCAAAGCAGTGATTCAAACGGTCGTTCAGAAGATGGAACAGCAAATGGATTTGCTGCGCGCCTCTGCAGGTGTGTCCATGCATTCTGCCACTTTGTGAAAGATCCTATGCTTTGTATCTCGGCGATCAACTTGTAAACACTGTTCAACATCAGAATGCGGATGTTGAACAAAGTTTAAGCCAATTGGAATGCTCCTTTGCAATCACAAGCGTGCCGAAACTCACGCACCCCTATTTAAAATTTGAAATGAATATTCCAAAGGCATTTCTGTTTCTTCGTATGCTAAAAGACCTGATCCGCCGCTTGCTTAGATGTTGTAGGTACTGTATGTACGCCCCAGGGGTCTTCCTCCGTACTCACTGAAGATTCGAAACTTTGCAGATTACCTGGTTATAGCCATAATTTGTCGGTAGTAGATTAATGTTGTAGAAGCGTTTTGACCAAGATATCTATATAATAACTTATTACTTTGTAGGGGACTCCGGAATGCAGGGACTTTTTGGCGATGTGAGCAATACGGTGGACATGGTCATCGTGGGCAACAAACCAATCTGACAGCTGCTTCAGAGCCTGGCCATCGCCATCCACAGCCACATGGATCCCTTCACAACCGGCCAGATCCAGTGTCGCGTGCCCATCAACTGGCTGGAAGTGGAACAACTGACGTCACTGACAGACTTCCTGCGCGGTGGCTTCCTCTGCTCGCTCGATGGCGTCGTGCTGCCCAAGCCAATCAAGACCGCGATGGAACACACACTGGTGACGTCACTATCTGTGGTGGCCGACCTCGTGGTTCGGGCGTCGGAGGCAGCGGTCCAGAATGACCTAGTGACCTTCTTCATGACCTTGATCCGTAAGTAGTGCTTCATCCCTTGGCTTTTTTACGGCTTTGCATACGAAACCAATTTCAATATCCCTGGTTCTGAAGGAATCGAGACTTTACAATGGGTTTTCCTTGGAGGGAATGTCTGTTTACGATGTCTGACCGTGCGCTTACCATGTGATCTGTAACTAACTGTCAGGGGAAACTAGGGAGACCGTTTTCCGTGCTGCCGAGATCTCTGCCGTGGTGGACCGTATTGTGGACAGCGGGCGTCTCCAGGTGTTCGGTAAGACCATCGTTCGTGCTTTAATACAACTGTACGACATCCCATTGGTCCTGCCAATATGACAATAGCGCGAGTTTGCGGGGCGTTAGGCAATTTTATTGGCCCGACATCAAGCTGTAGCAGCCCGCCAATTTTCATTATCGGCCCGAGGCCGCAAGGCCGAGGGCGGATAATGAAAATGAAGGGCTGCTACAGCTTGATGAAGGGCCAATAAAATGCCTAACGCCAAGCAAAACTCGCGCTATTACTATTATTACGAGTTGAATTTAAATTTAAGGCGTTGACTTGTCTCTGCTTCTTTGGTTTAATTTCCGCATGCAACGACAAAAGTAAAGCATTTTGGGACTGACTGTCCGCAAATCGCAAGCCTTTCCACATATAGTTGGCCAGTCGCCTTTTTATGCCATATATATGTTGCCAAGAAACATAGCATGTGCAACTAGGCAACTAGTCATGGAAGCGGGCTATTTAAAGCTATAACTACAATTCTTTTGTGCGTGACGTCATGTTTCATTGTTCTATGCAGCGTCGCCATGGCAACGATTGTCGATTGCATGGACAGCAGGGCGGTTTGGGTCAGAATACGGCATTTTAGAGGCCTTCAGATGTAACGCTATTGTACTAGTTAACATGCCCACCAACTCGTAATAATAAATGATCCCCTTTGACGTGTTACTTTCTCTCTTGCAGTTGGGAAGGTAGTATCTGAAGGCAGAACCGATGAGCTCTCGAGACTGATGTTGGAAAGGTACGTTCATTTGGTCGTGGAATATTCGCAGAATATTCTCCTAGTTCAAAATGAAGACTCGAGGGTGTTTGTTTTTGGCTGCAGCTAAACTGATGCACACACAAAATGACTAGCGTTTGTTCTCACTTCGGTCCTTCTTTTTAAAGATACGGTAACTCATGGCTATGCACTTTCAGCTCGGCACTGACTCTGGCGGACTTGGAGCTGGGCTTGAAGAAGATCGAGGTTGTCCTGCGGGAGCTGGTCGCCGTGGTGGTGCAGGGCAAGGAGACTGTGCCTGGTGGTGGCAAGGAGGGGACTTGCCGTCGTGAAAAATGGTGGCCCTTCAACGTTATTGCCGGCCTCTTCCAGCGTTGAGCGGTGCATGTAGCCAAAAGTGAATAAACACATTTAACTACATTTTCTGTCTGCGTCCTCATGCCGGGTTTACAAGGTACGATCATGGCTTTAACAGTCGTAACAACGGTGGAAATATTGGTCAGTCAACAGTTCACACGGTCGAACCGCGTACCAATAAATTCAACAATTTTCACTATAGCCACCGAGCGATCATATTAAGGCATCGCGCGTCATAGCGTCATGCATACAAGCCACACTTACATTATCATTTTCATAATGCCAACGATGACGTCAACGTGATCATTTCAACGCTGACTGGTTAACAGTTCCTAAATCCTGAAATTTATCGAAAGTTTAGAACATGCGCTAAGTTTACACAGCGTGGAACACCGGCCCTATAATTGCAGTTCGTCGAAAACTTCATTTCTTGCCATGAACTTTACAACGTATTGATTGCATAGTGTGAACAGGGCATTAGGCTACGGAAATAGACTTGGCCCTGAATGGCGATTATGAAGACGGCCGCGGATATTTAATGTCCTGGACCGGTTTGTAGCCTCTACTTATCTCTGCAACTAAGATAAACCTCGTGCATCGCCCAACCTAGGCACTGTCAACGCTGCCCCACGCCACTATAAAGGTATTCCTCATGTGTAGTTCTGGTATTCTAATACGGGGACCCAGTGCCTGTCGGACACATGGACATTCTTGCAGTTGTAATGGTGTGAGGAATTCAATCTGGCAGACTATTGATCTACACTATCATTATGGCAAGTCTCAAGTGGTACCCACAATTCTGAACTCCTTTCGACGGGTTGACATGGTCCCCCCCCCCCCCCTGTGGTCTGATTGCGTCACTGGTCACGGGCGGGACGAAGGATTGGGTCACTCCTGTAGAGCATCCAGTCGTGATAATGAACTAGTCCTTTTATTTTACAGTTTTGCATTCTCAATATAATTTGTCTTCGCCACTAGGCCGGGGACACGACAACTATATACACGGTATGGGATACACGGAGCGGCAGGGGGACACGACAACTATATACACGGTATGGGATACACGGAGCGGCAGGGGGACACGACAACTATATACACGGTATGGGATACACGGAGCGGCAGGGGGACACGACAACTATATACACGGTATGGGATACACGGAGCGGCAGGGGGACACGACAACTATATACACGGTATGGGATACACGGAGCGGCAGGGGGACACGACAACTATATACACGGTATGGGATACACGGAGCGGCTGGGGGACACGACAACTATATACACGGTATGGGATACACGGAGCGGCAGGGGGACACGACAACTATATACACGGTATGGGATACACGGAGCGGCAGGGGGACACGACAACTATATACACGGTATGGGATACACGGAGCGGCAGGGGGACACGACAACTATATACACGGTATGGGATACACGGAGCGGCAGGGGGACACGACAACTATATACACGGTATGGGATACACGGAGCGGCAGGGGGACACGACAACTATATACACGGTATGGGATACACGGAGCGGCAGGGGGACACGACAACTATATACACGGTATGGGATACACGGAGCGGCAGGGGGACACGACAACTATATACACGGTATGGGATACACGGAGCGGCAGGGGGACACGACAACTATATACACGGTATGGGATACACGGAGCGGCAGGGGGACACGACAACTATATACACGGTATGGGATACACGGAGCGGCTGGGGGACACGACAACTATATACACGGTATGGGATACACGGAGCGGCAGGGGGACACGACAACTATATACACGGTATGGGATACACGGAGCGGCAGGGGGACACGACAACTATATACACGGTATGGGATACACGGAGCGGCAGGGGGACACGACAACTATATACACGGTATGGGATACACGGAGCGGCAGGGGGACACGACAACTATATACACGGTATGGGATACACGGAGCGGCAGGGGGACACGACAACTATATACACGGTATGGGATACACGGAGCGGCAGGGGGACACGACAACTATATACACGGTATGGGATACACGGAGCGGCTGGGGGACACGACAACTATATACACGGTATGGGATACACGGAGCGGCAGGGGGACACGACAACTATATACACGGTATGGGATACACGGAGCGGCAGGGGGACACGACAACTATATACACGGTATGGGATACACGGAGCGGCAGGGGGACACGACAACTATATACACGGTATGGGATACACGGAGCGGCAGGGGGACACGACAACTATATACACGGTATGGGATACACGGAGCGGCAGGGGGACACGACAACTATATACACGGTATGGGATACACGGAGCGGCAGGGGGACACGACAACTATATACACGGTATGGGATACACGGAGCGGCAGGGGGACACGACAACTATATACACGGTATGGGATACACGGAGCGGCAGGGGGACACGACAACTATATACACGGTATGGGATACACGGAGCGGCAGGGGGACACGACAACTATATACACGGTATGGGATACACGGAGCGGCAGGGGGACACGACAACTATATACACGGTATGGGATACACGGAGCGGCTGGGGGACACGACAACTATATACACGGTATGGGATACACGGAGCGGCAGGGGGACACGACAACTATATACACGGTATGGGATACACGGAGCGGCAGGGGGACACGACAACTATATACACGGTATGGGATACACGGAGCGGCAGGGGGACACGACAACTATATACACGGTATGGGATACACGGAGCGGCAGGGGGACACAACTATATACACGGTATGGGATAAACGGAGCGGCAGGGGGACACAACAACTATATACACGGTATGGGATACGCGGAGCGGCAGGGGGACACGACAACTATATACACGGTATGGGATACACGGAGCGGCAGGGGGACACGACAACTATATACACGGTATGGGATACACGGAGCGGCAGGGGGACACGACAACTATATACACGGTATGGGATACACGGAGCGGCAGGGGGACACGACAACTATATACACGGTATGGGATACACGGAGCGGCAGGGGGACACGACTATACACACGGTATGGGATACCCGGAGCGGCAGGGGGACACGACAACTATATACACGGTATGGGATACACGGAGCGGCAGGGGGACACGACAACTATATACACGGTATGGGATACGCGGAGCGGCAGGGGGACACGACAACTATATACACGGTATGGGATACACGGAGCGGCAGGGGGACACAACTATATACACGGTATGGGATACACGGAGCGGCAGGGGGACACGACAACTATATACACGGTATGGGATACACGGAGCGGCAGGGGGACACGACAACTATATACACGGTATGGGATACACGGAGCGGCAGGGTAGATCGACCACTCGACCCATACGGCTTAGTCCACGTCAGAAACCTACCACCACACTATCATGACCAGTACAACAAAGACCTATATCATACTACATGTATGTATATATAGTACTGACGTCATGTTAAGGATATTATGCAGGTCTGGTTATGTCCAGCGGGTCTCAGCGAGATGGGTTCTGGCCTATTCATGTGTCTAGTCCCAATGGGTGAGACTGCTCATCGTTCGCGTAAACCTTATGACAGAATATCTCCTTTCCCTAATATGCATATTGATGTACTTGTATATATACATATACAAATATACATGTACTAATGTACATGTACTAATGTACATGTACTAATATACATATACTAATATATAAATGCACATATACTAATGTACATATACTAATATACATATACTAATATACATATACTAATATACATATACTAATGTACATATACTAATATACATATACTAATATACATATACTAATATACATATACTAATGTACATATACTAATATACATATAGTAATATACATATACTAATATACATATACTAATATACATATACTAACATACATATACTAATATACATATAGTAATATACATATACTATTATACATATACTAATATTCATGTACATATACATATACTAATATACATATACTAATATACATATACTAATATACATATACTATTATACATATACTAATATTCATGTACATATACATATACTAATAAACATATACTAATATACATATACTAGTATACATATACTAATATACATATACTAATATACATATACTAATATACATATACTAATATACATATACTAATGTACATATACTAATATACATATACTAATATACATATACTAATATACATATACTAATGTACATATACTAATATACATATACTAATGTACATATACTAATATACATATACTAATATACATATACTAATATACATATACTATTATACATATACTAATATACATATACTATTATACATATACTAATATACATATACTAATATACATATACTATTATACATATACTAATATTCATGTACATATACATATACTAATATACATATACTAATATACATATACTAATATACATATACTAATATACATATACTATTATACATATACTAATATTCATGTACATATACATATACTAATATACATATACTAATATACATATACTAATATACATATACTAATATACATATACTAATATACATATACTAATGTACATATACTAATATACATATACTAATATACATATACTAATGTACATATACTAATATACATATACTAGTATACATATACTAATATACTTAGTGCGCAAGATCCCGTTTTTCTTTCGCCATTCTGGCCAAGTATAATAACTACGTGCAACACTGAAACATGCGATCATTTTGACCTTGAACGGTATAACAGCAGGAGTTCGATTATAATTTCTTATATACAAACCAGATCACATTAAGTGATTTATTAAATAGTTCTATGCTTATGATGAAAAGGTTATTAGATATTAATTGCTAAGTAATAATACAAGTTGCACTTTAAAAGCACCGGTAATCTAAATGTGAAATAGTTACAAACTGTAGACACTACATGTGTTAAATGATAAATTGCAACACATCGGACATTACTACCACGATAAAACCGTGTGCAGTCATCATAAATCATGTGTATCCGTCCTGTCTAGTGCCATCGTTTATGCGCTTTACTGATATGTCCGTGACCTCACTTGACCTATATAGTGACCTCACGTGACCTCCCGTGAATTTACGTGACCTCACGTGACCTGTAGCACCGCGGGTAAGTCCTGCGCCCGCTCATCATTGGCGTTCACGTGACCATTACTTCCGGCCCGCGTGCCATGCGGGCCTCCGTTGTCGGCCATATTGGATTCCACGCCGTTGGTTTCCGACGCGTCTGACGTCATGGCGTTGATATTGGCAACGCCTTCCGTGTCGACGTTGGCCGCGGGGTTTGTGTACCCTACGGATGGGTGGCCAGCAGAACTGCTCATGCTTGTTTCCGCCATGTTGGATTCTGAAGCGTCGTGGGCTGAGAGTGCACCTTGGTCTGGTCCGCTGACGTACCGCACCGCCTAGCGAACAGGTCAGAATCAGCGTCATATGTACTAAATAACCATTACAGCTGTTCCAAGGTCAAATATTTCTAATAACACGCAACTGTAATAATGGTAATATTGTGAAACAAAAATGCAGATATACAACAAGTTCGTCAAATCATATCACAGTTTTGTGACACTTTAAACAGTTTAAGAGAGGCTTCCATTACTTTGCAAAGTTTTGGACGTGTACTTTTCTCATTTATAGAATTTATATATTGAAATATTGTTAAACGTAGCATGCCATTCGGTGTCATGGTTTATTGGCGACTTCGTATTGAAACATAATTAAGGCGTTCTACGAGGATAAGCATTGCTCCTAGCAACTAACACAGCAACGGGAGCCTGACGCCTTGCTCCGTCTCACAGCACGGTGTGACGTCTTACCGTGCGGCGCTTGCAGCACCCCGCGTACAGCGCCAGAGCCGTCAGACAGATGGCCAGCAGGGTGGCGACCGTCCCCACGCACCCCAGGGCCACCAGCACCCCGTCCAGGGCCTGCCGCGATGCCTGCCAACAGACAAGGGAGCCATAGGTGGATATAACGTGGAGATTACGCAGAGATTGCGCGGAGATTACGTGGAGATTATGTTGACATTACGTTGCCCTTGGCAACTAGGAAAAGTGAGATGACGTCACTTGAGGCTGGCAACCTATCATCACTGAAGAACAAGGCATGTTGGGGTGGGGGTGCCAAGACCTGAATTGTGATTTCCATACTAGCCTTCGTCAGAAATACAGCATTTCATTAATAGCTCGCCCACAACACATTCCTAAAGCATGTATAATACCTGCACAGTACATCCCTCTCCTAACTAGGGCGTCCGCCATTATCCACTCATATATAGGGTCGTTGCCCGGGGTATCACCATGGATACTTACCAATGAGTGGGGGGTTTTGAGCTGGGCATCACGGGCCGCCTCCGTCCGGTAACCAACGAGACCCGCGGACACCACCGTCACACACAGAGCCAGGCTGCAGACCGACAACACCAGGAGCGCCATCACCTGGGAGAATAAAACACCGTACAGGGCGTGTCATAACGCCATAACCTCGGACAACGAAGCCCCGCGCAGGTTGTGTCATAACGCCATCACCCAGGACAACGAAGCCCTGTACAGGGTGTGTCGTAACGCCATCACCCAGGACAACGAAGCCCTGTACAGGGTGTGTCGTAACGCCATCACCCCGGACAACGAAGCCCCGTACATGATGTGTCATAACGCCATCACCCAGGGCAACGAAGCCCCGTACATGGTGTGTCGCAACGCCATCACCCCGGACAACGAAGCCCCGTACATGATGTGTCATACGCCATCACCCCGGACAACGAAGCCCCGTACAGGGTGTGTCATAACGCCATCACCCAGGACAACGAAGCCCCGTACAGGGTGTGTCGTAACGCCATCACCCCGGACAACGAAGCCCCGTACATGATGTGTCATACGCCATCACCCAGGACAACGAAGCCCCGTACATGATGTGTCATACGCCATCACCCAGGACAACGAAGCCCCGTACAGGGTGTGTCATAACGCCATCACCCAGGACAACGAAGCCCCGTACAGGGTGTGTCGTAACGCCATCACCCCGGACAACGAAGCCCCGTACAGGGTGTGTCGTAACGCCATCACCCAGGACAACGAAGTACCGTACAGGGTGTCATAACGCCATCACCCAGGACAACGAAGCCCCGTACATGATGTGTCATACGCCATCACCCAGGACAACGAAGCCCCGTACATGATGTGTCATACGCCATCACCCAGGACAACGAAGCCCCGTACAGGGTGTGTCATAACGCCATCACCCAGGACAACGAAGCCCCGTACAGGGTGTGTCGTAACGCCATCACCCAGGACAACGAAGCCCCGTACAGGGTGTGTCGTAACGCCATCACCCAGGACAACGAAGTACCGTACAGGGTGTGTCGTAACGCCATCACCCAGGACAACGAAGCCCCGTACAGGGTGTGTCGTAACGCCATCACCCCGGACAACGAAGCCCCGTACATGATGTGTCATACGCCATCACCCAGGACAACGAAGCCCCGTACAGGGTGTGTCATAACGCCATCACCCAGGACAACGAAGCCCCGCACAGGGTGTGTCGTAACGCCATCACCCCGGACAACGAAGCCCCGTACAGGGTGTGTCGTAACGCCATCACCCAGGACAACGAAGTACCGTACAGGGTGTCATAACGCCATCACCCAGGACAACGAAGCCCCGTACAGGGTGTGTCGTAACGCCATCACCCAGGACAACGAAGTACCGTACAGGGTGTCATAACGCCATCACCCAGGACAACGAAGCCCCGTACAGGGTGTGTCGTAACGCCATCACCCCGGACAACGAAGCCCCGTACAGGGTGTGTCGTAACGCCATCACCCAGAACAACGAAGTACCGTACAGGGTGTGTCATAACGCCATCACCCAGGACAACGAAGCCCCGTACAGGGTGTGTCGTAACGCCATCACCCCGGACAACGAAGCCCCGTACAGGGTGTGTCGTAACGCCATCACCCAGAACAACGAAGTACCGTACAGGGTGTGTCGTAACGCCATCACCCAGGACAACGAAGCCCCGTACAGGGTGTGTCGTAACGCCATCACCCCGGACAACGAAGCCCCGTACAGGGTGTGTCGTAACGCCATCACCCAGGACAACGAAGCCCCGTACAGGGTGTGTCGTAACGCCATCACCCAGGACAACGAAGTACCGTACAGGGTGTGTCGTAACGCCATCACCCAGGACAACGAAGCCCCGTACAGGGTGTGTCGTAACGCCATCACCCCGGACAACGAAGCCCCGTACATGATGTGTCATACGCCATCACCCAGGACAACGAAGCCCCGTACAGGGTGTGTCATAACGCCATCACCCAGGACAACGAAGCCCCGTACAGGGTGTGTCGTAACGCCATCACCCCGGACAACGAAGCCCCGTACAGGGTGTGTCGTAACGCCATCACCCAGGACAACGAAGTACCGTACAGGGTGTCATAACGCCATCACCCAGGACAACGAAGCCCCGTACAGGGTGTGTCGTAACGCCATCACCCAGGACAACGAAGTACCGTACAGGGTGTCATAACGCCATCACCCAGGACAACGAAGCCCCGTACAGGGTGTGTCGTAACGCCATCACCCAGGACAACGAAGCCCCGTACAGGGTGTGTCGTAACGCCATCACCCAGGACAACGAAGCCCCGTACAGGGTGTGTCGTAACGCCATCATCCCGGACAACGAAGTACCGTACGGGGTGTCATAACGCCATCACACCAGGATAATGAATAGTATAGCATAGAAGCAATAATAAGCTACACGGCGAGTCATAACGCAATCACATAGAATAAATATACAGGATGACGCAGACCATCCCGTCATGTATAATAAATTGCTAAGAATGATGGGCCAATGTGGCCTTGAACGGGAAATAAAGCACACAGCATACCTCCGAAGACGCGGAGAGCCAGCACGATGTGTACAAACATGGTGCTCACACAATACCAAGGAGGCAAATAGTGTGTACACACAGTATGTGGTGTACACACGTCACTGATGTGCTCCATACTCATAATTTCGTACAACCAACTTTGTAATATGATGAACGATATGATAAAATAAAAAAAAATTGATTAAAAAAAATTAAATGATCAAAAAAAAACATAATCAAAATAAAAAAAGCACGATCAATTAAAGTAGAACAAACGGTCAAAAGAATTGGTCTATATAGCGCAACTGATGAATAATCTCTAGACCAGAAGATTATGCTTTCCATATATCTAAGCAATGTCCTCACCGCCCAGGCCTGCTTCTTGAACTTGAACGATGCCAACAAGCCAAGCACGCCACAAACTATCAACTGAAAGAAAAGGGAATTGTTCTTAACGATCTATTTGTTACGGATGTTGATATGTTGATATCGATAAACATGTTCTGTCGTGAGACTGACTGCGTAATTGTTTGCTCCAGACGGACATAGCTATGATGTTTGTATTCTAATTAATATATATATATATACATGTATATTGTGATCCTCACAAATGTAATCTCAAGTGAGCAAAAATACTCATTCGTAATAGGCAGATAAGGACCGGCATCCCAATCTACGGTTGTGACGCGCCCTCAACACCCCCTCCCCCCATTTCCCGAGACCGGTTGTGATGCGCCCCCCCCCCGCTCTCACCCCCAACCCACCCCCGCTTACCGGGACGGTGGTGATGAGCCCCCCCCCCCCACCTTCTCACCGGGACGGTGGTGATGAGCCCCCCTCCCGCTTACCGGGACGGTGGTGGTGAGCGCCCCCACCCCGCTTACCGCGACGGTAGTGATCAGCCCCAACCCACCCCCCGCATACCGGGACGGTGGTGGTGAGCCCCCCCCCCCCCCCCCCTCCGCTTACCGGGACGGTGGTGGTAAGCCCCCCCCCCCTCTCTGACCGGGACGGTGGTGGTAAGCCCCCCCCCCACTCTGACCGGGACGGTGGTGATGAGCCCCCCTCCCGCTTACCGGGACGGTGGTGGTGAGCGTCCCCCCCCCCGCTTACCGGGACGGTGGTGACCAGCCCCAACCCACCCCCCGCTTACCGGGACGGTGGTGGTGAGCCCCCCTCCCGCTTACCGGGACGGTAATGATCAGCCCCAACCCACCCCCCGCTTATCGGGACGGTGGTGATGAACGCTCCCCCCTCTCACCGGGACGGTGGTGATGAGCCCCCCCCCCCCTCTTACCAGGACGGGGGTGATAAGCCCCCCCCCCCCCAACGACCCCTTCCCCGATTACCGGGACGGTTGTGATCATCCCCACCCCACCTCCTGCTCACCGGGACGGTGGTGATGAGCCCCCCTCCCCTCTCACCGGGGCGGTGGTGATGAGCCCCCCCTCCCCGCTTACCGGGACGGTGGTGATGAGCCCCCCCCCCCCCCCCCCTCCCCCCGCTTACCGGTACGGTGGTGATGAGGGCGCTGGACCCCGCGCTCGGCAATGAGTGGATCAAGATGGCGGCCACTCCAAACACCGCCAGCAAACTGCCCGCCAGGATGTCCACCACAGCCACCCACTTCGTGACCTTGACATTAAAGTCGGGAAGGATGGTCTTGACCTTCCGTCTGACCTTGGCAAGGTGTGTTTCTTCCTCCATTGTGACCTGCGAAACTTGACAAGACGTTTGGTCCACTACAAGTGTTGTAAATTAAAACATAATAACATGTTATACATATGTTTTGTCGAATACATGAACGAGTCTATTGCTAGCTATTCAATTCCCTTGGTATCATGTAGATACCGCATGTAATGGCATTACGTGGAGATTACGTGGAGATTACGTGGAGATCACGTGGAGATTACGTGGAGATTACGTTGCCCTTGGGAACTTGGAAATTGAGATGCCGTCACTTGACGCTGGCGACTTAATGTCACTGAAAAATGGGGCCAGCTATAATTGTGACGTAATACCAGTCTACATTTAGTGCCAATTAAGAGAAATGTTGCTTTTCAATAATAACTTTCCCACAATACATTTCTAAAGCATGTACAAAACCCTTCACCTATTGCACAGTGCATCCCTCTAAGTTTTAAGTAGTCAATCCAAACCAACGGGATATTACCTTGGGAGGTTGGGAGCGAAACAGACAAGTTATTGTGAAAATCAAGGTGTTTATCAAGAGGAGAGGGAATACCTTTTCCGATCTCCGCGATTGGCATCCAGGAATTCTTCCGGGGATCGTTATCCGCACAATTCCTGGTTCAACGCGAAGACCATTTCCCTATTTACCGCGATCCGTTATTAATAGCAGTCTGTAAATTCCTCGACATTCGCAATATCACTTTTAATGTGTTTCTTTTTCGCGCCCAGTCTTGAACATTCCTCATCTTCTGGAGATTCTATATTTCTTTCCCTAATTCTTGGGAATTCGCGATTCAGAGGGGATACCCCCCCCCCCCCGCAAACAATGGGGGCCTTTCTTATTTGGGATAGATGGGATGTAATTACGTTGAGTGCGCAGAAACCCGCCCCCCCCCCCCCTCTCCTCTCAGTTTCCAAAAGTGGCCTATGGTCCAAGTCGCACTTCTAATTTCATGCACGCTAAGGAAAATACCTGTGTCGCTATATCCTTGAGCTATATGTTGAAGTGCAAAGTGTGGGCACATGGCCTACTAACCATGCTAACAACCATGCACTTCTGGCACTGGTACACTTGTTACTTACCTACACTATTCCAAGCCCTGAATGTGCTTACAGTCACGCTCCGCCGATCGGCCGCACCACACAGTGGAAGAGATCGACAAGCGTGAACTGAGGTGTTTTGGCCGAGACAGCTTGGTGTCTCCGTTAGCTGGTCAGGTAAGGCTAGATCCGCCAGCACAAACAGCTAGTCCGTATATGTTACTAGCGACCATCAGCTGTTGTCTAAGTGATGTCATTCTCGCATCTTCTGGTCCTGTCACTGTATCATGCAGCCGCTATATATGACGTCACTTCGATGGCGTCTGCCTATTGTTCTAGCGTCTCTCTGAAGTTCAGACTTCCATCACTTCGGCAACATATGTATGTTGTGTGTGGCAGGATTGGGTGGGTGTTTGGCTGGCGGCAGTGGGGCGGAGGGAGGGGGTCGGGGGGTCTGGAGGCAGTGGGGCGGAGGGAGGGGGTCTGGGGGTCTGGGGGTCAGGCGGCGGGGCCCGGCTGGGCGCCTGGTGGCCCCTGGTGTCCCCAGCGCTCCAGCTAGCGGTGATGATGTCTACCTCAGGCGTTTTGTCCTCACCGCTGTACACAACTCAACTAGGTGACCGGCGAACGTGCAATAAATTAAAATGAATGACTTCTAAACAGTACTGTGTCGGTAAAAATGGCGGTCTGCAAGGGATACTACGCTCGTTGGCTGCTGAAATAGAGACAGTGGACATCAGCATAGAAAGTGGTACTACGGGTTACTTATTACACTGAACCCTGTGGCGAGGTGGTTACTCTTTATGATAGTAGTAATACGGGTTACTAACAGTGACCCATGTGACGAGGTGGTCACTCTTTATGAGGGCGGTAATACGGGTTACTTACAGTGAAACATGTGGCGACGTGTTCACTCTTTATGAGAGCGGTCACTCTTTATGAGATTGGTCACTCTTTATGAGAGCGGCCACTCTTTATGAGAGCGGTCACTCTTTATCAGATCGGTAATACGGGTTATTTAGAGTAAACCATGGAGTGAGGTGGTCACTCTTGATGAGAGCGGTATTAGGGTTACTTACAGTGAACCATGAAGTGAGGTGGTCACTCTTGATGAGAGCGGTAATATGGCTTCCTTACAGTGAACCATGAAGTGAGGTGGTCACTCTTGATGAGAGCGGTATTAGGGTTACTTACAGTGAACCATGAAGTGAGGTGGTCACTCTTGATGAGAGCGGTAATATGGCTTCCTTACAGTGAACCATGAAGGGAGGTGGTCACTCTTGATGAGAGCGGTATTAGGGTTACTTACAGTGAACCATGAAGTGAGGTGGTCACTCTTGATGAGAGCGGTAATATGGCTTCCTTACAGTGAACCATGGAGTGAGGTGGTCACTCTTGATGAGAGCGGTATTAGGGTTACTTACAGTGAACCATGAAGTGAGGTGGTCACTCGTGATGAGAGCGGTAATATGGCTTCCTTACAGTGAACCATGAAGGGAGGTTGTCACTCTTGATGAGAGCGGTATTAGGGTTACCTACAGTGAACCATAAAGTGAGGTGTTCACTCTTGATGAGAGCGGTAATACGAGTTACTAACAGTGAAATATGTGGCAAGGTGGTCACTCTTTATGAGAGCGGTAATATGGCTTCCTTACAGTGAACCATGAAGTGAGGTGGTCACTCTTGATGAGAGCGGTATTAGGGTTACTTACAGTGAACCATGAAGTGAGGTGGTCACTCTTGATGAGAGCGGTAATATGGCTTCCTTACAGTGACCCATGAAGTGAGGTGGTCACTCTTGATGAGAGCGGTATTAGGGTTACTTACAGTGAACCATGAAGTGAGGTGGTCACTCTTGATGAGAGCGGTAATATGGCTTCCTTACAGTGAACCATGAAGGGAGGTTGTCACTCTTGATGAGAGCGGTATTAGGGTTACTTACAGTGAACCATGAAGTGAGGTGGTCACTCTTGATGAGAGCGGTAATATGGCTTCCTTACAGTGAACCATGAAGGGAGGTTGTCACTCTTGATGAGAGCGGTATTAGGGTTACTTACAGTGAACCATGAGGTGAGGTGGTCACTCTTGATGAGAGCGGTAATATGGCTTCCTTACAGTGAACCATGGAGTGAGGTGGTCACTCTTTATGAGAGCGGTATTAGGGTTACTTACAGTGAACCATGAAGTGAGGTGGTCACTCTTGATGAGAGCGGTAATATGGCTTCCTTACAGTGAACCATGAAGGGAGGTTGTCACTCTTGATGAGAGCGGTATTAGGGTTACTTACAGTGAACCATGAGGTGAGGTGGTCACTCTTGATGAGAGCGGTAATATGGCTTCCTTACAGTGAACCATGAAGTGAGGTGGTCACTCTTGATGAGAGCGGTATTAGGGTTACTTACAGTGAACCATGAAGTGAGGTGGTCACTCTTGATGAGAGCGGTAATATGGCTTCCTTACAGTGAACCATGAAGGGAGGTTGTCACTCTTGATGAGAGCGGTATTAGGGTTACCTACAGTGAACCATGAAGTGAGGTGGTCACTCTTGATGAGAGCGGTAATATGGCTTCCTTACAGTGAACCATGAAGGGAGGTTGTCACTCTTGATGAGAGCGGTATTAGGGTTACCTACAGTGAACCATGAAGTGAGGTTGTCACTCTTGATGAGAGCGGTAATATGGCTTCCTTACAGTGAACCATGAAGTGAGGTGGTCACTCTTGATGAGAGGGGTAATATGGCTTCCTTACAGTGAACCATGAAGTGAGGTGGTCACTCTTGATGAGAGGGGTAATATGGCTTCCTTACAGTGAACCATGGAGTGAGGTGGTCACTCTTTATGAGAGCGGTAATATGGCTTCCTTACAGTGAACCATGAAGTGAGGTGGTCACTCTTGATGAGAGCGGTATTAGGGTTACTTACAGTGAACCATGAAGTGAGGTTGTCACTCTTGATGAGAGCGGTATTAGGGTTACTTACAGTGAACCATGAAGTGAGGTGGTCACTCTTGATGAGAGCGGTAATATGGCTTCCTTACAGTGAACCATGGAGTGAGGTGGTCACTCTTTATGAGAGCGGTATTAGGGTTAGTTACAGTGAACCATGAAGTGAGGTGGTCACTCTTGATGAGAGGGGTAATATGGCTTCCTTACAGTGAACCATGTGGCGAGGTGTTCACTCTTTATGAGGGCGGTAATATGATGTCCTTACAGTGAACCATGAAGTGAGGTGGTCACTCTTATTGAGAGCGGTATTAGGGTTACTTACAGTAAACCATGAAGCGGGGGGGGGGGGGGGTCATAATACATTGCTAGCTTTGAGTGGGTTCCGCGTCCCCCCCCCTTTTTCACCGCCAAAATCAACTCGGTTGGGGCGTTTTAAGGCCAAAATCCGTTCATTCGGGGCGTTTTACCGCTAAAATCCTCTCGGAAGCAGTATTTTTTTTTCTATATGGGTATCATTTTTAGTACAAATATCCGCTCTATATGGGTATTATTTTCATAAAAAAATATCCGTTCTATAGGCATACTTTTTTTCCTCACAAATATCCGCTCTCTCAAGCATCGATCAATACACCCGTAATACCCCAGACCAGAATTGTATAGTAGTGCCTCCTCCTCCATCTCCTAGGGTAATGTCATTCCGGGTGAGATTATTTGCAGCCAATAGCTAGTTTAGTGTGATCATTCTTTAAATTAATCTGTCTGAAGAGAGGACATATTTGTACCAAAGAAGTTAAAGACAGGTCGATGCATGGTCGGCTGACGGGTACGCCTCACCCCAACCGTTCAACTTGGGAGATCAACAAGCGCCTCAGAGCCAGCGTCCGCGATCGTAGCGCCCCCACTATGACCGGAGAGTGCTTCCGTAGCGCTACTAGCGCCACCAAGCGTCAAAATGAGTGTCAACATGATTTTCCAGCAAAAATAAGAGTGTATAATCTGTTTTTGTCGTTATGCAGCTTGCATCGCAGACGTCAATGAAGGTTTCGGATCAGACAAAGAAAGCTGTTTTAGGTAAAGGTGCAAATAAGTTAATTATGTTATTTTGCAAACACTGCTGATTGAGTATTTACATTGCAAGCGTGGGCGATAATATGATTGCCGGGGCGATTCGTACCACTGGCACTCGGTTCGTGAGATGGAAGCCTGTGTAGATCTATGCCCTATAATAACAAGAGGGTAAGCAAGCTCTGAGGCTCAAACCAAAACACCAAAATATTAAAGGCTTATTTGTTATATATAGGGTATACACAGGGCATAGGACTTCCATCTCACGAACCGAGTGCCCATGATTCGTACGGGCAATATTATTGAATACACTCGTGTTACCTATCTTCGTGGGCATAAGAATTTATTATGAAGATTTTACGGCATCTATCACTTCGTTCGTTTGTCTGTGTGTATGTGCTCGCGCTCTGTAAGTCGCAAAATGTAACATTTCGTTCTGTAACTTTACCCATCGATAGGTATTCAATATGGCTCGATCAAGTTCGTTAGCGGGATATATAGGTCAAAGGTCAAGGTGACAGGATTTTTTGCTTTGTTCCTTAACCATTGCCATTGGTAGATAGGACCAAAAATCAGGAAAGTTACTATAACGTTCACAGTTTTTATTTAATTATGCTGTACATTATGTCACGTGTTGAGCCTGTAGGTAACTTTTATCACGTCTTTGAATTTTGCAAATCGCCAAAGTAGTTTGTCTGCACAAAATTGCTAACATAGGACTTTGACATAGGACTCTATGAGAAGTATTAACTATTAAAAACAGCTGGTTGACAACCATGATGTGTCTCCGGAGACTCGTCACTTGGCTTATCGAGATGTCAACATAGTGCGCCTCGCTAATCTTCTTATAACAACATTACAGCGAGGCTCTTCACTGCCGCAGTGCCAGTGTAGGCATACTGTTGTCAGGGGCTGGGGAGGGGGAAGTTCAAGCTGGGGTGGTGGGATGATTGAGTTCGTTGCTATGAAACTAATGTGCATGGTAGGGATGTCAAAAACTAGAAATGTAGACCAAAACTAAATAAATGGGCAGTTTGGTTTTTTTAGTGGTCCACCGAGCGAGATCGTTGAGCCTGGGGGTGAAACTAAAGAGTGATTGGATGGGGCCAACAATTGAGAGGATGCTCACTATAGCGACAGTTTTAGAGCTGTCGGATCTGAGGGGATCAATATGGATCTGAGGTATCAAATATGCCAAATAAAGATCTGAGGGGTCAATTTAGATCTAAGGTGTCAAATCTAGATCTGAGGGGCTAAATACGTCACAAATAATGTCTAGTCAACTCAATTGTTAAGGTCAAGGTCATTGTAGTGGACAGAAGACATAATCCGGATTTTACATTTTACGTCATTTTCACTCTACGGGTAATGCAATCTCGTTTCTTTATCTGGCGGAATTATCACTCATATCCCCTGAATTTCTGTTTGCAATAAAACTGGTTGGTTGTTGTTTATCCACTGTAAAATATTCATGATCGTACATGTAAGAATGGTTCACTAACTAGCAGACATTTGTTGACATGTCACATTAGGATGGCAATGTGCCGCGTAACCTAATTTTGTGGGCTTACGTCATTGGCACGCACAGTCGCTCACAGAGGTATGGATGGCCGATCAACTTGAAAAAAAAAAAATTGGAATGATTCAGTCTAAAGGTGTCTCAGAATATGATCTCTTAAAAGTTTGTTCTGGGACACCGAACTTCCCGGCGGCCTTCCGGAAGGATGCCTTTTTCTGTTTAACGTCGATGTAAGCCATGGTGAGGGACGTTGCAGAGTAAGACCGATATTTGTGCCTCTTGGGCGTTGGGGAGTCCTGGAAATTAATTTATTGCCTTCGATGAACAAATATTAAAAATAAAATAATATGCTGTACAGTATTAACCAAAGCGTTTATGGTGGTTTTATGTCTTTTAAGCATTGGACTTGGCCTTTAAAATTGCACAAAACCACTGATGGCATATATATTTTATAGAAGGATATGGCTCAGTTGGCTTTCCATACTTTGTTCTTTATGCATGAAAATATTTTGCGCTGATCACGTGATCTGATAACCCAGTTCAACTGTTAGCAGACGATTGTCACTAATTTCAAATTTCAGCTTAGTTTCTTTTAAAATAGGTAAAATTAAAATATTGATAAATTGGTATTTGCTAAAAATGCGCTATACATCATGTTTTCCAAAGTGCTTGTTCAACAGGAGATGAACCAAAACCAGTTCCTCGAAATCATGAAACTATCGAGAGAGCTGGTTTGCTGGTGTCAGTGCCACAAAACTACAAGCACAGTCCAAATGGAGGGAGGGAACTGAGCAAGATGGCACCGGTTTCCACCCCCAATATCGCATCTTTAACTACTTTAACTGGCCCAATAAAATTATAAGTTGGATTTTTAACTAATCTATTAATTTTACCTTGAACAACTAGTTCAGGCAGTATTTGTCATCCCATAGCCAACAGTCTTAGGACAGTAACATGTTATTTTCAGGCTAATACTATAATTAATAATAAATAGAGACTTCTAAACAAAAGTTAGATACTAATTTAGTAATAGACAGTTTATTCTCGAGTTGAAAATGCAGAAAATGGCAGATTTATACTGTTACAATTTCATAAATCAATGGGCATGACCCATGCCACTGCATTAATACATGTTGAAACTAGATAAATAAAACGATTCGTTGCTATAGTAGGTAAACCATTGAAATATAAACAGGTTTCCTGTCAATTTCATTTAAAACAAATATGCCCCAAGCTGATTGCAAATTGTATGGCACCAAATCATGTTACAGCTACTCCACCCCCATCTATTTCCCTCTAGTGCGCTGCATAGTCAATTCGGGCTATGTCAGGTAACCTCTTTCCCCCTCCTTTAACCCGGCTGATGTAGCCCATGGAGTGCTGTACCCATCAATGGCTTCGCCTCCTTTTTCCGATGATCATTCGCACCTGTGAGAGAAGCCTGTTACTGGCTGTGTGTAAGAAAACAAGACTGGCGCTATTTAAAAAGTACTCAACAGGGCTTTACTAAATGTCACTGTATTCCTAATAAATAAAACATTGACCAAATGTTATTAAAAAACAAAATTCACCACTGTATGTACAATTGCGTGAGGAGTTGTCAAAGAAGGGAAAACATAAAGGTTATCTTTCTCAATGTAGCTTTTTTAACATTTCAGCATAAGGAGGGGTCACCATGTCTGATGTCCCTGTGCCTGCGACATGGAAGAAGAGGACGATAAAGCTGAATCGACCGAGGAAGCCTGCTGGTGGTGAAGCAGGCCCACCACATGTCTGTGACGGTGCCAAGGTGGTGAAGCCTGCTGGCGGTGAAGCAGGCCCACCACATGTCTGTGATGGTGTCAAGGCGGTGAAGCTATCGATACCTGGTGACAATGATCGCCATGGTGATGCGGCGCCCACACCCACGCCGCCTGAGGTCTCCATGCCAACCACCTCACCGCCTCAGGCCCCAGTCTCCACACCGGGGGTGGCGGTTGCTAAGAGACGGCTGAGAGCTGACCCCAAACGAAAGCCTGACAATGGCCAGGCCGAGGAGGAGGGAAGTGCCAAGAAGAAACACAAGTCACACCACCATTCTCGTAAGAAGCATAAAAAGGATAGACAGAAAAGCGATCGATCAGATTCGACAAAAGACCGTAAGAAGAGGGAGACTAGAGCGATCAATGAGGATAAAGGCGCAGATGTCAAGAACACAGCTGTTACTATTCCAAAGGAGGACGCTGCCCAACAATCTCAGGATACTGTCAGGATACGTCCAGATGCTGTCAGTCCCCGAGATGCCAATCTGTTGTCGGAAAGTTCCTCATCCGTATCCAGTAAATCCGCTGATACTAGGTGTGTATCTCCTGTTGATCCAGGCGCAGACGCTGGGCAGGTGCGCGCTAAGGCTCAAGCTGCGGGTGACGATGGACTCTGTGAAGGGGACCGACAAGAGCGGCGGACGGTGAGTATAACTCGCCACCCCCCGCGGCCTAGCGTGGAGAGTGACACTGGCAAGGCGACTGGTGGGAGGACGGCGCCGGAGAAGAACCCTCAGACCGAGCCCTCTACAGGTGTGACGGTGCAGGGCGGGGCCAAAGGGCGCCCGGGTAGTCCTCAGCGGGGGGAGCGGGGCGCCGGGGTGGAGGGGGCTCAAACCAAGGACGGGAAGTCTGGGCGTGCCCACAGAGTGGGGGAAGCTGTCTCCAGGGACCGCGCTGCCCGTGACTCCAGTCACGACGTGGAGGAGACTCAAACCAAGGACGGGAAGTCTGGGCGTCCCCATAGAGTGGAGGAATCTGTCCACAGCGACCGCGCTGCCCGTGACTCCAGTCACGACGTGGACGAGGCTCAAACCAAGGACGGGAAGTCTGGGCGTCCCCACAGAGTGGGAAAATCTGTCTCCAGGGACCGCGCTAGCCGTGATTCCAGTCACGACGTGGAGGAGGCTCAAGCCAAGGACGGGAAGTCTGGGCGTCCCCATAGAGTGGGAAAATCTGTCTCCAGGGACCGCGCTAGCCGTGATTCCAGTCACGACGTGGAGGAGGCTCAAGCCAAGGACGGGAAGTCTGGGCGTCCCCATAGAGTGGGGGAAGCTGTCTTCAGGGTCCGCGCTAGCCGTGATTCCAGTCACGACGTGGAGGAGGCTCAAGCCAAGGACGGGAAGTCTGGGCGTCCCCATAGAGTGGGGGAAGCTGTCCACAGCGACCGCGCTGCCCGTGACACCAGTCACGACGTGGAGGAGGCTCAAGCCAAGGACGGGAAATCTGGGCGTCCCCATAGAGTGGGGGAAGCTGTCCACAGCGACCGCGCTGCCCGTGACTCCAGTCACGACGTGGACGAGGCTCAAACCAAGGACGGGAAATCTGGGCGTCCCCATAGAGTGGGGGAAGCTGTCCACAGCGACCGCGCTGCCCGTGACTCCAGTCACGACGTGGAGGAGGTGAGACGTGTCAGACTACAACCAACAGAGGCAAGCGCACCTCAAGCACGTGACGTGGTGTCCAGCAAGACGGACCGGGCAAAGAAATCGAATCACAGGGATAGAAAAAGGTATAAAAGAGACAGAAGTAAAGAGAAATCCAAACGAGACAAGCACAAGTCAAAGAAGCACAAGAATAAGAAGAGGAGACACGAGCACTCGGAGTCGGGCAGCAGTGGGACGGAGGTGAGCGGCGGCGGCGGCGATGGCGGCGGCGGGGACTTCTACGCCAGCTGGAAGCTTCACAAGCACGAGTTCGAGACGGGGGAGGAGGGTGGGCGATCTGCCACGTGTAGCCCGCTGGGCGATAATGGGGGATCTGGCGTTGCTACCCCGGGGCAGGAATCTCCAGCAGAGGACACGTTCATCTCGCCGTCCATGTTAAAGGAGCGCCGGGGTCGGAGGCCCGCCCCTGAGCAGCCGGTCATTCACGGTGAGTCGGGGGGTCACGTGAAGCCGAAGCTAAGCTGGATCGACCCCGAGGAGGCCGACTGTTTCGTGGAGGTGGCGCGGGGCCGGCAGGAGGCGGACCGGAAAGACGGGGCGCTGCCCAGAGACCAGAGCCAGCCCAACGCCACGCCAGACGCCAACCTCCAGCAACAGGCCAGAGACCTACTGGACAAGGTCAAGATCAGTAAGACAGCGGCGCAAATACAAGTTGTGGACGTAACATCTTTGGCGTCCGCTTTGAAAGCCCCGGGTGTGATCGCTAAGATTGAACCAGTGGACCGCAAGGATATCTGTGAGCCAGGGATTGGCACAGCGGAAACTGTCGTCAAGAGGGCGATAATACAGACATCATGGACTCTGGAATCTCATTGCGAGAAAGCTAAAGTCTCCGAGTCCGAAACAAACGTGATCGCTTCGAAGGTCAAGGACGTTGATGCTGCCTTGACTAAGGAGGATGGGGTTCAAGTACGAGAAATGCCGGTAATCGCTGATACGGTAACGAGAACTAGTACTGCCCAAGGCGGAAAGCAGACCGAAGTGAGGGTTCTAGAGGCTGACCAACGTGTATCATTCTCGTCCAGCGCTAAGCCGCTAGGCGGCGCTGGCGTCAAGACCATGAACGCTGCTACCAAGAAGACTCCTGGCTTCAACCTCAAGCTGGGAATCCGGATTTCGGACTCGAGCGCGGCGCTGATAGCTTCGGGAACCCGTGTGGAGCACGATCCCCGCAAACAGAACATGGAGGAAGGTAGGACTGGCCCACTGGGCCGCCAGCATGCTATAAGCATATAAGGGGGAGCTCTTTACTGGTGCTTTCCAAGTTTTGTCGGGGCCGCCTCGATAGCTCAGTGGGTGCTCTGGCCACCTGAGAGCCTAACGGCACGTGGGTCGATGGTTCGAACCCCGCTGTGGCCATGTCTATGTGGTCGCAGGATAAAGATCCCATGTCCTTCTTCGTGAAGAGTAGGGGGTTCCCCCAGGGGACATGGCTCCACTCTCCCTTCCTGCTCCCATTGACGCGATATGACTAAAAGTGTTTAAAGCGTCCTGAATATGCAAACAACCAAGTCTCTTTCATCCATTGTAACGGTAGAGTCGTCCTTCCCATGTTGTTCGCTCTCTCTATGCTTATTGTCCTTAGACTGGCATCTCTACTGCGATGAAAGGTCAATGTCCGCTGCAATGTTGACACCGGTGCAGCCGTCAGTCCTTGTTGTTTGTTAAGCATATGTCTAAACACTGTTTGTAGGAGAAATAACGCCGTCTACAGCGGAGTCGACAGATTCCACAGAATCGACCTCCAGTGACCTTGACGTTAATGACCTCGAAGGCTCTGGAATGGTGACTGAATCCGATGAAGAGAAGGAGATCAGAAAGCGAAAAACAAAGAAGAAGCGAGACAAGTCGTCACCGGGAAGGAAGAGCAAGAAGAGAGAGTTAGACGAGAAGAAACATAAGAAGCAACCGAAGAAACATTCCAAGAATCACAAAGAGGGCGAAAAGGGTTCCAGGCCCCCCAGGTAGGTCACGTCCCCACCCTGCCCTTATAGGTTAAGGTCACGTCGTCATCTTGTCCTTATAGTTGAAGGTCACGTCCTTAACGTGCCCCTTATATTTGAAGGTCATGTTCGAATCCTCTCCTGATCCGTGAAAGTCACGTTCTCAGCTTATGTAAATCATATTCTCTCCCGCTATCCGTGGCATCGTGGTGCGCCTGCGCCTGCGCGTGCGCCTGCGCGTGCGCCTGCGCCTACATGGTACGTGTGGGGGGTGGGTGGGGGGCACTATGAGCCGGTGACTGTAGCCACCGTCTTTCTAACAAGAGCAGGGGCCGCTACGATAGCTCAGTGGGTTAGAGCGCTCGCATCGAGCGCTCTGGCCACCTGAGAGCATAAGGGCACGTGGATCGGTGGTTCGCGCCCCGCTGTCACCATATCTGTTTGGTCGCAGGATAAAGATCCCATGTTCATTTTCGCAATGAGTAGCGAGTTACCCCGGGGACATGGCTCCGCTCTTCCCTTCCTTTTTCCATTGACGCGATATGACCAGTATTGGTTTATGCGTCCTGAATATACAACCAACCCACAGCTGACAAGAGCACGTTATGACTGTCCAACCGTTATGATCAGTCTTTACAATGGGCGAATCAAAGACCGGCTAACGAGAGGGTGGGGGGGGGGGGGGTAGACAATACTAAACATTTTTATTATTTCCAAGTACCCCACATGTTCTGGATAATTACTGAACAAGTGACAATAGTTGTTGAGCGGACCTCCATGCGGGTTTTCCGCCATCTTGCCTCGTCTGTGTGACGTCATTCCACGTCTGTATATCACCATGCGGCCGTGATCGGGCGACTTCGTCATAACGCAACCAAAAATATCTAGCAAATGCCTCAACCTGAGTAGGCATCGCTTGGCCCAAGCAGGGTGGGCCACTCCTATATATTGTCTCTTGGCCCAAGGGGGGTTAGCCACTCCTATGTATTGTCTCTTGGCCCAAGGGGGGTTAGCCACTCCTGTATATTGTCTCTTGGCCCAAGGAGGGTTGGCCACTCATGTATATTGTCTCTTGGCCCAAGGAAGGTTAGCCAGTCCTATGTATTGTCTCTTGGCCCAAGGGGGGTTAGCCACTCCTGTATATTGTCTCTTGGCCCAAGGAGGGTTGGCCACTCATGTATATTGTCTCTTGGCCCAAGGAGGGTTAGCCACTCATGTATATTGTCTCTTGGTCCAAGGAGGGTTTTCCACTCCTGTATGTTGTCTTTAGGCCCAAGGAGGTTTAGCCACTCCTGTATATTGTCTCTTGGCCCAAGGAGGGTTAACCACTCCGGTATATTGTTTCTTGGCCAAAGGAGGGTTGGTCACTCCTGTATATTGTCTCTTGGCCCAAGGAGGGTTAGCCACTCATGTATATTGTCTCCTGGCCCAAGGAGGGTTAGCCACTCCTGTATATTGTCTCCTTGCCCAAGGAGGGTTAGCCACTCCTGTATATTGTCTCCTGGCCCAAGGAGGGTTAGCCACTCCTGTATATTGTCTCTTGGCCCAAGGAGGGTTAACCACTCCGGTATATTGTTTCTTGGCCAAAGGAGGGTTGGTCACTCCTGTATATTGTCTCTTGGCCCAAGGAGGGTTAGCCGCTCCTGTATATTGTCTCTTGGACCAAGGAGGTTTAGCCACTCCTGTATGTTGTCTTTAGGCCCAAGGAGGTTTAGCCACTCCTGTATATTGTCTCTTGGCCCAAGGAGGGTTAGCCGCTCCTGTATACTGTCTCTTGGACCAAGGAGGTTTAGCCACTCCTAAATATGGTCTCTTGGCCACAGGAAGGTTAGCGACTCATGTATATTGTCTCTTGGCCCAAGGAGGGTTAGCCACTCCTGTATATTGTCTCCTTGCCCAAGGAGGGTTAGCCACTCCTGTATATTGTCTCTTGGCCCAAGGAGGGTTAGCCACTCCTGTATATCGTCTCTTAGCCTCAGGAGGGTTAGCCACTCATGTATATTGTCTCTTGGCCCAAGGAGGGTTAGCCACTCCTGTATATTGTCTCCTTGCCCAAGGAGGGTTAGCCACTCCTGTATATTGTCTCTTGGCCCAAGGAGGGTTAGCCACTCCTGTATGTTGTCTCTAGGCCCAAGGAGGTTTAGCCACTCCTGTATATTGTCTCTTGGCCCAAGGAGGGTTAACCACTCCGGTATATTGTTTCTTGGCCAAAGGAGGGTTGGTCACTCCTGTATATTGTCTCTTGGACCAAGGAGGGTTAGCCTCTTCTGTATATTGTGTCTTGGCCTCAGGAGGGTTAGCCACTCCTGTATGTTGTCTCTTGGCCCAAGGAGGGTTAGCCACTCCTGTATAATGTCTCTTGGCCACAGGAAGGTTAGATACTCCTGTATATTGTCTCTTGGCCCAAGGAGGGTTAGCCACTCCTGTATATTGTCTCTTGGCCCAAGGAGGGTTATCCACTCCTGTATATTGTCTCTTGGCCCAAGGAGGGTTAGCCACTCATGTGTATTGTCTCTTGGCCCAAGGAGGGTTAGCCGCTCCTGTATATTGTCTCTTGGACCAAGGAGGTTTAGCCGTTCTATATGGTCTCTTTGCCACAGGAAGGTTAGCCATTCCTGTATATTGTCTCTTGGGCCCAAGGAGGGTTAGCCACTCCTGTATATTGTCTCTTGGCCCAAGGAGGGTTAGCCACTCCTGTATATGGTCTCTTGTCTACATGAAGGTTAGCCACTCCTGTATATTGTCTCCTTGCCCAAGGAGGGTTAGTCACTCCTGTATATTGTCTCTTGGCCTCAGGAGGGTTAGCCACTCCTGTATATTGTCTCTTGGCCCAAGGAGGGTTAGCCACTCCTGTATATTGTCTCATTGCCCAAAGAGGTTAACCACTGCCCTCTATAGTTTTGCTCCCAATAGGTTTACCACTCTGTTGGTAAGAATACCATTGGCTCCATAGACTCCAAAGATTTACGCTTTAGAAGTTTTGTCCTTGCAAGGTGATGGAAGATGAGCCGTTATATTCGTTATTTACTGTGGTTCCTGAGGGTGGGTGGCTGATGGACGCCCGGCACCACGTGCGCTCGCCGACCCGCCCGCCCGCCGCTCCCGGTTACGACTGAAGGGGTGGGGGGGGGAGCTAACGCCAACCACCGACCCCCGATACCCCACGGCAACCTGTCCGCGCAGACCCCCCTCCCCTCCCCTCCCCTGTTTATCTGGCCCCACAGGTGTGGCGTGCCTTACTGTCCCCTCTCATATCGCGGCCGGTCGGTGAAGAGGTCATTAAGGCATCCCGCCGTCGGGGGGCGCTGTAGGTCGCGGCGCCGTTTTTGATGTCTCGCGTGGTGAAATGGGAAGGTGTAAACGGCAAGCCGCGGACGTGATGGTGTGTGAAGGGTCAGCCGCGGAGTGAGGGGTGAGGAGGCGACCCCCCCCGTCCTCATTCCCTGAGAGTAAGGGGTGAGGAGGCGACCCCCCCCCCTGTCCTCACCCCAGAGAGTGAGGGGTGACACCCCTCCGCTTCCAGACACCCACCCCTGACTCACCCTGCCCACTTCCTGCCCACATCCTGACCCACCCCTGACCCACCCTGCCCACCCCTGACCCACCCTGCCCACCCCTGACCCACCCTGCCTACCCCTAATTCACCCTGCCCACATCCTGACCCACCCTGACCCAGCCTGCCCACGCCTGACTCACCCTGCCCACATCCTGACTCACCCTGCCCACACCCTGACCCACCCTGACCCACCCTGTCCACCCCTGTACCCACCGTGCCTACACCCCTCAACTTCCAGGCGAAATGAACAGCGTTTTAGGCCGCTTTTGTGGATACAAGGGCTAAACTTGGCCAAGGAATCCCCCGGTACGATGAAGGATGAATGGATGAAACATGGAGCCCCGTGAAATACCTCAGGACTCGCTGTCAGGTGTCGTTAGCTATTCCAGACTTGCTTCTGCAATGTTTTTTGATTGTTCTCAAGAAAGCGCTCATTGAAAACTTGCATTTGACATGTCGACGATTCCGTAGTCCTGCCGGTATGTGCCATGCCTCCCTTCTTTGCCTGAAGTGGGATCCGTTTTCCTCTGTCATCGCCCTGAAGACGGCTCATGACGAGTTTTAGCTCTGCTCACCCGGGTGTCTCTGGTCGGAGGCCGTGCGGCTGGCGGCACGGGCCCGGGTGTCTCTGGTCGGAGGCCGTGCGGCTGGCGGCACGGGCCCGGGTGTCTCTGGTCGGAGGCCGTGCGGCTGGCGGCACGGGCCCGGGTGTCTCTGGTCGGAGGCCGTGCGGCTGGCGGCACGGGCCCGGGTGTCTCTGGTCGGAGGCCGTGCGGCTGGCGGCACGGGCCCGGGTGTCTCTGGTCGGAGGCCGTGCGGCTGGCGGCACGGGCCCGGGTGTCTCTGGTCGGAGGCCGTGCGGCTGGCGGCACGGGCCCGGGTGTCTCTGGTCGGAGGCCGTGCGGCTGGCGGCACGGGCCCGGGTGTCTCTGGTCGGAGGCCGTGCGGCTGGCGGCACGGGCCCGGGTGTCTCTGGTCGGAGGCCGTGCGGCTGGCGGCACGGGCCCGGGTGTCTCTGGTCGGAGGCCGTGCGGCTGGCGGCACGGGCCCGGGTGTCTCTGGTCGGAGGCCGTGCGGCTGGCGGCACGGGCCCGGGTGTCTCTGGTCGGAGGCCGTGCGGCTGGCGGCACGGGCCCGGGTGTCTCTGGTCGGAGGCCGTGCGGCTGGCGGCACGGGCCCGGGTGTCTCTGGTCGGAGGCCGTGCGGCTGGCGGCACGGGCCCGGGTGTCTCTGGTCGGAGGCCGTGCGGCTGGCGGCACGGGCCCGGGTGTCTCTGGTCGGAGGCCGTGCGGCTGGCGGCACGGGCCCGGGTGTCTCTGGTCGGAGGCCGTGCGGCTGGCGGCACGGGCCCGGGTGTCTCTGGTGGGAGGCCGTGCGGCTGGCGGCACGGGCCCGGGTGTCTCTGGTCGGAGGCCGTGCGGCTGGCGGCACGGGCCCGGGTGTCTCTGGTCGGAGGCCGTGCGGCTGGCGGCACGGGCCCGGGTGTCTCTGGTCGGAGGCCGTGCGGCTGGCGGCACGGGCCCGGGTGTCTCTGGTCGGAGGCCGTGCGGCTGGCGGCACGGGCCCGGGTGTCTCTGGTCGGAGGCCGTGCGGCTGGCGGCACGGGCCCGGGTGTCTCTGGTCGGAGGCCGTGCGGCCGGCGGCCCGGGTGTCTCTGGTCGGAGGCCGCGCGGCCGGCGGCCCGGGTGTCTCTGGTCGGAGGCCTTGCGGCTGGCGGCACGGGGCCGGGTGTCTCTGGTCGGAGGCCGTGCGGCTGGCGGTACGGGGCCGGGTGTCTCTGGTCGGAGGCCGTGCGGCTGGCGGCACGGGGCCGGGTGTCTCTGGTCGGAGGCCGTGCGGCTGGCGGCACGGGGCCGGGTGTCTCTGGTCGGAGGCCGTGCGGCTGGCGGCACGGGCCCGGGTGTCTCTGGTCGGAGGCCGTGCGGCTGGCGGCACGGGCCCGGGTGTCTCTGGTCGGAGGCCGTACGGCTGGCGGCACGGGCCCGGGTGTCTCTGGTCGGAGGCCTTGCGGCTGGCGGCACGGGCCCGGGTGTCTCTGGTCGGAGGCCGTGCGGCTGGCGGCACGGGCCCGGGTGTCTCTGGTCGGAGGCCGTGCGGCTGGCGGCACGGGGCCGGGTGTCTCTGGTCGGAGGCCGTGCGGCTGGCGGCACGGGGCCGGGTGTCTCTGGTCGGAGGCCGTGCGGCTGGCGGCACGGGCCCGGGTGTCTCTGGTCGGAGGCCGTGCGGCTGGCGGCACGGGCCCGGGTGTCTCTGGTCGGAGGCCGTACGGCTGGCGGCACGGGCCCGGGTGTCTCTGGTCGGAGGCCTTGCGGCTGGCTTCACGGGCCCGGGTGTCTCTGGTCGGAGGCCGTACGGCTGGCGGCACGGGCCCGGGTGTCTCTGGTCGGAGGCCGTACGGCTGGCGGCACGGGCCCGGGTGTCTCTGGTCGGAGGCTGGCGGCACGGGCCCGGGTGTCTCTGGTCGGAGGCCGTGCGGCTGGCGGCACGGGCCCGGGTGTCTCTGGTCGGAGGCCGTACGGCTGGCGGCACGGGCCCGGGTGTCTCTGGTCGGAGGCCGTACGGCTGGCGGCACGGGCCCGGGTGTCTCTGGTCGGAGGCCGTGCGGCTGGCGGCACGGGCCCGGGTGTCTCTGGTCGGCGGCCGTGCGGCTGGCGGCACGGGCCCGGGTGTCTCTGGTCGGAGGCCGTGCGGCTGGCGGCACGGGCCCGGGTGTCTCTGGTCGGAGGCCTTGCGGCTGGCTTCACGGTCCCGGGTGTCTCTGGTCGGAGGCTGGCGGCACGGGCCCGGGTGTCTCTGGTCGGAGGCCGTACGGCTGGCGGCACGGGCCCGGGTGTCTCTGGTCGGAGGCCGTACGGCTGGCGGCACGGGCCCGGGTGTCTCTGGTCGGAGGCCTTGCGGCTGGCTTCACGGTCCCGGGTGTCTCTGGTCGGAGGCTGGCGGCACGGGCCCGGGTGTCTCTGGTCGGAGGCCGTGCGGCTGGCGGCACGGGCCCGGGTGTCTCTGGTCGGAGGCCGTGCGGCTGGCGGCACGGGCCCGGGTGTCTCTGGTCGGAGGCCTTGCGGCTGGCGGCACGGGCCCGGGTGTCTCTGGTCGGAGGCTGGCGGCACGGGCCCGGGTGTCTCTGGTCGGAGGCCGTGCGGCTGGCGGCACGGGCCCGGGTGTCTCTGGTCGGAGGCTGGCGGCACGGGCCCGGGTGTCTCTGGTCGGAGGCCGTGCGGCTGGCGGCACGGGCCCGGGTGTCTCTGGTCGGAGGCCGTGCGGCTGGCGGCACGGGCCCGGGTGTCTCTGGTCGGAGGCCGTGCGGCTGGCGGCACGGGCCCGGGTGTCTCTGGTCGGCGGCCGTGCGGCTGGCGGCACGGGCCCGGGTGTCTCTGGTCGGAGGCCGTGCGGCTGGCGGCACGGGCCCGGGTGTCTCTGGTCGGCGGCCGTGCGGCTGGCGGCACGGGCCCGGGTGTCTCTGGTCGAAGGCCGTGCGGCTGGCGGCACGGGCCCGGGTGTCTCTGGTCGGCGGCCGTGCGGCTGGCGGCACGGGCCCGGGTGTCTCTGGTCGGAGGCTGGCGGCACGGGCCCGGGTGTCTCTGGTCGGAGGCTGGCGGCACGGGCCCGGGTGTCTCTGGTCGGCGGCCGTGCGGCTGGCGGCACGGGCCTGGATGATTCTGGTCGGAGGCCGTGCGGCTGGCGGCACGGGCCCGGGTGTCTCTGGTTGGAGGCCGTGCGGCTGGCGGCACGGGCCCGGGTGTCTCTGGTCGGAGACCGTGCGGCTGGCGGCACGGGCCCGGGTGTCTCTGGTCGGAGACCGTGCGGCTGGCGGCATGGGCCCGAGAGTCTCTGGTCGGAGGCCGTGCGGCTGGCGGCACGGGCCCGGATGATTCTGGTCGGAGGCCGTGCGGCTGGCGGCACGGGCCCGGGTGTCTCTGGTCGGATGCCGTGCGGCCGGCGGCACGGGCCCGGGTGTCTCTGGTCGGATGCCGTGCGGCCGGCGGCACGGGTGTCTCTGGTCGGATGCCGTGCGGCCGGCGGCACGGGCCCCGGTAGACAACCAGTAGACACCCGGTAGACACCCGGGCCCGTGCCAAGGTCTGTGCAAATTGTTTGTGATTACCACCAGGTGTCAATTGTTTTATACAGACGTGCGGCTCTTAACAACGATCGATGATCTGGCTGGTCAAGGGAAGAGGGGGGCGGGGGGGTGCGGTACACATACCATAGTCAGTGTCCTTGGATATGAGGTTGGGGGTGGTCAAACGATGGAACGTTTAGATTAGAGTGATGGAGCTAGAGATGGAGCGGTGTTACGGGGGATGGAGCGGTGTTACGGGGGATGGAGTGGTGTTACGGGGGATGGAGTGGTATCACTAGGGATGGAGTGGTGTCACTGGGGATGGAGTGGTGTCACTAGGGATGGAGCGGTGTTACGGGGGATGGAGTGGTGTTACGGGGGATGGAGTGGTATCACTGGGGATGGAGTGGTGTCACTGGGGATGGAGTGGTGTCACTAGGGATGGAGCGGTGTTACGGGGGATGGAGTGGTGTTACGGGGGATGGAGTGGTGTACGGGGGATGGAGGGGTATCACTGGGGATGGAGTGGTGTCACTGGGGATGGAGTGGTGTCACTGGGGATGGAGTGGTGTCACTAGGAATGGAGTGGTGTTACGGGGGATGGAGTGGTATCACTGGGGATGGTGGGGATGGATATGGTGTCACTGGGGATGGCGTGGTGTCACTGGGGATGGAGTGGTGTCACTGGGGATGGATATGGTGTCACTGGGGATGGATATGGTGTCACTGGGGATGGCGTGGTGTCACTGGGGATGGAGTGGTGTTACGGGGGATGGAGTGGTGTCACTGGGGACGGAGTGGTGTCACTGGGGATGGAGTGGTGTCACTGGGGATGGAGTGGTGTCACTGGGGATGGAGTGGTATCACTAGGAATGGAGTGGTGTCACTGGGGATGGAGTGGTGTCACTGGGGATGGAGTGGTGTCACTGGGGATGGAGCGGTGTCACTGGGGATGGAGCGGTGTTACGGGGGATGGAGTGGTATCACTGGGGATGGAGTGGTGTCACTGGGGATGGAGTGGTGTCACTGGGGATGGAGTGGTGTCACTGGGGATGGAGTGGTATCACTAGGAATGGAGTGGTGTTACGGGGAATGGATTGGTGTCACTGGGGATGGAGTGGTGTCAATGGGGATGGAGTGGTGTCACTGGGGATGGAGCGGTGTCACTGGGGATGGAGCGGTGTTACGGGGGATGGATTGGTGTCACTGGGGATGGAGTGGTTTCACTGGGGATGGAGTGGTGTCACTGGGGATGGAGTGGTGTCACTGGGGATGGAGTGGTGTCACTGGGGATGGAGTGGTGTCACTGGGCATGGAGTGATATAACTAGGGATGGAGTGATATAACGGGGGATGGAGTGGTGTCACTGGGGATGGAGTGATATCACTAGGGATGAAGTGGTGTCACTGGTGATGGAGTGGTGTCACTGGGGATGGAGTGGGGTCACTGGGGATGGAGTGGTGTCACTGGGGATGGAGTGGTGTCACTGGGGATGGAGTGGTGTCACTTAGGATGGAGTGGTGTCACTGGGGATGGAGTGGTTTCACTGGGGATGGAGTGGTGTCACTGGGGATGGAGTGGTGTCACTGGGCATGGAGTAGTGTTACTGGGGATGGAGTGGTGTCACTGGGGATGGAGTTGTGTCACTGGGGATGGAGTGGTGTCACTGGGGATGGAGCGGTGTTACGGGGGATGGAGTGGTGTCACTGGGGATGGAGTGGTGTCACTGGGGATGGAGTGGTGTCACTGGGGATGGAGTGGTGTCACTGGGCATGGAGTAGTGTCACTGGGGATGGAGTGGTGTCATTGGGGATGGAGTGGTGTCACTGGCGATGGAGTGGTGGCACATGGTGATGGAGCGGTGTTACGGGGGATGGAGTGGTGTCACTGGGGATGGAGTGGTGTCACTGGGGATGGAGTGGTGTCACTGGGGATGGAGCGGTGTCACTGGGGATGGAGTGGTGTCACTGGGGATGGAGTGGTGTCACTGGGGATGGAGTGGTGTCACTGGGGATGGAGTGGTGTCACTGGGGATGGAGTGGTGTCACTGGGGATGGAGTGGTGTCACTTAGGATGGAGTGGTGTCACTGGGGATGGAGTGGTGTCACTGGGGATGGAGTGGTGTCACTGGGGATGGAGTGGTGTCACTGGGCATGGAGTAGTGTCACTGGGGATGGAGTGGTGTCATTGGGGATGGAGTGGTGTCACTGGGGATGGAGTGGTGTCACTGGGGATGGAGCGGTGTTACGGGGGATGGAGTGGTGTCACTGGGGATGGAGTGGTGTCACTGGGGATGGAGTGGTGTCACTGGGGATGGAGCGGTGTTACGGGGGATGGAGTGGTGTCACTGGGGATGGAGTGGTGTCACTGGGGATGGAGTGGTGTCACTGGGGATGGAGCGGTGTCACTGGGGATGGAGTGGTGTCACTCGGGATGCAGTGGTGTCACTGGGGATGGAGTAGTGTCACTGGGGATGGAGTGGTGTCACTGGGAATGGAGTGGTGTCACTGGGGTGGAGTGGTGTCACTGGGGACGGAGTGGTGTCACTGGGGATGGGGTAATGGAGCTAGGGATGGAGTGATATCACTAGGGATGGAGTGATTGCACTAGGGATGGAGTGGTGTCACTGGGGATGGAGTGGTGTCACTGGGGATGGAGTGGTGTCACTGGGGTGAAGTGGTGTCACTGCGGATGGAGTGGTGTCACTGGGGATGGAGTGGTGTTACTGGGGATGGAGTGATGGAGCTAGGGATGGAGTGGTGTCACTGGGGATGGAGTAATGTTACTGGGGATGGAGTGGTGTCGCTGCAGATGGAGTGATATCACTAGGGATGGAGTGGTATCACTGGGGATGGCGTGGTGTCATCAGGGATGGCGTGGTGTCACTTCGGATTTCAGTGGTGTTACTTAGGATGGTGTGATATCACTAGGGATGGAGTGATAATGTTGGATATTGAGTAGTGGAGCTGGGTGGAGGCAGTGAATGCTTTAACCGGAGACGCTGCTTTTCACCCACTATCGACGACGTCAAAGTAGGAGATAACAAAGTGTAAACTCAGAACGGGTTCGACTTTCGAGGTTCTTGGATGTTTCCCTGTTTTTTCCTACTTCTCATTCAAGTGACACCGTTTGTGTCTTGCTCGGTGAGTTGGCTCGGTGCTTTTGTCTGTGGGTGGGGGGGGGGGGGGGGGCACCAAGGGTCTTTTTATTGCCTGCTATTTGGTCTCCACGTGCTGGGGGCTGCTGGGGAGCAGAAGCCTCGTCCAGGGAATGGTACTACCGGGCGGACCTGTGGGACGGCCTGGCGCTAACAATTAGACCCGGGCCCCGGCGTCCGCACCGCGCAAGCTGATAAGATAGCTCGGCCCAATAGATACGGAAGACTTGAGCAGCAGCCGGTGGGGGTGGTTGGGGAGGAGGCGGAAGGCGGGAGGGCCGGGGGGCGCGGGGGGGGGGGAGGGGTGGACAGGGAGGAGGCACCCCAGGAGTTGATGGCAGAGCGGTGCCATGTTGTTAGCAGGTGATTGGCTCGCGATAAGCCAGACTGAGCCCCTCGCCTGGCTCTAGTGTACCCTCATTGCGGCAACCACGATAATGGCTGTCAAACAGCCTGGAGCGGCCGGAAGTCTGCAGGAAGGCGGCCTGAAGGAGGCTGCATCCTCCGAGGTGGTCTCGGCTACCCATCCTTCCTCTCGCTTGCTCTCTTTGTCCTTCCCATTCATTTTATCTCCCTCTCTGTCGCCCGTCCCCTGTCCCTCCCCCTCCTCTCTATCCCCCCGTCTTCTCTCTACCCTTGTCTCTCTCTCTCTCTCTCTCTCTCTCTCTCTCCCATTGCCATTCGCTTCCCGATCCTCCCTCCCTCTCTCTCCCCGTGTCCCATTCTCCCCGTATTTCTCTCCCCCCACCCCCCACCCATCCTCCTCTGTTCTGCCTCTTTGTCTCTCCCCGTCTCTCGATCCCCCTGTCCCTCTCCCCCATCCTCCCTCTCGCTCCCTCTCCCATTACCCTATCTCTGCTGTCCCTATGTCCCATGTCCCTATCTCCCATGTCCCTATCTCCCCTGTCCCTATCTCCCCTGTCCCTATCTACCCGTCCCTCCCTCCCTCCCCCATCGTCCCTCTCTCCAATGTCATTCTCTCCCCCCACCCTCCCTCTCTGCCTATGTCTCTTCTCCATCCTTCCCCGGTCTCTCCCTCCCACACCTCCCACACCTCCCCCACCTCCCCCACTCAGTCTCTGCCTCACGCGGTTGATTATGGCAGCAGACCGGCGCCCCCGGGCCCGCGATCTGCCATGATAGACATGTCCTGTTGTTACCAACCCGCCTGGTGCGAACACGTCTCAGATGTAATAAGCAGTGCGAGCGAGTGTGAATCCCTCCCAGGCTAATTCGCTTCAACTCCGTGTTGAAGATGCTGCCTTGACGGACAAGCGGCTTCGATGGGACTGGTTAGGCTGATTTGACAGACAAGCGGCACCAGCCCCTAGCGGAGGTCCAGGACACCCCCACCACCCCCTAGCGGAGGTCCAGGACACCCCCACCACCCCCTAGCGGAGGCCCAGGACACCCCCACCACCCTCTAGCGGAGGTCCAGGACACCCCCACCACCCCCTAGCGGAGGTCCAGGACACCCCCACCACCCCCTAGCGGAGGCCCAGGACACCCCCACCACCCCCTAGCGGAGGTCCAGGACACCCCCACCACCCCCTAGCGGAGGCCCAGGACACCCCCACCATCCCCTAGCGGAAGCCCAGGACACCCCCACCACTCCCTAGCGGAGGCCCAGTACATCCCCACCACCCCCCAGGGGAGGCCCAGAACACCCCCACCACCCCCCAGCGGAGGCCCAGGACACCCCCTCCACCCCCCAGCGGAGGCCCAGGACACCCCCACCACCCCCAAGCGGAGGCCTAGGACACCCCCACCTCCCCCTAGCGGAGGTTCAGGACCCCCACACCAGCCCCTAGCGAAGGCCCAGGACACCCCACCACCCCCTAGCGGAGGCCCAGGACACCCCCACCAGCCCCTCGCGGAGGCCCAGGACACCCCCACCACCCCCTAACGGAGGCCCAGGACACCCCCACCACCCCCTAGCGGAAGCCCAGGATACCCCAACACCCCCTAGCGGAAGCCCAGGACACCCCCACCACCCCCTAACGGAGGCCCAGGACACCCCCACCACCCCCTAGCGGAGGCCCAGGACACCCCCACCAGCCCCTAGCGGAAGCACAGAACACCCCCACCACCCCCTAACGGAGGCCCAGGACACCCCCACCACCCCCCAGCGGAGGTCCAGGACACCCCCACCACCCCCTAGCGGAGGCCCGGGACACCCCCACCGGCCCCTAGCGGAGTCCCAGGACACCCCTACCACCCCCTAGCGGAAGCCCAGGCGCCCCCACCACCCCCTAGCGGAGGCCCAGGACACCCCCACCACCCCCCAGCGGAGGCCCAGAACACCCCAACCACCCCCCAGCGGAGGCCCAGGACACCCCCACCACCCCCCAGCGGAGGCCCAGGAAACCCCCACCTCCCCCTAGCGGAGGTCCAGGACACCCACACCAGCCCCTAGCGGAGGCCCAGGACACCCCCACCACTCCCTAGCGGAGGCCCAGTACATCCCCACCACCCCCCAGGGGAGGCCCACGACACCCCCACCACCCCATAGCGGAGGCCCAGGACACCCCCACTGGGCACCGAGCTGGCAAGGATACGGGGGCACTGGGGCACTGGGGGACGGGGCACTGGGGGACGGGGCACTGCGGCACGGAGCACGGGGCACGGGGCACTGGGGCACGGGGCACTGGGGCACGGGGCACGCGGTACCGAGCTGGCACGGGGCACGCCACTACCTGTAACGTGTGTGTACAGGAGTTACATGGAACAGGTGTCCTTTATATTGAGGCACAGCGCTGTTTGTTTTGTTCCGCATATTTGTGGTTGTTGGGAAGAAAGCGGGTAGGAAAAGGGACTAACAGGTTAAGGTACAAGGAAGGCTTTACTATCTGCGGCGCTCGTTAGAGGGTGCGCTAGAATGCTGTCATTTTGAGAAGTGAGAGTTTCTGGGAAGAAGCAAGTTGCCATCGACCCAAGTCCCGGCCCAGGCATTAAATGTAGTCATATAAACAGTCCGCCCAGGAAGGTCATCGGAGGCGGGA
>OZ025248.1:68645934-68796341 GCA_964019135.1 Arenicola marina
CTCCCGCTTCCGTCTCAGAGGCTAGCATGCCACAGGTTACCTCATGCAGCCAGAACCCCCCCCCCGTCTCAGGAGCTAGTATGCCACAAGTTACCTCATGCCTCCAGAACCACCCCCCCCCCACCTGTCTCAGGGGCTAGCATGCCACAAGTTACCTCATGCCGCCACCACCACCCCCCCCCCCTGTCTCAGGGGCTAGCATGCCACAAGTTACCTCATGCCGCCACCACCACCCCCCTCCCTGTCTCAGGGGCTAGTATGCCACAAGTTACCTCATGCAGCCAGAACCCCCCACCCCCCCCCCCTGTCTCAGGGCTAGTATGCCACCTCATGCAGCCAGAACTCCCCCCCCTGTCTCAGGGCTAGCATGCCAAAGGTTACCTCATGCCGCCACCACCCCCCCACCCCCCGTCTCAGGGGCTAGCATGCCACAAGTTACCTCATGCAGCCAGAACCCCCCCCTGTCTCAGGGCTAGCATGCCACAAGTTACCTCATGCCGCCACCACCCCCCCCCCTGTCTCAGGGGCTAGCATGCCACAATTTACCTCATCCAGTCAGCCCCACCCCCCCTGTCTCAGGGGCTAGCATGCCACAATTTACCTCATCCAGTCAGCCCCACCCCCCCTGTCTCAGGGGCTAGCATGCCACAATTTACCTCATCCAGTCAGCCCCACCCCCCTGTCGCAAGGGCTAGTATGCCACAATTTACCTCATGCAGCCAGCACCAGAATCGGCCGCTTTCCCCCACCATGTCCCTTGAGTATACCACAAGTGCCCGACTAGAGGCACACGAGTTTGTTGTCTTTAGCGACAGATACCCAGCCAACCAAATGTTTTAAAGGTAAAATCTGAGGTGTGGTTTATCCTGCGGGAGGTACATGCCTTCCATGTTGCCAGGCCGACAGTGGCGCTGTTTGAGTTGCTTAGCATCCTTTGTAATGGACTCGATTACTTAGAAACCCTCATTTATCCCCATGGAAACAAAGTAGCAAGCTATCGAGAGAATCGAAAGTACCTACATGTAAAATCGTGGCTGAGCGTCCGGCCCCAGGCCAAAGTGGATATGGCTTCTTTGTCAGCCTCATGAGCATTTAGCAGCGAACTCTTCTCCACCGTGTAGTGACGTCATTTTATTTCATGCAGTGTAGCCGTCTCAAGCAACCATTCCCCTTTAAAATGGTGCCATGCTGTTGTCACGCACTGCATTAAACCGATGAGCCATTTTTATATAGATTGTGACTAAAAATGCCCCTTCAGCCATATACATGAAGAATGACAATAAAACCCCCCCTTGAGCCATGTAAATCCAAAATGTCAATAAAACCACCCTTTGAGCCATGTAAATCCAAAATGTCAATATAACCACTATTGAGCCATGTAAATCCAAAATGTCAATATAGCCACTATAAATCCGAAATGTCAATAAAGCCACCCTTTGAGCATGTAAATCCAAAATGACGTCAATAAAACCACCCTTTGAGCCATGTAAATCCAAAATGTCAATATAACCACTATTGAGCCATGTAAATCCAAAATGTCAATAAACCACTATTTGAGCCATGTAAATCCAAAATATCAATAAAACCACCCACTGAGTCGTACACACCTAGAATGTCAATAAAACTGCCCATCGAGTCATGTTTATATCTAGAATTACTAAAAGTTTTCTCTGAGACACATACATCTATAATGTTAATAAAACCACCCACTTAGCCATATGGCTCAAGAATGTCAATAAAACCACCCACGGAGCCATGTGTATGTCTAGAATGACTAAAGTGCCCCCCTGAGCCATGTATATCTAGAATGACTGAAAATCTGTTACCGGCAGTCTTGCGCGTCTGTAGTTATTACTGTCCTAGTGGTATCTGATCGACCAAGCTTAGTCTTCCTCCTTCCTTGTGGTGTCAGTACGCCTCCAGCTCTCTACAGCCTGTCGGATGTCAAGCTGAGTGAGGCATTTGTTCTTTCATTCCCCCGCCCCATCCTAGCCCCCTCCTCAAGGTGACAGGGTAGCCAGGGGGGGAGGGGGGGGGGGGTGGCTATCATTCCGCTGCAAGTAGTTGCCTGTCAGGTCTTCCCGGGGAGTGGAAGCCGTAAATTGCCAATCACCGCTTCCCGTACCGGCGACCTGTTGTTACCCATGGGCTAGGTTTTCCCCTGCCCCCGCCCCCTCCGCCCCGCCCCCCCCCGCTCCACCCCGTCCCTCCGTCATCCCTCAGGGGGTAACTATGCACACTGTGACAGTTGTAACCGTTTTATTTCGCCTTTATTGCGTTCCGCCTTTGCTGGGCACTGAGCCACTGAGTGCTGGCCGCGTATCTGGGCGTGTGATGGCTGTCTGCAGGAGCGGCCTCTTCAGCGATCTACACGCGTCTGTTTCCGCTCACCGATCCGGTTGGGGCGTCCCCTCCCCCCCCCCCCCCCCCCACACACACCCAACCCCCGGCTGCAGGGATGGCCCACTTACTCCCGCCCGCTAACCCAAAGGGGAGAGGGGGCGGGGAGGAGGCGGGCGGGGGGGGGGGGGGGGTGGGGGGACTGAAGGTCGCCGTAATTGTCTTCTCGCCTCACCGCCAAACCATCTTCCCAAATCTGCCGCTGATTCAAATCGAAAGGTCGGACTTTTTTTGTCGAAGCCTTAATTAAGTGCCGTCGCGTTGAAAGTCCATGTTGCGCTGTTGTTTCTTGGGCGTCAGTTGTATGTTAAGTGGCTTGATGGGGCACTTCTGGCCTCACCTCCACTACTTCCGGCGTCGGAACGGACCGGAAGAGCTGTCTGTCTGTCACGTGCACAACGATGGCCTTATTCTCGGAGAATGCGCCACGTCCCTGAATCAGGACACCCCCCCCCCCCTTACCCGGCCGCCGGTAGATTGTGGCGTGGCTTGTTGTCTATTAGCGGCCTTCAGCCAGCGACTCCCAGCTTAATCAGATATATGTAGGCCATTTAACACACTGACCAACCTCCGTCACCCCGGTGGTCCACGTCCAGGTTCCGGTTCCGGTTCCGGTTCGTTCGCAGGCTATTAGAGTGGAACGCACCGTTAATGTGTCGGGAACACATAACAGTATGGCTGACGGAAACACATCGCTGTCACAGTATGGCTGACGGAAACACATCGTTATCAAAATATGGCACTTAACGGAAACACATCGCTGTCACAGTATGGCTGACGGAAACACATCGCTGCCACAGTATGGCTGACAGAAACACATCGCTGTCACAGTATGGCTGACAGAAACACATCGCCGCCACAGTATGGCTGACAGAAACACATCGCTGTCACAGTATCGCTGACAGAAACACATCGCTGTCACAGTATGGCTGACGGAAACACATCGCTGCCACAGTATGGCTGACAGAAACTCATCGCTGTCACAGTATGGCTGACAGAAACACATCGCCGCCACAGTATGGCTGACAGAAACACATCGCTGTCACAGTATCGCTGACAGAAACACATCGCTGTCACAGTATGGCTGCCGGAAACACATCGCTATCACAGTATGGCTGACGGAAACACATCGTTATCAAAATATGGCACTTAACGGAAACACATCGCTGTCACAGTATGGCTGACGGAAACACATCCCTGCCACAGTATGGCTGACAGAAACACATCGCTGTCCATCGCTGTCACAGCATGGCTGACAGAAACACATCGCCGCCACAGTATGGCTGACAGAAACACATCGCTGTCACAGTATCGCTGACAGAAACACATCGCTGTCACAGTATGGCTGACGGAAACACATCGCTATCACAGTATGGCTGACGGAAACACATCGTTATCAAAATATGGCACTTAACGGAAACACATCGCTGTCACAGTATGGCTGACGGAAACACATCCCTGCCACAGTATGGCTGACAGAAACACATCGCTGTCACAGCATGGCTGACAGAAACACATCGCCGCCACAGTATGGCTGACAGAAACACATCGCTGTCACAGTATCGCTGACAGAAACACATCGCTGTCACAGTATGGCTGACGGAAACACATCGCTGGCACAGTGTGGCTGACGGAAACACATCGCCGCCACAGTATGGCTGACAGAAACACATCGCTGTCACAGTATCGCTGACAGAAACACATCGCTGTCACAGTATGGCTGACGGAAACACATCGCTGGCACAGTGTGGCTGACAGAAACATCGCTGTCACAGTATGGCTGACAGAAACACATCGCTGTCACAGTATGGCTGACGGAAACACATCGCTGCCACAGTATGGCTGACAGAAACACATCGCTGTCACAATATGGCTGACAGAAACACATCGCCGCCACAGTATGGCTGACAGAAACACATCGCTGTCACAGTATCGCTGACAGAAACACATCGCTGTCACAGTATGGCTGACGGAAACACATCGCTGGCACAGTATGGCTGACAGAAACATCGCTCTCACAGTATGGCTGACAGAAACACATCGCTGTCACAGTATGGCTGACGGAAACACATCGCTGCCCCAGTATGGCTGATAGAAACACATCGCTGTCACAGTATGGCTGACAGAAACACATCGCCGCCACAGTATGGCTGACAGAAACACATCGCTGTCACAGTATCGCTGACAGAAACACATCGCTGTCACAGTATGGCTGACGGAAACACATCGCTGGCACAGTATGGCTGACAGAAACATCGCTCTCACAGTATGGCTGACAGAAACACATCGCTGTCACAGTATGGCTGACAGAAGACATCGCTGCCACAGTATGGCTGACAGAAACACATCGCTGTCACAGTATGGCTGACAGAAACACATCGCTGTCACAGTATGGCTGACAGAAACACATCGCTGCCACAGTATGGCTGACACAAATCCACCGGTCACTCCCACCCACTGGCCACGTCCGCTCACCAGCCACACCGACCTACCGACCACGCCCACCCTCCGACCATATACACCCACCGACCACACCCTTCCTGCGACCACGCCCACCCTGCGACCACGCCCAGCCTGCGACCCCACCCACCCACCGACCACACCCAATTACCGACCCCACCCACCCTCCGGCCACACCCACTCACCGACCACACCCACCCAACGACCACACCCACCGACCACGTCCACCCACCGACCACACCCACCCACCGACCCCACCCACCGACCCCATCCACCTACCGACAACGCCACCGACCACGCCCACCGACCAGCCACACCCACCCACCGACCACACCCACCGACCACGTCCACCCACCGACCCCACCCACCGACCCCATCCACCTACCGACAACGCCACCGACCACGCCCACCGACCAGCCACACCCACCCACCGACCACACCCACCGACCACGTCCACCCACCGACCACACCCTCTCACCGACCACACCCTCCCACCGACCACACCCTCCCACCGACCACACCCTCCCACCGACCACACCCTCCCACCGACCACCCCCTCCCACCGACCACACCCTCCCACCGACCACCCTCTCCCACCGACCACACCCTCCCACCGACCACCCCCTCCCACCGACCACACCCTCCCACCGACCACCCCCTCCCACCGACCACACTCTCCCACCGACCACACCCACCCACCGACCAGTTACGACCACCAACGTGATTTAACCCACCCACCGCTCTGTACTGCAACTCAGATGTCTTTCCGGTTGCCGGGGCTGGGAAGGCTCGGGGGGGGGGGGGGGGGGGGGGACAGGAGGAGTAATGTATTGTCCGAGGCTGGTATTACCCTTGTGTTTGGTCCGAATGATGAGTGGTGGCACTGGAGGCCGTCAGACCCCACGCTGAGAATCTTGGCCAGTTCAGCTTATGGGCTAATGGCTCCCTGTTTTGACGAGTCGATAAAGGTAAGAGAGAGTTAGGTATAATACATGGATGACCCATATGGAGCATAAATATTGACCTTGGGTCTTACGTTTCAAGGTCGGTCTCCTGGACACCGCTGAGGGGTCCGTGGGGTGGGATGGGGCTGGGATATGGGTGTGACGCGGGGGGTGGGGGGGGGGGGGGAGGGGGGGGTCTGTCGGACAAAGGCCGAAGAGGGGGGCTCGGAGGTTATTAATGAGGAGTCCCTGGATGCGATACAATGGATTAACTGCCCCGCGTGCACTTCCAATGGCCTCCACTTGTCAGCCTGCTGTTTGTAAAATAAGTTTGCAACAAAGCCCCCCCCATGCCTCGTCACCCGCTCTCCCCCCCCCCCCCCCTCCCTTGCCCCCGCGCCCGCACTTCTATAGCTAACGTGGTCGCTTCTGTTCTCGCAGCGCTGGACGATACGTCTAAACAGTGAAGGTTTCATCCCCGCAGGTCACCAGGGGGCGGCACTGGCGATGTGAGACTTTCACGTTGGGATTTCGACGTGTCATTCCAACAGTAACAGTTGTCCAGAGTTACCAGTGAGGCTCTGGACGGTCCATGAATCTTTCCTCAACCGTTCCTCAACCTTTCCTCAACCTTTCCTCAACCTTTCTTCAGCCTTTCCTCAACCTTTCCTCAATCTTTCCTCAGCCTTTCCTCAACCTTTCCCCAACCTTTCTTCAGCCTTTCCTCAACCTTTCCCTAACCTTCATCTGTTCATCAGCCTTTCTTCATCTATTCCTAAGCCATTCCTCAGTCTTTCCTCAGCCTTCCCCCAGCCTTTCCCCAGCTTTCCCTCAGCCTTTTCCTAACCTTCATCTGTTCCCCAGCCTCCCTCAACCTTTCGTCAACCTTTCCTTAACCTTACCTCCACCTTTCCTCCACCTTTCCTCCATCGGACAGCTTTATTTTGTCCGTTTCTCAGCCTTTCCTCAGCCTTTCTTCATCTGTTTCTCAGCCTTTCTTCATGTTCCTCAGCCTTTCTTCATGTTCCTCAGCCTTTCTTCAGTCTTTCCTCAATCTTTCTTCAGCCTTTCCTCAGCCTTTCTTCATCTATTCCTCAGCCTTTCCTGTGCCTTTCCTCAGCCTTTCTTCAGTCTTTCTTCAGCCTTTCCTCAGGCTTTGCTCAGGCTTTGCTCAGCCTTTCTTCAGTCTTTCTTCAGCCTTTCCTCAGGCGTTGCTCAGCCTTTCCTCAGCTTTTCTTCATCAATTCATGAGCCTTTCTTCATCCATTTGTCAGCCTTTCCTCAGCCTTTCTTCATCCATTCCTCAGCCTTTGCTCAGCCTTTCCTCAGCCTTTCTTCATTCATTTGTCAGCCTTTCCTCAGCCTTTCTTCATCCACTCCTCAGCCTTTGCTCAGCCTTTCCTCAGCCTTTCTTCATCCATTTGTCAGCCTTTTCTCAGCCTTTCTTCATCCATTCCTCAGCCTTTGCTTAGCCTTTCCTCAGCCTTTCTTCATCCATTTGTCAGCCTTTTCTCAGCCTTTCTTCATCCATTCCTCAGCCTTTCCTCAGCCTTTCCTCAGCCTTTCTTCATCCATTCCTCAGCCTTTGCGAGGCAAGACGCTTCAACGATTTTGCTGCGCAGATTAGGCATTATTTATTGCCGCCATGATTGGCACAGGACCCCGGATGAGAAACAGGTTCATCAGGATGTAGTGTGAACAGGGGTAGTGGCTTTGTGAATAGACAGGCCAGTGCACCTGGCGTGAGCCGCTTATCGCAGTCCCTCGTTCTAACCTCTTCCCTGCTTCCCTGAATTTAAACTGCTTCACTTTTTATCTTTCTTTGTTATTCACGGTCAAGATATTTGTTTTCCCCTATAAACTTCCAGTATGTTGTACCTGTCACACATTCTGCGGGAGGAAGCCCCACTTGAGTTTTTTTTACGATTTAAAGTTATGGTAAAATGGGTAAAGACCCGGGGCGATTCGCCTTCGTGTGATAAAACATGGCGACTCAAACATAAAGAGATTTTGTTGATCGTTTAATCTACTTGATGAAGGATTGTTTAAGTGGCTCATGCAAAATCCAATATGATTAGTTTTGCTTGCAAAGGAAGGGGGTGAGTTTATCTTGGTTTAAATTGGCCGGTCCGCTTCGCAATCTGGTGAGGCGCTCGCTGGGATGGCTCTCAGTGTGTGGGACGCGGTAAAACACGCGCTTCCGGTGGCAGACAAAGGGAAGAGGCTGGCCGCAGTTCACACAACATTCTCCAGGTTGTTCCCCTTGGAAACACTGGGTTTTTTATGAAACCGCCGCGAGACAAATGACCACTTAGCGAGCCTGAGTGGGAGCGTTACAACGCTCTCAGGGCGACCCCCCTACAGCCGCTACAACGCCCTCAGGGCGACCGCCCTACAGCCGTTACAACGCTCTCAGGGCGACCCCCCTACAGCCGCTACAACGCCCTCAGGGCGACCCCCCAATAGCCGTTACAACGCTCTCAGGGCGACCCCCGTCCAGCCGTTACAACGCTCTCAGGGCGACCCCCCTATAGCCGTTACAACGCTCTCAGGGCGACCTCCGCACAGCCGTTACAACGCTGTCAGGGCGACCCCCCTACAGCCGCTACAACGCCCTCAGGGCGACCGCCCTACAGCCGTTACAACGCTCTCAGGGCGACCCCCCTACAGCCGCTACAACGCCCTCAGGGCGACCGCCCTACAGCCGTTACAACGCTCTGAGGGCGACCCCCCTATAGCCGTTACAACGCTCTCGGGGCGCCCCCCGTACAGCCGTTACAACGCTCTGAGGGCGACCCCCCTATAGCCGTTACAACGCTCTCGGGGCGCCCCCCGTACAGCCGTTACAACGCTCTGAGGGCGACCCCCCTATAGCCGTTACAACGCTCTCGGGGCGCCCCCCGTACAGCCGAATGGTAATAGAGAGTTATTGCACTACGTTTCCGCGCCACTGATACGCATCCCGATCCGTTAGCGCCGATACGTTTACGTTTCGGTTTTTCACTCTCGCGCGGCGCACAAATGAGTTATTGCAGTCGGTATTCTGTCGACAACCGTAAAGCGAAGGCTGGCGTTCTTCACAATATACGAAGGCAACCACAATAGAAGCAGAATTGAATACAAATAGAAAAGATAGTTTAAACGATTCTGTTTAAAAGTGTTAACATCTGTTTTAGTGTTATGTCTATTTATATTACTTCTTTCGCTATCTTACCTCTAATCAAACAAAAGCACAAACTGTAGCAGAGCAGTTTCTTTGTGAATAATTCTGTAATGGATTTAGACAGGTGATGAAGTAGCCATTTCCAGAAAAACACCTTCTGAAAATGGTAATTTCATTCATTTTTTCATTTACATTGGTGAAAAGTTTTTCACATGGAACAAGTTCCTCAACAAACAGATTTAAAGTTGAAACTTCTTGAAACCACAATTATATAATAAATATAATAAATATAATATAATAAAACTAAACAGATTGCATCTTCATTGGACAATCATTTTTCATGTAGGTTCTGACCACTAATCAGGATCTGGCCTGGCCAATAGTCTTGCACATGCAGTTTTTATTGGGCCATCTAAAGAGGAAGTCCTATGAACAAAATGGTATTGTTATGTTGATTTTTTTTTTTTTTTAAGAAATTGCAACTGGTAATGCTTTTTTGCGAGGAAAATGTTTACACGCAACCTGAGTTGCTGACACTATACGCAACCCACCATGATCGTTCATTGTCTCTTTTTCTATATGGTGCAGTCAGTCTTAGTCGCAGATGTAAACACACGTGTATGTTTCAAACACAGTGGTCGAGTGTTAATGGTTTGTGCGGCATTGTGCACTGGGTGAACTGGCAACTGCGCCCGCCAAGGCTACTGCACACGAGCGAAAAATGTTCCACTTACATTCGACAAATTCTTTTGCTTTGCCTCGTCCAAAGACATTCACTGCAATATATAAGCATCCGTGAAGTATCCTCTACCGATAACCTCAAAAACTGAGACATGCATTCGCAGAAAAATAAAAGATACGCAGGAAATTCCCTTCGGCTGTGATACGTACGGGCAAAACGTTAGAAAGTCGATTTATACGTTGTCCGGCAAACGGATCCCGCCAAATTATCTATGTAGGTCAGGAAACACCCCGAGTTTTGATGACGTAATTGCTCATCGGGTTACGTTTAGGGATTCAATCGAAAACTTAGTGCAATAACTCCCTAATGGCTGCGGTACCCTCGACCGATTAGCCGCACGTGACTTTCGTAGTATCGACACCAGAAGTAACTCGTGCGACCTCGACTTTGCCCTGCACGAATTGACCTCTGGCGTGACCTTGATCAGTCTGGCGGTGATGTACACCAGTGGGGTGCCTTCCTTGCTGTTACGTCTTCGTTCTCAAGTTCATTCCCAAAGTTAATAGATTAGTTGTATATTCAGGACGCTTTAACCACTTTTGGTCATATCGCGTCAATGGGAAAAGGAAGGGAGGGTGGAGCCATGTCCCCGGGGGTAACCCCCTCAGAGGCGTGTGCAGAAATTCTTGAAAGGGGGGGCACAAAAGGGGGAAACAAAGAGGGGGGCACAAATGGGGGAAACCAAGAGGGGGAAACAAAGTGGGGGGCACAAAAGGGGGATACAAAGAGGGGGGCACAAAAGGGGGATACAAAGAGGGGGGCACAGAAGGGGGAAACAAAGAGGGGGAAACAAAGAGGGGGGCACAAAAGGGGGATAATACAAAGAGGGGGCCACAAAAGGGGGAAACAAAAAGTGGGGTACAAAAGGGGAAAAGAAAGAGGGGGGGGGGGCACAAAAGGGAGAAACAAAAAGGGGGAAACAAAGAGGGGGGCACAAAAGGGGGGCACAAAAGGGGGATACAAAGAGGGGGGCACAAAAGGGGGATACAAAGAGGGGGGCACAGAAGGGGGAAACAAAGAGGGGGAAACAAAGAGGGGGGCACAAAAGGGGGATACAAAGAGGGGGCCACTAAAGGGGGAAACAAAGAGGGGGGCACAAAAGGGGGAAACAAAGAGGGGGGGCACAACAAGGGGGAAACAAAGAGGGGGGGGGCACAAAAACATAAAATCGTTGAAGAGCCTGAGGCGTAGGTGACCGCGGTGCACAGAATTTGAAAGGTGGAGGGGGGGTTGTATATCTTAGGGTCTGAAAGGGAAGGGGGGCAGGTACTCCCTGTGCCCCCCCCCCCCCCTGGACACGCCCATGCCCCCTACTCTTTGCAAAGAAAGACATGGGATCTTTATCCGGCGACCACACAGACATGGCCACAGCAGGGCCCGAACCACCGATCCACGAGCCGTTAGGCTCTCAGGTGGCCAGAGCGCTGAATGCCAGCGCGCTAGCCCACTGAGCTATCGGGCCGCCCCCCCCACCCAAAGTTAATAGATGAACGCTGGCAGCAAGCACGAGAGTGTTTGTTACTCTTTTCCCGCGTCTGCCCTGTTTGCAGCTCTTGAGTGTATAAATGGGTTAGCATGTGTTGTCACGTGACGCGGTCTGTTGCAGTGACGTCACCATATAGCATGGCAAGTCCTGGCGGGCGATTGGGGCTTTTTTTTATTTTTTTCATTTACGATTGTCCAAAATCTAATCGGCGTTCTTCATTGCGACTATCGCGATAAATCGGTTGTTTGTTGATGCTACGCGCTATTGAGTCCTCCTGGTCTGTGTGCATGGTAGGGAATGGGCCCCAGATAGAGGAAGAGGTTCCTGGGGGTGGGGTGGGGGGCAGATAAGGGAGAATCCCCCTACGATGGACTGTGAGGAGGGAGGGGGGGCACCAGATAGGGGAGAAGGCCCTCTCCGTTGAGGACTCCTTGCTTCCTGGTCCTCACCGCTGTGAGATGTAAAGAGGGGCCGGCGGGGCGCTCTCTGCCGCCAGGGGGGCAGCTTGAAGCCTTCAAGATATCGGCCTCGGCTAAAGCCGCCGCACCGGGGCGGACCGGAGACGGGGTCTGCATGGGGTAGGTAGGGTGGGGGGTCCAATCCCTCTGACCATCCCGAGGGTTGCCCCTTCCAGGGTGAGGGGGGGAGAACGGGGGACGAAGGACGGTGTGACCCTCTGGCCCGGTGTGACCCGGCGGCGGGGTTGGGGTGGGGGTGGGGGGTCCATCCCTCTGTCCCCCCGACCCCTCGCTCGCTGCCCGAGAGGTCGGGGAAGACAGGGGGACCGGAAGAGAGGTTGGGTCGGCCAGCTCTTCCCTCATGTGGCCTGACATAGAATGTTGAACAGCTTGGCTGGGGCGGGTGGGGGGGGGTGGATAGTGAAGGCCAGGCTGGGGTAGGGTGCGCATGAATAGGGTGGGATGGCCTGGGGGGGGGGGTCCTGTCCGTCCTAGTGATGCTGTAACCTGGCTTCCCCTATAGCTGGGGTCCGGGGGCCCAATAGACGGCTACTGGCTCGGGACGGGCGGTTTCCGGCTGTGCGGCGGGAGGACAGGGCCGGACGACGCCCGGGCTAACGGCTCATTCATGGGGCCCGTTCGTCGGGGAAGTCAGTCGTACTATGCGCATACTGCCACCGCCGCCGCAAGCCGGGTGCCGCCAGTAATACTGCGCCACTCACCGCCACTCCGCAGTCCCCGCTCACCGGAGACACAGTTTTAACATCTTTGGATTTTTAAGACGGACGTCTTGGCCAGTTGGAGCAGTGTGAAGGATGCTGGCGAAATGATGAACCTTACCATCCCGTGACTAGTATGTTGTGTGCTGGCGTATGCTAGGATATATCACAGGAATACTTTGACACTAGAAGAGGATATTTTCGGCGCGCCCCCTGGCGGTCGGCGCGTCCCCTAGCGGCGCGGGGCGTATACCACGTGACATGCGCAGTGGGCGCTGAAAACCGAACCGCAGACCACGTGGTCTGGGTTGTGACATGCGCGGTGAGGCGCTAACCACGTGGTGTGGGTTGTGACATGCGCAGTGAGGCGCTAACCACGTGGTTTGGGTTGTGACATGCGCATTGAGGCGCTAAACACTTGGTCTGTGTTGTGACATGCGCAGTGAGGCGCTAACTACGTGGTGTGTGTTGTGACATGCGCAGTGAGGCGTTGCCCACGTGGTCTGGGTGGTGACATGCGCAGTGCGATGCTGCAGCGAGTGCACATGGTGTGTGTGGAGCGGCTGTGTCCGCTGGATGGGTCTCGCGGACAGAGGATGGCGCCTCTCTGGCTTATCTTGTGCCAGGGACTCGTCGGCAGGTCAGTCATACAGCGGGAAGGGGGGGGGGCGGCTCGTCGGCAGGTCAGTCATACAGCGGGGGGGTGGGGGGGGGGCGGCTCGTCGGCAGGTCAGTCACACAGCGGGGGGTGGGGGGGGGCGGCTCGTCGGCAGGTCAGTCATACAGCGGGGGGTGGGGGGCTTGTCGGCAGGTCAGTCATACAGCGGGGGGTGGGGGGCTTGTCGGCAGGTCAGTCATACAGCGGGGGGGTGGGGGGGCTCGTTGGCAGGTCAGTCATACAGCGGGGGGTGGGGGGCTCGTTGGCAGGTCAGTCATACAGCGGGGGGCGGGGAGGCTGGCCGGCAGATCAGTCATAGGCTGGTGGGGGGGGGGGGGGGCTCGTCGGAAGGTCAGTCATACAGCGGGGGGTGGGGGGGGGGGCTCGTCGGCAGGTCAGTCATAGGGTGGTGGGGGGCTCGTCGGCAGGTCAGTCATAGGATGGTGGGGGGGGGGGGGGCTCATCGGGCAGGTCAGTCATAGGGCGGCGGGGAGGGGCTCGTAGGCAGGTCATTCATAGGCCGGGGGGGACTTGTCGGCAGGTCAATCATAGGCGGGAAAGGGGGGGGGGGCTCATTTTCAGGTCAGTCATAAGGGCGGGGGGGGTCATCGGCAGGTCAGTCATAGAGCGGGGGGGGGGGTCGTCGGCAGGTCAATCATAGAGCGGGGGGTCGTCGGCAGGTCAGTTATAGAGTGGGGGTGTCGTCGGCAGGTCAGTTATAGAGTGGGGGTGTCGTCGGCAGGTCAGTCATAGAGTGGGGGGGCGTCATCGGCAGGTCAGTCATAGAGCAGGGCGGGGGTCGTCGGCAGGTCTGTCATAGAGGGGGGGGGGCGTCGGCAGGTCAGTCATAGGGTTGGGTGGGGGAGCTCGTCGGCATGTCAGTCATAGGGCGGGGGCATATGAGTTCTTTCATATGTCAACCATGGTACAGTATGTTCTAACTATTTGGATTGAGACCAGATGAGAATCTCTGTCGACCTCAGGGATAACTATGTTCTCCCTGAAGAAACCAGGTGTCAAGGCTTACACCCAAATGGCAAAACAACCAGGACAGCCCCCCGCACCCCGCCTGCCCTCAATGCTGGTGGGGTGGACTCTCTCTTACTCCCCATCCCTCCCCCCACCTCCCCTTTCGGCTGGTGGGATGAATACACGACGTCGCCTATCCTCCCACCCCGCTAGCCCCCCCCCCCCCCATTACGCCCCCCTCCCACCTCTGTTCGTTGGATGGACTCCCACAAGTCGCATCTAATGTCTTGACAAGGCGATGTTTTTTTTAGCACCCCACTCCGGCAATAACCGCACTAATTAGTCCGTGATTCGTCTCAATGCATCATGACTGGTTTTGCCGTGGCGCGCTGACAGACACCGAGCTCCCCAGCTGCAACCCGAGCGGAGTACCCGGGGTAGGGGGGGGGGGAAGCGGGGGGTGGGCCGCTCAACAGGTGGATCCGTGGAGAGCCACCCGGTCCCAGCGGCCCTACAGGAGGGGGGAGGGGGCGCATGAGGGTGTGGGTTGGGGGGTGGGGCGCATCCAGTAGGTGTAGGTCAATGACGCGGAATGCGTGCCGCCTCTGGCGGTGGAGAGTGGTGCCGGAAGGTGGTGACCGGGCCATGGCGGGATGCTGTAGGAGGGGGCGGGGGTGAGGGCTATATAACATGGGATGAGGGGGTTATGTGAGATGGGCCGCGCTGAAGTGGAATAAGTTCATTGCCTCGTCTTAAAAGCGCCGGTTGTCCATGGTAAGTGTTGGTGTGAGTGAGTTAGCGCCGGGAGCACCGCTAAACACCGCCATGACACCCCCCCCCCCGTCCTCACCACCCTGAGCTGGGGTGCGGGGGGAGGGGAGCACCGCCAAGCACGGCCATGACACCCCCCCCCCCGTCCTCACCACCCTGGGCTGGGGTGCGGGGGGAGGGGAGGGGAGGGGAATCGCTCAGGGGGCTGACGGGGCTACGGCGCTGGGGATGACTTACTGGAGGAGGCCGCGTTGTTTATTTGTCATGTACATGACTTCTCTGCTTCTCGCCATTTACACCCAGGTAATACCGGATACCCCTCATAGGGGGGGGGGGGGGCTACAGATTCGGTAGACCGGCAAGCAAGGCCGTCTGGGTGATGCTGGGCGGAGGGGGGTGGGGGGTTGAAGGGAGGGGGTTAATAAGATTTGGGCGTGGTGATATTCATATGGCAGACGCATGGGAATGTCCTGACGTCACCCCTCCCCTCCCCCTCCGCCCGGATTCGTATCGCCTTCACTGATACGCCGACCGTTGCCTGAAATGACTGAGGCTCTCGGCGCCAGGACTGCTTAACGCGGATTGAGGAGCAAGTAAACAAACCGATATTTACGGCGGCCGGGGGCTGCCCGCTGTGGTCGCTAGGATAACAGAGCGGCAAGAGGAGGGCGGTATCACTAACACCAGGCTGCCTTGGCCTGGAAGCCAGGTCACCGGGCTGCCTGGGCCTGGAAGCCAGGTCACCAAGCTGCCTAGGCCTGGAAGCCAGGTCACCAAGCTGCCTTGGCCTGGGGGAGCCAGGACACCAGGTTGCCTTGGCCTGGGAGCCAGGTCACCAGGCTGCCTTGGCCTGGGAGCCAGGTCACCAGACTGGCCTTGGCCTGGGGAGCCAGGACACCAGGTTGCCTTGGCCTGGGAGCCAGGTCACCGGCTGCCTTGGCCTGGGGAGTCAGGTCACGAAGCTGCCTTGGCCTGGGGAGCCAGGTCACCAGGCTGCCTTGGCCTGGGAGCCAGGTCACCAGACTGCCTTGGCCTGGGGAGCCAGGACACCAGGTTGCCTTGGCCTGGGAGCCAGGTCACCAGACTGCCTTGGCCTGGGGAGCTAGGACACCAGGTTGTCCTGGCCTGGGAGCCAGGTCACCGGGCTGCCTTGGCCTGGGGAGTCAGGTCACCAAGCTGCCTTGGCCTGGGGAGCCAGGTCACCAGGCTGCCTTGGGCTGGGGAGCCGGGTCACCAAGCTGCCGTGGCCTGGGGAGCCAGGTCACCAAGCTGCCTTGGCCTGGGGAGCCAGGTCACCAAGCTGCTTTGGCGTGGGGAGCCAGGTCACCAAGCTGCCTTGGCCTGGGGAGCCAGGTCACCGGGCTGCCTTGGCCTGGGGAGCCAGGTCACCAGGCTGCCTTGGGCTGGGGAGCCGGGTCACAAAGCTGCCTTGGCCTGGGGAGCCAGGTCACCAAGCTGCCTTGGCCTGGGGAGCCAGGTCACCAAGCTGCCTTGGCCTGGGGAGCCAGGTCACCAAGCTGCCTTGGCCTGGGGAGCCAGGTCACCAGGCTGCCTTGGGCTGGGGAGCCGGGTCACCAAGCTGCCTTGGCCTGGGGAGCCAGGTCACCAAGCTGCCTTGGCCTGGGGAGCCAGGTCACCAAGCTGCCTTGGCCTGGGGAGTCAGGTCACCAAGCTGCCTTGGCCTGGGGAGCCAGGTCACCAAGCTGCTTTGGCCTGGGGAGTCAGGTCACCAAGCTGCCTTGGCCTGGGGAGCCAGGTCACCAAGCTGCTTTGGCGTGGGGAGCCAGGTCACCAAGCTGCCTTGGCCTGGGGAGATATGTTTGTGACGTCATGACCACAATCATTCAGATCTGTTTGTGACGTCATGGCCGCAATCATTTAGATATGTTTGTGACGTCATGGCCACAATCATTTAGATTTATTTGTGACGTCATGGCCACACTCATTTAGATATGTTTGTGAAGTCATGGCCACAATCATTCAAATCTGTTTGTGACATCATGGCCGCAATCATTCAGATATGGTTGTGACGTCTTGATCACAATCATTATAGGTTTGTGACGTCATGGCCACTATCATTTAGATATGTTTGTGACGTCATGGCCACAATCATTCACATCTGTTTGTGACGTCATGGCCACAATCATTCAGATATGGTTGTGACGTCATGACCACAATCATTATATGTTTGTGACGTCATGGCCACAATCATTAAGATATGTTTGTGAAGTCATCGCCACAATCTTCAGATATGTTTGTGACGTCATGGCCACAATCATTCAGATATGTTTGTGACGTCAGGGCCACAATAATTTAGATATGTTTCTGACGTCATGGCAACAATAATTTAGATATGTTTGTGACGGCGTCGCCACAATCATTTAGATGTGTTTGTGACGTCATGGCCACAATCTTTCAAATGTGTTTGTGACGTCATTGCCACAATCATTGAGATCTGTTTGTGATGTCATGATGATATTTGCGCATCAGTAGACGTCTCCTCCAGGTCGGGTGTGTGTTAGGCGAGCGGTGTGTGTGTGGAGGTGGGTGCGGGGTGGAGGGGGTAAGGCTGATGTGGTGGGTAGACTGTGATGCGTAATGGGATGCACCGCCGGGTAGACCTGGGGTGTGGTCCGGGACGCTCAAGGCCGAAGTCTTTATATCCGGCATCCTATCGCCTGTGGTGGGCCGAATTGGCGTTGGTCCGTATTGCCGTGAGTGTGATTAGGAGCCGTGGCTGATGGCACGGCGGCCATAGTGATGACACGTGGACGTTTCGTACCCTCAGGCCGCCGGGGATGCATTCCAGTTCGTACCCATGGCCCGAAGGCAGCCCCCCGAACAGCCTAGACCTAGCCCTGAACCTGCTGTGTGGGGACACGGTCTCGTGCCCCTCCCCCCCCCCCCCCCCGCGGGGTGGGTGGGTGGGGTAGGGTCAGTGGGTGGGTGGGTGGGCGACTGGTGAAGAGTAGGCGGGAGTGGCTTGACGGACGAGATAAGCGTGACTACGGCGTTCTGCCATTTGCCCACCCCCCTCCCCCCCCGCCGCCCCCGCCGCCCGCCGGGTGCAGTCTGGCTGGTCCCGTGTCTTCGCCTCTAGATCACCACCTCCCGAGGCACAGTGGTTAAGCTACCTGAGCTGCAGATCAACGCTTCCTGGGTTCGCGCCCTGGTACCGGCATCTGGACCATCTTTCAGCCGACCTTCTTTTAATGTCCCGGCCAGTTTCTTGACCCTTGTTCAGCCTTCATGTTCACCAGAGTGGCCTAACACAGCATCCTGTCATTTCTTTTCCTCTGAGTCGCTACTAACTAAGAATAGCAGGGAAAGGCCAGGGAATATACACGTGTTCACACCCAGTGAGCAATCAGCACCAAGCAAATAGAAACATCAGATAAACCAGGTTCACCAATTGATACTCTTGGTGAAGTGATGAAATGCTATTGAGTTGTAACATTATATATTTAGCTTTAATGTTTCTGTAACAAATGTGTAATTTTATTAAAAACCAAATAACGATAAAGAAATATCTTTTGTCCTCAACAGATCCAGAACGCCAAAAAAACGAAAACGTACTAAGTCAAGGTCACGGTCAAGGTCAACTTCAAGGTCAAGATCATTTGATAACGTCACAGGAGTGTGGAGGTCAAGGTCAAAGTCAAGGTCACGGTCCAGGTCAAATGACCGCCATCGGAGCCGATCAAGGTCAAAGTCACGGGACCGTCGACGAAGAGATCGACATCGCCGCAGGTGACGTCACAATTTCCTCCCTCACAAGTCCACAGAGCTTGCGTGATATAACCTCTAGTGGGAAAGTAGTCAACAGAGCTTGCGTGATTTAGCCTCTATTGAGAAAATTGTCAACAGAGCTTCCCTGATGTAACTTTTAGTGAGAAAATAGTCAACAGAGCTTGCGTGATGTAACCTCTAGTGAGAAAATAGTCAACAGAGCTTGCGTGATGTAACTTCGAGTGAGAAAATAGTGAACAGAGCTTGCGTGATGTAACCTCTAGTGAGAAAGTAGTCAACAGAGCTTGCGTGATGTAACCTCTAGTGAGAAAGTAGTCAACAGAGCTTGCGTAAATGTAACGTCTAGTGAGAAAATAGTCAACAGAGCTTGCGTGATGTAACCTCTAGTGAGAAAATAGTGAACAGAGCTTGCGTGATGAAACCTCTAGTGAGAAAATAGTCAACAGAGCTTGCGTGATGTAACCTCTAGTGAGAAAATAGTCAACAGAGCTTGCGTGATTTAACTTCTAGTGAGAAAATTGTCAACAGAGCTTCCCTAATGTAACTTTTAATGAGAAAATAGTCAACAGAGCTTGCGTGATGTAACTTCTAGTGAAAAAATAGTCAACAGAGCTTGCGTGATGTAACCTCTAGTGAGAAAATAGTCAACAGAGCTTGCGTGATGTAACCTCTAGTGAGAAAATAGTCAACAGAGCTTGCGTGATTTAACCTCTAGCGAAAAAAATTGTCAACAGAGCTTCCCTAATGTAACTTTTAGTGAGAAAATAGTCAACAGAGCTTGCGTGATGTAACTTCTAGTGGAAAAATAGTCAACAGAGCTTGCGTGATGTAACCTCTAGTGAGAAAATTGTCAACAGAGCTTGCGTGATGTAACCTCTAGTGAGAAAATAGTCAACAGAGCTTGCGTGATTTAACCTCTAGTGAGAAAATTGTCAACAGGGCTTGCGTGATGCAACTTCTAGTGGGAAAATAGTTAGCAGAGCTTGCGTGATGTAACCTCTAGTGAGAAAATAGTCAACAGAGCTTGCGTGATGTAACTTTTAGTGAGAAAATAGTAAACAGAGCTTGTGTGATGTAACCTCTAGTGAAAAAATAGTCAACAGAGCTTGCGTGATGTAACCTCAAGTGAGAAAATAGTCAACAGAGGTTGTGTGATGTAACCTCTAGTGAGAAAATAGTCAACAGAGCTTGCGTGATGTAACCTCTAGTGAGAAAATAGTCAACAGAGCTTGCGTGATGTAACCTCTAGTGAGAAAATTGTCAACAGGGCTTGCGTGATGCAACTTCTAGTGGGAAAATAGTTAACAGAGCTTGCGTGATGTAACCTCTAGTGAGAAAATAGTCAACAAAGCTTGCGTGATGTAACTTTTAGTGAGAAAATAGTAAACAGAGCTTGTGTGATGTAACCTCTAGTGAAAAAATAGTCAACAGAGCTTGCGTGATGTAACCTCTAGTGAGAAAATAGTCAACAGAGCTTGTGTGCTGCAACCTCTAGTGAGAAAAAAGTCAACGAAGCTTGCGTTATAGGATAGGGATGTTGCATGCCTGGCCCTGACATGGGTTCCCCCTTTCTTCCTTCTCTGGCCCCCCAATGAGCGTGGATGTAGTTTATTGGCCGATGTTTTGTCGGTTGCTGTATGAGGGAGAAGTCACGCGGAAGGCAGTGATAACGACGGGAAACGCTCAGAAATGATGGCTTGCCAGGAATACAAGACAGCAAGGAGGGGGGCGAGGGGTGATGTGGGGGTGGGGGTGGGCGCAGATAGGTACCGGGGGTAGGGGGTGGGGGGAGTGGGCAGCAGGCAGCATAGATACCCATGGTACCGCCAGGAGTGAAGTGGTGGCTGGTCTACCGCGACTCCTGGCCAACTCCCTGGTGGGTCCTCTGTGCGTTTGCTCGTGGCCCCCGAATCACGCCATATACCCCCCACCCACCCCACCCCACCACCACCCCACCCGGGCACCCGCTATACGCTCGGAACCCATGGAGATAATAGGCCGGAAGTCTTTCTGAGGCGCCCGGCAGCGCTTTGCTTTGTTCTTCCGGGTAAGATAGAGGACAGTTCGCGAATTCACGGCGGCAATAGCTCAGCCCAAATCTGTTCAATGTTTGCTGATCAACGCGTCATGACTTCAGTGCGTTGAATACCCCAATGGGATTGTAGGGGAAACTCATGACGAGTTTTCACCTTTGGACAAACCCTTGGGTGCTCGTAACTGACGGGCGCGCTGACACGAAACACGGCACGCTGTAGCTCTGCCTCATGGCCCTTTTATCGCCCATTGGAGTCAAAGACAGCTGCTTACTCAAAGGTGTGGAAAGCCCCATAACCTTGATTGACCTTGGCATAAATGGACGCCATGCTGCACTTAGACTCCATTCATCTCGCTTTTGGCCAGTGCTGTCACGTGGCAAAGACCTGGTTCTCTGCCATGTGCAAACACCTGGTTCCCCGTCACCTGGCGCACCGCTGGTTCCCTGCCAATTGGGAAACACCTGGTTCCCCGCCACGTGGCAAGCGCTTGGTTTCGCGCCAGTCCGCCTTTGGCCATTGGTTCTACTTTTCGGACATGCCATCATTCATGTGTTGTCACTTTATGTTTCCTATGGTACGGACCCCCCCTCCCCCCTCCCACCTATCCCGCCTGGGTGCGGACTCCCCTCCCCCGCCTGGGTGCGGACTCTCCTCCCCCGCCTGTGAGTGATTTAAAGGCTGTTTCTGAGAAGGGCGTGGATCAAGGGTGAGGCGAAGTGGTGGTTGTCCGACCATGGTGACGTCACCATGGTGGGCTGCCGACCATGGTGACGTCACCGGCAGATGCTTGGTTTAGGAATCATGACGTCATTGTTGTGGTTCGGTCCGTGAAGCTGGATTTCCGGGCTCTGGTTGTGGTACTCCCAGCGGCAGATCTCACAGAGATATGGAATATCTCACAGAGATTTGGCATATCTCACAGAGATATGGCATATCTCACAGCGAGTGGCATATCTCACAGAGAATGGCGTATCTCACAGAGAATGGCATAGAGACACCCTGACACCCCAGAGTCGTTTCTCCCTGTCACTCAACACCAACTGTTCATGTTGGAGGGCAATAGGTGACTGAGTGACTGTATCCTCAGCACGGAAGGGCACGCGCTGACGTGTTCAGCCAAGGTGAAGGGCGTGGCTGAAGGGCGGGGGGTGGATGGCATGGGGTGAGTACACAGGTGGCGTCCCCTGGTGAGCTATGGCGGTGGAGATGATGAAGGTGGCTCCCCCTGGTTGGCTGCCTCCACAGTGGGTGCCGGGCGACGGATTGGTTTACGGCCTTCGTCACGTGACTCATTGCCTCTCAAAGTTAATGTTTAGCAGCTCGTGCGTTATCGCTGTGCAACGCAGCCTGTCAACAGCCAGAACCGAAGGGGCCCGGGTGGCAGTCCGACAGCCAGAACCGAAGGGGCCCGGGTGGCAGTCCGATAGCCAGAACCGAAGGGGCCCGGGTGGCAGTCCGATAGCCAGAACCGAAGGGGCCCGGGTGGCAGTCCGACAGCCAGAACCGAAGGGGCCCGGGTGGCATTCCGACAGCCAGAACCGAAGGGGCCAGGGTGGCAGTCCGACAGCCAGAACCAAAGGGGCCCGGGTGGCAGTCCGACAGCCAGAATCGAAGGGGCCAGGGTGGCAGTCCGGCAGCCAGAACCGAAGGGGCCAGGGTGGCAGTATGATAGCCAGAACCGAAGAGGCCAGGGTGGCAGTATGACAGCCAGCGCCAAAGGGGCCAGGGCGGCAGTCTGACAGCCACCACCAAGGGAGCCAGGATGGCAGTCTGACAGCCAGCACCAAGGGGGCCAGGGCGGCAGTCTGACAGCCAGCACCAAGGGGGCCAGGATGGCAGTCTGACAGCCAGCGCCAAGGGGGTCAGGATGGCAGTCTGACAGCCAGCACCAAGGGGGCCAGGGTAGCAGTCTGACAGCCAGCACCAAGGGGGCGAGGGTGGCAGTCTGACAGCCAGCGGCAAGGGGGCCCGGGTGGCAGTCTGACAGCCAGCACCAAGGGGGCCCGGGTGGCAGTCTGACAGCTAGCGCCAAGGGGGCCAGGGTAGCAGTCTGACAGCCACCACCAAGGGGGGCAGGGTGGCAGTCTGACAGCCACCACCAAGGGGGCCAGGATGGCAGTCTGACAGCCAGCGCCAAGGGGGTCAGGATGGCAGTCTGACAGCCAGCACCAAGGGGGCCAGGGTAGCAGTCTGACAGCCAGCACCAAGGGGGCGAGGGTAGCAGTCTGACAGCCAGCGCCAAGGGGGCCCGGGTGGCAGTCTGACAGCCAGCACCAAGGGGGCCCGGGTGGCAGTCTGACAGCTAGCGCCAAGGGGGCCAGGGTAGCAGTCTGACAGCCAGCACCAAGGGGGGCAGGGTGGCAGTCTGACAGCCAGCGCCAAAGGGGCCAGGGCGGCAGTCTGACAGCCAGCGCCAAAGAGGCCAGGGTGGCAGTCTGACAGCCAGCGCCAAAGGGGCCAGAGTGGCAGTCTGACAGCCAGCGCCAAAGGGGCCAGGGTGGCAGTCTGACAGCCAGCGCCAGGGGGCGGGGGGGGGGGCAGTGGTACAGTCACCCTCCCTGACAGATGCCCCATCCGACAGGTGGGAAAGTAAAACGACAAATGTTCATACTACGCTTTGCATTCTTCTCTTTTGGAATGAGAATTTAGGACTTTTAGTAGGCACGGGAGGAATTATGTCCGCGTCGCCTCGGGGCCTCGTTGCTTGGGAACCAGCCTTATCCATAAGCTAGGAACCAGCCTTATTACTTATGAACGAGCCCTGTTCCCCAGCTGGAAGTGTACTGCCAGTTTTGTTACTGCGGTTCAATTTTTCCAAGTAACACCAGCTATTAATCATGTTAATACATGTACGTCTGTCTCTAAATAGAAAAAAGGTGCCCCACAGATTACTAGCGGTCGTCTCTCTGGAGTCACAGCCACATTCCTCCCCATCAGGATGGCTTGGCTTACTGAAGGGGGATCCAGTGGGATTGGGTAAGACGAGCGAGAACCGTTTACGTGACTATTACAGGGGCTCGTACATCAGGCGTAAGGTTGATGCATGAGCTAGGCCGCGGGGGATGTCTGACTAGGCCGTGGGGGATGTCTGACTAGGCCGCGGGGGATGTCTGACTAGGCCGTGGGGGATGTCTGACTAGGCCGCGGGGGATGTCTGACTAGGTTGTGGTGGGATGTCTGACTAGGCCGTGGGGGATGTCTGACTAGGCCGTGGTGGATGTCTGACTAGGCCGTGGGGGATGTCTGACTAGGCCGCGGGGGATGTCTGACTAGGTTGTGGTGGGATGTCTGACTAGGCCGTGGGGGATGTCTGACTAGGCCGTGGTGGATGTCTGACTAGGCCGTGGGGGATGTCTGACTAGGCCGCGGGGGATGTCTGACTAGGCCGTGGGGGATGTCTGACTAGGCCGCGGGGGATGTCTGACTAGGCCGTGGGGGATGTCTGACTAGGCCGTGGGGGATGTCTGACTAGGCCGTGGGGGATGTCTGACTAGGCCGTGGGGGATGTCTGACTAGGCCGTGGGGGATGTCTGACTGGGCCGTGGGGGATGTCTAACTAGGCCGTGGGGGATGTCTGACTAGGCCGTGGGGGATGTCTGACTGGGCCGTGGGGGATGTCTGACTAGGCCGTGGGGGATGTCTGACTAGGCCGTGGGGGATGTCTGACTAGGCCGTGGGGGATGTCTGACTAGGCCGCGGGGGATGTCTGACTAGGCCGTGGGGGATGTCTGACTAGGCCGTGGGGGATGTCTGACTGGGCCGTGGGGGATGTCTGACTAGGCCGTGGGGGATGTCTGAATAGGCCGTCGGGGATGTCTGACTGGGCCGGGGGGGATGTCTGACTAGGCCGTGGGGGATGTCTGACTAGGCCGTGGGGGATGTCTGACTAGGCCGTGGGGGATGTCTGACTAGGCCGCGGGGGATGTCTGACTAGGCCGTGGGGGATGTCTGACTATGCCGCGGGGGATGTCTGACTAGGCCGTGGGGGATGTCTGACTAGGCCGTGGGGGATGTCTGGCTAGGCCGTGAGGGATGTCTGACTAGGCCGTGGGGGATGTCTGACTAGGCCGTGGGGGATGTCTGACTAGGCCGTGGTGAGATGTCTGACTAGGCCGTGCTGGATGTCTGACTAGGCCGTGGGGGATGTCTGACTAGGCCGTGAGGGATGTCTGACTAGGCCGTGGTGAGATGTCTGACTAGGCCGTGGTGGGATGTCTGACTAGGCCGTGGGGGATGTCTGACTAGGCCGTGGGGGATGTCTGACTAGGCCGTGGGGGATGTCTGACTAGGCCGTGGGGGATGTCTGACTAGGCCGTGGGGGATGTCTGACTAGGCCGTGGGGGATGTCTGACTAGGCCGCGGGGGATGTCTGACTAGGCCGCGGGGGATGTCTGACTAGGCCGTGGGGGATGTCTGACTGGGCCGCGGGGGATGTCTGACTAGGCCGTGGGGGATGTCTGACTAGGCCGCGGGGGATGTCTGACTAGGTTGTGGTGGGATGTCTGACTAGGCCGTGGGGGATGTCTGACTAGGCCGTGGTGGATGTCTGACTAGGCCGTGGGGGATGTCTGACTAGGCCGCGGGGGATGTCTGACTAGGTTGTGGTGGGATGTCTGACTAGGCCGTGGGGGATGTCTGACTAGGCCGTGGTGGATGTCTGACTAGGCCGTGGGGGATGTCTGACTAGGCCGCGGGGGATGTCTGACTAGGCCGTGGGGGATGTCTGACTAGGCCGCGGGGGATGTCTGACTAGGCCGTGGGGGATGTCTGACTAGGCCGTGGGGGATGTCTGACTAGGCCGTGGGGGATGTCTGACTAGGCCGTGGGGGATGTCTGACTAGGCCGTGGGGGATGTCTGACTGGGCCGTGGGGGATGTCTAACTAGGCCGTGGGGGATGTCTGACTAGGCCGTGGGGGATGTCTGACTGGGCCGTGGGGGATGTCTGACTAGGCCGTGGGGGATGTCTGACTAGGCCGTGGGGGATGTCTGACTAGGCCGTGGGGGATGTCTGACTAGGCCGCGGGGGATGTCTGACTAGGCCGTGGGGGATGTCTGACTAGGCCGTGGGGGATGTCTGACTGGGCCGTGGGGGATGTCTGACTAGGCCGTGGGGGATGTCTGACTAGGCCGTCGGGGATGTCTGACTGGGCCGGGGGGGATGTCTGACTAGGCCGTGGGGGATGTCTGACTAGGCCGTGGGGGATGTCTGACTAGGCCGTGGGGGATGTCTGACTAGGCCGCGGGGGATGTCTGACTAGGCCGTGGGGGATGTCTGACTATGCCGCGGGGGATGTCTGACTAGGCCGTGGGGGATGTCTGACTAGGCCGTGGGGGATGTCTGACTAGGCCGTGAGGGATGTCTGACTAGGCCGTGGGGGATGTCTGACTAGGCCGCGGTCGATGTCTGACTAGGCCGTGGGGGATGTCTGACTAGGCCGCGGGGGATGTCTGACTTGGCCGCGGGGGATGTCTAGACTAGGCCGTGCTGGATGTCTGACTAGGCCGTGGGGGATGTCTGGCTAGGCCGTGAGGGATGTCTGACTAGGCCGTGGGGGATGTCTGACTAGGCCGTGGGGGATGTCTGACTAGGCCGTGGTGAGATGTCTGACTAGGCCGTGCTGGATGTCTGACTAGGCCGTGGGGGATGTCTGACTAGGCCGTGAGGGATGTCTGACTAGGCCGTGGTGAGATGTCTGACTAGGCCGTGGTGGGATGTCTGACTAGGCCGTGGGGGATGTCTGACTAGGCCGTGGGGGATGTCTGACTAGGCCGTGGGGGATGTCTGACTAGGCCGTGGGGGATGTCTGACTAGGCCGTGGGGGATGTCTGACTAGGCCGTGGGGGATGTCTGACTAGGCCGCGGGGGATGTCTGACTAGGCCGCGGGGGATGTCTGACTAGGCCGTGGGGGATGTCTGACTGGGCCGTGGGGGATGTCTGACTAGGCCGCGGGGGATGTCTGACTAGGCCGTGGAGGATGTCTGACTAGGCCGTGGGGGATGTCTGACTAGGCCGTGGGGGATGTCTGACTAGGTTGTGGTGGGATGTCTGACTAGGCCGTGGGGGATGTCTGACTAGGCCGCGGGGGATGTCTGACTAGGCCGCGGGGGATGTCTGACTAGGCCGTGGGGGATGTCTGACTAGGCCGTGGGGGATGTCTGACTAGGCCGTGGGGGATGTCTGACTAGGCCGTGGGGGATGTCTGACTAGGCCGTGGGGGATGTCTGACTAGGCCGCGGGGGATGTCTGACTTGGCCGCGGGGGATGTCTAGACTAGGCCGTGCTGGATGTCTGACTAGGCCGTGGGGGATGTCTGGCTAGGCCGTGAGGGATGTCTGACTAAGCCGTGCTGGATGTCTGACTAGGCCGTGGGGGATGTCTGACTAGGCCGTGAGGGATGTCTGACTAGGCCGTGGTGAGATGTCTGACTAGGCCGTGGGGGATGTCTGGCTAGGCCGTGGGGGATGTCTGGCTAGGCCGTGAGGGATGTCTGACTAGGCCGTGCTGGATGTCTGACTAGGCCGTGCTGGATGTCTGACTAGGCCGTGGGGGATGTCTGACTAGGCCGTGAGGGATGTCTGACATCCGTGGTGGGATGTCTGACTAGGCCGTGCTGGATGTCTGACTAGGCCGTGGTGGGATGTCTGACTAGGCCGTGAGGGATGTCTGACTAGGCCGTGGCGGGATGTCTGACTAGGCCATGGAGGGATGTCTGACTAGGTTGTGGTGGATGTCTGACTAGGCCGTGGTGCGATGTCTGACTAGGCCGTGGGGGATGTCTGACTAGGCCGCGGGGGATGTCTGACTAGGCCGTGGGGGATGTCTGACTAGGCCGTGGGGGATGTCTGACTAGGCCGTGGGGGATGTCTGACTAGGCCGTGGGGGATGTCTGACTGGGCCGTGGTGGGATGTCTAACTAGGCCGTGGGGGATGTCGGACTAGGCCGTGGGGGATGTCTAGACTAGGCCGTGCTGGATGTCTGACTAGGCCGTGGGGGATGTCTGGCTAGGCCGTGAGGGATGTCTGACTAGGCCGTGCTGGATGTCTGACTAGGCCGTGGGGGATGTCTGACTAGGCCGTGAGGGATGTCTGACTAGGCCGTGGTGAGATGTCTGACTAGGCCGTGGGGGATGTCTGGCTAGGCCGTGGGGGATGTCTGGCTAGGCCGTGAGGGATGTCTGACTAGGCCGTGCTGGATGTCTGACTAGGCCGTGCTGGATGTCTGACTAGGCCGTGGGGGATGTGTGACTAGGCCGTGAGGGATGTCTGACTAGGCCGTGGTGGGATGTCTGACTAGGCCGTGCTGGATGTCTGACTAGGCCGTGGTGGGATGTCTGACTAGGCCGTGAGGGATGTCTGACTAGGCCGTGGTGGGATGTCTGACTAGGCCATGGAGGGATGTCTGACTAGGTTGTGGTGGATGTCTGACTAGGCCGTGGTGCGATGTCTGACTAGGCCGTGGGGGATGTCTGACTAGGCCGCGGGGGATGTCTGACTAGGCCGTGGGGGATGTCTGACTAGGCCGTGGGGGATGTCTGACTAGGCCGTGGGGGATGTCTGACTAGGCCGTGGGGGATGTCTGACTGGGCCGTGGTGGGATGTCTAACTAGGCCGTGGGGGATGTCGGACTAGGCCGTGGGGGATGTCTGACTAGGTTGTGGTGGGATGTCTGACTAGGCCGTGGGGGATGTCTGACTGGGCCGTGGTGGGATGTCGGACTAGGCCGTGGGGGATGTCTGACTAGGTTGTGGTGGGATGTCTGACTAGGCCGTGGGGGATGTCTGACTAGGCCGTGATGGAATGTCTTACTGAGCCGTGATGAGATGTCTTACTGGGCCGTGATGGATTGTCTTACTGGGCCGTGATGGAATGTCTTACTGGGCCGTGATGGAATGTCTTACTGGGGGGTTATGGTAGTGAACCAATGAATGGCATTGATGGCATTGTGGAAAGTGGTAGAGAACAGATTAGTGACATTACCGACATTAAGGAAATTGGAAGAGATTCAAGCAGTGAGATTGACCACAATATGAGAATAGGTAGAGTACCAATGAGTGACAGTGACGACATTATGAGAATCGGTAGAGAACCAATGAGTGACATTGACCACATTATGAGAATCGGTAGAGTAGTAATAAGTGACATTGACCACATTATGGCAAGTGGTAGAGATCTGTGACGACAGTTTTTGTGAGACCTTGACGGCATGGGAGTTGCGGTTGCCGCTTTAGTGTTGCGTTGAGACGCGCTGAGCACCAACCCGCTGACAACGACGGAATGATTGATGTTTGCTTAAGACCCGGAAGTTACGTTAGCACAACATCTGTCCGTCCCAGCGCCAGCTTCACCCTCAGCCTCAGCCTCAGCCTCAGCCTCACCCTCAGCCTCAGCCTCAGCCCCAGCCTTATCCTCAGCATCAGCCTCAGCCTCAGCCCCAGCCCCAGTCAGACTGATATGTTACCATAGTTACTGCCACTAATTAACTTGCTGATGTTGTTTGATGTGTCGTTTTACGTCATGGCAAAAGAAAGCGTACAGGCGGTGAGGGGTGGGGGTGTAATTAAGGGGCTCTGTGCGAGACCCCAGGGACGGGGGTGAGTGGGTGTGGCGGGGGGTGGGGTTCCCAGGGATGGGGTGGTTAGGTGTGGGGGGGGGGGTGGATGTGGAATGGGGATGGTTGACCCCAGGGATGGGGTGGGTGGGTGTGGCCGGGCGTCGGTGGAGGCCACCTGGATCAATAACTTACAGAGGATTATTGAGGTTAGGATGGCGCTTGATGAGGCCGATAGAGGACGCCAGGGTCGTCCCTGCTCACACTTTACGGCGCCACCTGTTGGGTATATCACTCTTCTCACTTTGATCAAGACAGGCATCAGGACTGGGCGGGAGCCATCATCTGGGACACCGCCTAGAACAGGGAACCCGCCTAGAAAAGGGAACCCGCCTAAAGCAGCGAATCCGCCTAAAACAGGAAACCCGCCTAGAACAAGGAACCCTCCTAGAACCGGGAACCCGCCTAGAACGGGGAACCCGCCTAGAACAGGGAACCCGTCTAGAACAGGGAACCCGCCAAGAACAGGGAACCCGCATAGAACAGGGAACCCGCCTAGAACAGGGAACCCGCCTAGAACAGGGAACCCGCCTAGAACAGGGAACCCGCCTAGAACAGGGAACCCGCCTGGAACAAGGAACCCACCTAGAACAGGGAACCCGCCTAGAACAAGGAACCCTCCTAAAACAGAGAACCCGCTTAGAACAGGGAACCCGCCTAGAACAAGGAACCCTCCTAGAACAGGGAACCCGCCTAGAACAAGGAACCCTCCTGGAACAGGGAACCCGCCTAGAACAGGGAACAGGGTCGTTGTGTTGGCCGTTACTGTAGCTATGTCTTGCGGTGGCCGTTACTGTAGCTATGTCGTTGTGTTGGCCGTTACTGTAGCTATGTCGTTGTGTTGGCCGTTACTGTAGCTATGTCGTTGCGATGGCCGTTACTGTAACTATGTCGTTGCGGTGGCCGTTACTGTAGCTATGTCGTTGTGTTGGCCGTTACTGTAGCTATGTCGTTCTATTGGCCATTACTGTAGCTATATCGTTGTGTTGGCCGTTACTGTAGCTATGTCGTTGCGGTGGCCGTTACTGTAGCTATGTCGTTGCGGTGGCCGTTACTGTAGCTATGTCGTTCTATTGGCCGTTACTGTAGCTATGTCGTTCTATTGGCCGTTACTGTAGCTATATCGTTGTGTTGGCCGTTACTGTAGCTATGTCGTTGCGATGGCCGTTACTGTAGCTATGTCTTGCGGTGGCCGTTACTGTAGCTATGTCTTGCGGTGGCTGTTACTGTAGCTATGTCTTGCGGTGGCCGTTACTGTAGCTATGTCGTTGCGATTGCCGTTACTGTACCTATGTCGTTGCGGTGGCCGTTACTGTAGCTATGTCGTTGCGATGGCCGTTACTGTAGCTATGTCGTTGCGGTGGCCGTTACTGTAGTAATGTCGTTGCGATGGCCGTTACTGTAGCTATGTCGTTGCGATGGCCGTTACTGTAGCTATGTCGTTGCGGTGGCCGTTACTGTAGCTATGTCGTTGCGATGGCCGTTACTGTAGTTATGTCGTTGCGATGGCCGTTACTGTAGCTATGTCGTTGCGATGGCCGTTACTGTAGCTATGTCGTTGCGATGGCCGTTACTGTAGCTATGTCGTTGCGGTGGCCGTTACTGTAGCTATGTCTTGCGGTGGCCGTTACTGTAGCTATGTCGTTGCGGTGGCCGTTACTGTAGCTATGTCTTGCGGTGGCCGTTACTGTAGCTATGTCGTTGCGGTGGCCGTTACTGTAGCTATGTCGTTGCGATGGCCGTTACTGTAGCTATGTCGTTGCGGTGGCCGTCACTGTAGCTATGTCGTTGTATTGGCTGAGGGCGCCTGTTTTCCCAGCGCTCTGTCCTGTTCCACACAGATCAACATGGACACCTGGCTGGGGTCGACACCGCCGATATAATAAGTTGGCCATAAAGATTATCCGCGAGGCTGTGAAGGGAGAACCTAGGACGCAGGTCACATTGGGGTTAGCGACCGTCAGTATGGACCTTGACCTCTGCTATAACCAGTCCAGCCATGGGGTATTCCCAGACAGCTCGGTGCAAGATTCCAACTTATGCGTAAAATGTATTTACCCCCAAGGATATTCACCCGGGACCCCCACAGTCTCTCCCGGGAAGTGACTCAGGTCCCCGGGACCCCCACAGTCTCTCTTGGGAAGTGACTCAGGTCCCCGGGACCCCCACAGTCTCTCTCGGGAAGTGACTCAGGTCCCCGGGACCCCCACAGTCTCTCCCGGGAAGTGACTCAGGTCCCCGGGACCCCCACAGTCTCTCTTGGGAAGTGATTCAGGTCCCCGGGACCCCCACAGTCTCTCCCGGGAAGTGACTCAGGTCCCCGGGACCCCCTGAGACCGCTGGGCCCTCACTGGCACCCCGGGACGTCACTGAGACCCCCAGGACCTCACGGGGACCCACATGAGACCCCCGGGACGTCACTGAGACTCCCATGAGACCCCGGGACCTCACTGAGACGCCATGAGACCCCCGGGACCTCACTATGACCCCCGGGACCTCACTGAGACCCCCGGGACCTCACTGAGACACCCGGGACCTCACTGAGACCCCCATGAGACCCCCGGGACCTCACTATGCCCCCGGGACCTCACTGAGACCCCCGGGACCTCACTGAGACCCCCGGGACCCTATTGAGACGCCCGGAACCTCATTGAGACCCCCTCGACCTCCCTGAGACCCCCTTGACCTCACTGAGACCCCCTTGACCTTACTGAGACCTCTGGGACCTCACTGAGACCCCATGAGACCCCCGGGACCTCACTATGACCCCCGGGACCTCACTGAGACCCCCGGGACCTCACTGAGACACCCGGGACCTCACTGAGACCCCCATGAGACCCCCGGGACCTCACTATGCCCCCCGGGACCTCACTGAGACCCCCGGGACACTATTGAGACGCCCGGAACCTCATTGAGACCCCCTCGACCTCCCTGAGACCCCCTTGACCTCACTGAGATCCCCTTGACCTCACTGAGACCTCTGGGACCTCACTGAGACCCCATGAGACCCCCGGGACCTCACTATGACCCCCAGGACCTCACTATGACCCCCGGGACCTCACTGAGACACCCGGGACCTCACTGAGACCCCCATGAAACCCCCGGGACTTCACTATGACCCCCGGGACCTCACTGAGACCCCCGGGACCTCACTGAGACCCCCGGGACCCTATTGAGACGCCCGGAACCTCATTGAGACCCCCTCGACCTCACTGAGACCCCCTTGACCTCACTGAGACCCCCGGGACCTCACTGGGACCCCCGGGACCTCACTGAGACCCCCGGGACCCCCTTGAGACCCCCAGGACCTCACAGAGACCCCCGGGGCGTGATGTGAGAGTGCCGCCGCTGAGTCTGGCCGGCTGAGGATGCCATTTCGTACCAAGTCCTTAACGACTGGCCGCTCACTTGTACCCAGGTCAAGTAGTAACCACGAACAGAAAGCGGTCACTCGTGGTTCGCTGCTTACGCGGCCATCTGCAATAAAATACGGAATTATCGGACCATTAGCATAACACCTCCCGCGGGCTCAGGGGGTGGAGTGGGGGGGGGGGGAGGGAAGGGGTTAAATTGTGTGTGTGGCGGGGGTGGGGTGGAAGTGTGTGTGGGGTGGGGGGGGGGGGCGAGGGTACCGACAGCCGGGACACTCATTTCAACCCCATCGCCTCTTACCGTGGCTTTCAATCGGGGGTTCAGGATTGTGAGTGTCTCTGTTGTCGGAGGGGGGTAGGGGTGGTGGAGGTGAGGGGAGGGGGGGGGGGGTGATAACCGCGATGCCAGGGCCGTTGCATCTGGAGCAGCAGGTGAGAAACCAGAGCCAGCAGGCGGCTGTGTTATCCACCCGGCAATAGCTGCGTTTTAAGAGGGTTCCAAAACAAACTCGGTGGCAGAGGAATGTCTTCCATTTGGAGCGGGTCCCTTGATACTCGCCCTCTCCACTGGGCCAGGGCGTCTGCACATACTTGTGTATATACATAGTGTACTGGAGGGTGGGTGTTTACAGAGTACAGGGTTCACAGAGTAATGGACTTGTATTCTGACAAGTAGATTGATTGCAGTCCAAAAGACCTTTCGAGACACGGTTGTCCAAGATATTCGAAAAGTGGTCGAAAGTCACTTTCTTGTATTTGCTATCATCAAATGGCAGACGACTCTCCACTTAATAATAATTTAAGCGAATTCACAAGATAATTAAGATTATTGAAAGGTTACTGTCATGAAACTGGCGTCAAACGGTCAACATTCTCACAATGACGCCGTCGGCAAGACATGTTGGTGCAGCTTAAACAGAATCACACGGGACTCCCAGAAGTCTGTCGTGTGGTAAAGGATTATCGAGACCCGGATGTTCTGCTCCAGATCCCGATCTCCTAACCGGATATGGAGCAACGTGCACGGATATCAAGGACGACGACAGCACAGATCTCGCTCAAGGTCACGTGAGCGCAAGGACGAGCGAGACTTGAGGACGAAGATAGACAAGACGAAACTTCGTCAAATAGCGATGTGAGCACAGAAGCCTGTTTTCGATCGCATGGAGTAACCATGGCAACTGGACGCTGGAGATCCCATATCGATACAGCGATCCATACAGTTAATAATTGTATATTCAGGAGCTTTAACCACTTTTGGTCATATCGCGTCAATGGGAGAAGGAAGCGTAGAGCCATGTCCCCGGGGGTAACCCCCTGCTCTTTTCGAAGAATGACATGGGATCTTCATCCTGCGACCATACACAGGAATAGATATATATGTCATGTTTGGAAGATGATGTGTATTTCATTTTGGGTTTGTTACAGTAAGAATGCTATGTTAAACGCCGCCAGCGGCCGAGGCCCCAAGATAGAGCTGAAGCCGGACCTAATAGCGGCCGTGAAGGCGGGCGGCAAGTCTGTGGCCGAACTCACAGGTCAGTGATTGGTTAGTGGTGGCAAGTCTGTGGCCGAACTCACAGGTCAGTGATTGGTTAGTGGTGGCAAGTCTGTGGCCGAACTCACAGGTCAGTGATTGGTTAGTGGTGGCAAGTCTGTGGCCGAACTCACAGGTCAGTGATTGGTTAGTGGTGGCAAGTCTGTGGCCAAACTCACAGGTCAGTGATTGGTTAATGGCGGCAGGTCTGTGGCTGAACTCACAGGTCAGTGATTGATTAGTGGTGGCAAGTCTCACAGATCAGTAACTGGTTAATGGTGACAAGTCTGTGGCCGAACTCACAGGTCAGTAATTGGTTAATGGCGGCAAGTCTCACAGGTCAGTAACTGGTTAATGGTGACAAGTCTGTGGCCGAACTCACAGGTCAGTGATTGATTAGTGGTGGCAAGTCTCACAGGTCAGTAACTGGTTAATGGTGACAAGTCTGTGGCCGAACTCACAGGTCAGTAATTGGTAAATGGCGGCAAGTCTGTGGCCGAACTCACAGGTCAGTGATTGGTTAGTGGTGGCAAGTCTGTGGCCGAACTCACAGGTCAGTGATTGGTTAGTGGTGGCAAGTCTGTGGCCAAACTCACAGGTCAGTGATTGGTTAGTGGTGGCAAGTCTGTGGCCGAACTCACAGGTCAGTGATTGATTAATGGCGGCAAGTCTGTGGCCGAACTCACAGGTCAGTGATTGATTAGTGGTGGCAAGTCTCACAGATCAGTAACTGGTTAATGGTGACAAGTCTGTGGCCGAACTCACAGGTCAGTAACTGGTTAATGGTGACAATTCTGTGGCCGAACTCACAGGTTAGTGATTGATTAGTGGTGGCAAGTCTCACAGGTCAGTAACTGGTTAATGGTGACAAGTCTGTGGCCGAACTCACAGGTCAGTAATTGGTTAATGGCGGCAAGTCTGTGGCCGAACTCACAGGTCAGTGATTGGTTAGTGGTGGCAAGTCTGTGGCCGAACTCACAGGTCAGTAATTGGTTAATGGTGATAAGTCTGTGGCCGAACTCACAGGTCAGGGATTGGTTAGTGGTGGCAAGTCTGTGGCCGAACTCACAGGTCAGTGATTGGTTAGTGGTGGCAAGTCTGTGGCCGAACTCACAGGTCAGTGATTGGCTAGTGGTGGCAAGTCTGTGGCCGAACTCACAGGTCAGTGATTGGTTAGTGGTGGCAAGTCTGTGGCCGAACTCACAGGTCAGTGATTGGTTAGTGGTGGCAAGTCTGTGGCCGAACTCACAGGTCAGTGATTGGTTAGTGGTGGCAAGTCTGTGGCCAAACTCACAGGTCAGTGATTGGTTAATGGCGGCAGGTCTGTGGCTGAACTCACAGGTCAGTGATTGATTAGTGGTGGCAAGTCTCACAGATCAGTAACTGGTTAATGGTGACAAGTCTGTGGCCGAACTCACAGGTCAGTAATTGGTTAATGGCGGCAAGTCTCACAGGTCAGTAACTGGTTAATGGTGACAAGTCTGTGGCCGAACTCACAGGTCAGTGATTGATTAGTGGTGGCAAGTCTCACAGGTCAGTAACTGGTTAATGGTGACAAGTCTGTGGCCGAACTCACAGGTCAGTAATTGGTAAATGGCGGCAAGTCTGTGGCCGAACTCACAGGTCAGTGATTGGTTAGTGGTGGCAAGTCTGTGGCCGAACTCACAGGTCAGTGATTGGTTAGTGGTGGCAAGTCTGTGGCCAAACTCACAGGTCAGTGATTGGTTAGTGGTGGCAAGTCTGTGGCCGAACTCACAGGTCAGTGATTGGTTAATGGCGGCAAGTCTGTGGCCGAACTCACAGGTCAGTGATTGATTAGTGGTGGCAAGTCTCACAGATCAGTAACTGGTTAATGGTGACAAGTCTGTGGCCGAACTCACAGGTCAGTAACTGGTTAATGGTGACAATTCTGTGGCCGAACTCACAGGTTAGTGATTGATTAGTGGTGGCAAGTCTCACAGGTCAGTAACTGGTTAATGGTGACAAGTCTGTGGCCGAACTCACAGGTCAGTAATTGGTTAATGGCGGCAAGTCTGTGGCCGAACTCACAGGTCAGTGATTGGTTAGTGGTGGCAAGTCTGTGGCCGAACTCACAGGTCAGTAATTGGTTAATGGTGATAAGTCTGTGGCCGAACTCACAGGTCAGGGATTGGTTAGTGGTGGCAAGTCTGTGGCCGAACTCACAGGTCAGTGATTGGTTAGTGGTGGCAAGTCTGTGGCCGAACTCACAGGTCAGTGATTGGCTAATGGCGGCAAGTCTGTGGCCGAACTCACAGGTCAGTGATTGATTAGTGGTGGCAAGTCTCACAGGTCAGTAACTGGTTAATGGTGACAAGTCTGTGGCCGAACTCACAGGTCAGTAACTGGTTAATGGTGACAAGTCTGTGGCCGAACTCACAGGTCAGTGATTGATTAGTGGTGGCAAGTCTCACAGGTCAGTAACTGGTTAATGGTGACAAGTCTGTGGCCGAACTCACAGGTCAGTAATTGGTTAATGGCGGCAAGTCTGTGGCCGAACTCACAGGTCAGTGATTGGTTAATGGCGACAAGTCTGTGGCCGAACTCACAGGTCAGTAATTGGTTAATGGCGGCAACTCTGTGGCCGAACTCACAGGTCAGTAATTGGTTAATGGCGACAAGTCTGTGGCCGAACTCACAGGTCAGTAATTGGTTAATGGTGACAAGTCTGTGGCCGAACTCACAGGTCAGTAATTGGTTAATGGTGACAAGTCTGTGGCCGAACTCACAGGTCAGTAATTGGTTAATGGCGGCAACTCTGTGGCCGAACTCACAGGTCAGTAATTGGTTAATGGCGACAAGTCTGTGGCCGAACTCACAGGTCAGTAATTGGTTAATGGTGACAAGTCTGTGGCCGAACTCACAGGTCAGTAATTGGTTAATGGTGACAAGTCTGTGGCCGAACTCACAGGTCAGTGATTGGTTAATGGCGGCAAGTCTGTGGCCGAACTCACAGGTCAGTGATTGGTTAATGGCGGCAAGTCTGTGGCCGAACTCACAGGTCAGTAATTGGTTAATGGCGACAAGTCTGTGGCCGAACTCACAGGTCAGTAATTGGTTAATGGCGACAAGTCTGTGGCCGAACTCACAGATCAGTGATTGGCTAATGAGGACAATTCTGTGTTATTGTGTTACACTATAGCTGCGTGGTGACGCGCCTAGCTATAGTGTTACACTATAGCTGCGTGGTGACGCGCCTAGCTATAGTGTTACACTATATCTGCGTGGTGACGCGCCTTGTCCCAGTGTTACACTATAGCTGCGTGGTGACGCGCCTTGTCCCAGTGTTACACTATAGCTGCGTGGTGACGCGCCTGGCTATAGTGTAACACTATAGCTAGGCGCGTCACCACGCAGCTATAGTGTTACACTGGGTCAAGGCAGATCACAGATCACAGATCAGTGATTGGCTAATGAGGACAATTCTGTGTTATTGTGTTACACTATAGCTGCGTGGTGACGCGCCTAGCTATAGTGTTACACTATAGCTGCGTGGTGACGCGCCTAGCTATAGTGTTACACTATATCTGCGTGGTGACGCGCCTTGTCCCAGTGTAACAGTATAGCTGCGTGGTGACGCGCCTAGCTATAGTGTTACACTATATCTGCGTGGTGACGCGCCTTGTCCCAGTGTAACACTATAGCTGCGTGGTGACGCGCCTAATTATAGTGTTACACTATAGCTGCGTGGTGACGCGCCTAGCTATAGTGTTACACTATAGCTGCGTGGTGACGCGCCTAGCTATAGTGTTACACTATAGCTGCGTGGTGACGCGCCTTGCCCCAGTGTTACACTATAGCTGCGTGGTGACGCTCCTAGCTATAGTGTTACACTATAGCTGCGTGGTGACGCGCCTAGCTATAGTGTTACACTATAGCTGCGTGGTGACGCGCCTAGCCCCAGTGACCTTGATCCCTGTCTGTCCCCAGACTACTGCAAGCGGCTGGCCGGCGGGGAGGGCGACTCTAGCAGCGACGACAGTGATGACAGCGCCCGCCACCAGAGGGCGCCATCCGAGGAAGGCGACACCCCGTTCATCAACCACCCTTTCAAACCCCGCGACCTGCAGACCAACATCGTCATGAACATCCGGGTATGTCCGTCTGGCGGCGTCTAGTGGCGACTGGTGGCGTCTAGTGGCGTCGGGCGGCGTCTGTTGGCGTCTGTTGGCGTCTAGTGGCGTCTCGTGGCGTCTGGTGGCGTCTCGTGGCGTCTTGTGGGGTCTTGTGACGTCTTGTGGCGTCTGGTATATGGTAGCGTACGTGCGACCTTCACCGGAATCGCTCAATGTCGCCAGTCCTCCCCAGATGGCACCACTCCTAGTCTCTAAATTTGGGTTTATTTGTAGAGGTAAATGCCCGGATAGATGTGTAGATGACAAACTGTATGCCCTGTGTGACCTCTGCCCCCCTCCCTCCCTCTGACCACAGAACGCGCGGCAGTTGCCCCTGATGACGCCGTCGGAGAAGCTACAGCAGGGCTCCGTGCTGAGGCTCCAGTTTCCGGTGTCCAGCGGCAGCCAGCACCGGGCCAAGGAGGACGAGTGGGTGCCCGTGGAGAAGGCCCCGCCCCCCGCCGCCGCCACCGCCGCCGCCGGGAAAGTCCCCAAACCACCGGCCGACAGGGCGCAGAAAGTCGACGTGGACCCCACTCTGGCGGTTCCCCTCGCCCCACCCGCTGTGGGGGTCACACCCGCCCCACTGGGGGTAGTGAGCGCCACACCCCTCGCGCCGGCACCCCTCCACGTACCCTCGGCCCCGAGTGCCGTGCTTCCAGTGCCGGGGTTAACCCCGGTCCCAGGGGTACCAGTGGCGCCCCCTATGGTGGCGGCGCCCCCTGGTGGCCAGTCCCAGCCGGCGGCCGTCAACCCACGTGACAACGTCTTCCCGGATTACACCCCAGAGGTCAGCACCGGTCTGCTATCTGTATCAAGGGAACCCGATGAAGTATTCATTACATGCACTCACAAACCAGTGTTGATAATTGAGCCAAAGATTATAGGCCGTTAGTTACTGAAACATGTTGTGGTTTCATAAATGCTTTTGGTGTTTCACAAGGAATGAACATGAACGCAGGAATGTTTCACTTTCGCTTTCGGTTTCCATTCATTGCGGCCTTTTGTCCATTGTGTAGAACATCAACATCGGCGATGTGGTCTCACAGAGGCTGAGCGCACTGCGCAAACTCCAGGACAATCCGCATGACGTCACGGCTATCGGCTCCATCTGGCGAGCGCAGGAGAAGGTGAGTTTTAGTAGGTGGCTGAACCACGTGACACCCCCCGCCACGTGGTCAGTGACACGTGACATCCGCCACGTGGTCAGTGACATCCGCCACGTGGTCAGTGACACGTGACACCCGCCGCGTGTGCGTCATAACGAAACAATCTCGATCTATTACAATGGTGACTTTGTAATCTGTATTGATCGTAAATAAGTTTAAATCTTATCCCCCCCCCACCCTGGTCATTACATGTGCTATGCCTCCTGTCTCTGCAGATGAGTCGCTGGGCGGAATCCAAGCAGCTGCCCGGCCACTTCACTGGCACCACTGGGGTACAGGTGCTCACCCCCCAGCAGCTGGCCGGCCCCAGGGCCCAGGCCTGGGCCAAGCCGGTAGGCAGGGGGTACCGGGGTAGGGTGGGCGAGAGGGACGACGGGGAGGGGCAGAACCCCCAGAGGGTGGCCCTCGGGGGGGTGGGGGCGGCTGTGCGAGGTGACGATACATGTGGTGGCCGGATGCGTATGGTTAAAGCTGGTTTGTTTGGTCACTGGTGACGTTTGAGACAGTCGCCATTACGGCTGTTAAGGTGATATGAAGGCAATACGGACGGCCTCCCCGTCTGTCGTCACCACGCCCAGCCTCAGTGGTAGCAGCGGCTGCTCCTCGGCGACAGACCTGGCGACTGGTAGGGGGTGTGACCAAAGATTGTGTAGAGTAAGATCTCCAACTCGCGTTTTCACTGCGTGCACATTCGTGCAAGGCGCCATCTAGCGGTCGAGATGCTACTTCAGGCTCCGTCGCAATGGACGCCGGCGTAACTGACGCAAGAAACTGGCGCTGCCATGGACTTTTGTACGGCCATTAACTGTACAAACTGCAGGAACAACAATCCCAAAACGTTTTTTTTCAAGTTTCCTAAAAATGGGAAAATGTAAAGCAAGTTTGGACAAGTCTTTGTTAACTTTTACAGTTCCAGCTTTGTCAACAAAAGTGACCTTGTCATTGGACCATTGAACCAAGGAGGGCAGATCAATTAACTTATCAGTCCGAATAGAATTGGTTTGCGAGGTTTCCATGCAAAAAAAGAACTATTTCACCTCCAAATCCCCTCTGAAATAGATGAGCAGGGTAGATAGAAATGGTTCATGGATTCAGAAGCATGTGTATTCAAACCATAGTTCAAACACAGGAAGTCGACATGAAGCCCAATAGCGCAGTTGGTAAGACGTTTGTCTTTTGATCGCAAGGTTGTGCGTTCAATTCGCGACGAAGGCAAACACAAGTTTTTTTACCTTTATTGGTAGGAAAACCTGCTATTTTCTCTGAAAAAAGGTGGTCCTTCTCACGGTTGTCACGATTTTAAAGATATTTTCGATCCTAATTTGTGATTCTAACTAGATTTTAGTTAGATCTAAGTCTAAACTCAGAACACTCACATTCCACAATGTGACATGTCTGCCCCGCGGCCGTGGGTTCGTTTGATTACATTTCACTGTTGACATCAGACTTGATAACTTTCAATAAGTAAACTAGAGGGGTATAATGTATGTTTTTGTCAATATTATGCAGGTAACTTAATTCTCGATCGATAAGGTAAGCTTAACATATTTGTTACGCGTCTTTAGCTCGTCTGGTAACAGCGCGAATCAGTTATCCGACTGGAATATAGCATCCCCACCGCTAGGGCGGCGCCACAACTCGTTTTTAACATTTCGGCCATAGGCAGACGCTCGAGTTGGAGATCTTACTCTAGACAATCTTTGGCGTGACTACCGATAGGGGGCGTGACGACCGGTAAGGGGCGTGACGACCGGTGGGGGGCGTGATGATCGATAGGGGGCATGACGACCGGTAGGGGGCGTGATGACCGGTAGGGGACGTGACGACCGGTAGGTGGCGGGATGACCGATAGGGGGCGTGACGACCGGTAAGGGGCGTGATGACCGGTAGGGGACGTGACGACCGGTAGGTGGCGGGATGACCGATAGGGGGCGTGACGACCGGTAGGGGGCGGGATGACCGATAGGGGGCGTGACGACCGGTAAGGGGCGTGATGATCGATAGAGGGCGTGACGACCGGTAGGGGGCGGGATGACCGATAGGGGGCGTGACGACCGGTAGGGGGCGGGATGACCGATAGGGGGCGTGACGACCGGTAAGGGGCGTGATGATCGATAGAGGGCGTGACGACCGGTAGGGGGCGGGATGACCGATAGGGGGCGTGACGACCGGTAGGGGGCGGGATGACCGATAGGGGGCGTGACGACCGGTGGGGGGCGTGATGACCGATAGGGGGCGTGACGACCGGTAGGGGGCGTGACGACCGGTAAGGGGCGTGATGACCGATAGGGGGCGTGACGACCGGTAGGGGGCGTGACGACCGGTGGGGGGCGTGACGACCGGTAAGGGGCATGATGACCGATAGGGGGCGTGACGACCGGTAGGGGGCGTGACGACCGGTAGGGGGCGGGATGACCGATAGGGGGCGTGACGACCGGTAGGGGGCGTGACGACCGGTAAGGGGCGTGATGACCGATAGGGGGCGTGACGACCGGTAGGGGGCGGGATGACCGATAGGGGGCGTGACGACCGGTAGGGGGCGTGACGACCGGTAAGGGGCGTGATGACCGATAGGGGGCGTGACGACCGGTAGGGGGCATGACGACCGGTAGGGGGCGTGACGACCGGTAAGGGGCGTGATGACCGATAGGGGGCGTGACGACCGGTAGGGGGCGTGACGACCGGTAGGGGGCGGGGTGACCGATAGGGGGCGTGACGACCGGTAGGGGGCATGACGACCGGTAGGGGGCGTGACGACCGGTAAGGGGCGGGATGACCGATAGGGGGCGTGACGACCGGTAGGGGGCGTGACGACCGGTAAGGGGCGTGACGACCGGTAGGGGGCATGACGACCGGTAGGGGGCGTGACGACCGGTAAGGGGCGTGATGACCGATAGGGGGCGTGACGACCGGTAGGGGGCGTGACGACCGGTAAGGGGCGTGACGACCGGTAGGGGGCATGACGACCGGTAGGGGGCGTGACGACCGGTAAGGGGCGTGATGACCGATAGGGGGCGTGACGACCGGTAAGGGGCGTGATGACCGATAGGGGGCGTGACGACCGGTAGGGGGCGTGACGACCGGTAAGGGGCGTGATGACCGATAGGGGGCGTGACGACCGGTAGGGGGCGTGACGACCGGTAAGGGGCGTGACGACCGGTAGGGGGCGTGACGACCGGTAAGGGGCGGGATGACCGATAGGGGGCATGACGACCGGTAGGGGGCGTGACGACCGGTAAGGGGCGTGATGACCGATAGGGGGCGTGACGACCGGTAGGGGGCGCGACGACCGGTAAGGGGCGTGATGACCGATAGGGGGCGTGACGACCGGTAAGGGGCGTGATGACCGATAGGGGGCGTGACGACCGATAGGGGGCGTGACGACCGGTAAGGGGCGTGATGACCGATAGGGGGCGTGACGACCGATAGGGGGCATGACGACCGGTAGGGGGCGTGATGACCGATAGGGGGCGTGACGACCGGTGGGGAGCGTGATGAACGATAGGGGGCGTGACGACCGGTAGGGGGCGTGACGACCGGTAGGGGGCGAGACGACCGGTAGGTGACGTGACGACCGGTAGGGGGCGTGACGACCGGTAGGGGGCGTGACGACCGGTGGCGGGCGTGATGACCGGTAGGGGGCGTGACGACCGGTAGGGGGCGTGACGACCGGTAGGGGGCGGGATGACCGATAGGGGGCGTGACGACCGGTAGGGGGCGGGATGACCGATAGGGGGCGTGACGACCGGTGGGGGGCGTGATGACCGATAGGGGGCGTGACGACCGGTAGGGGGCGTGACGACCGGTAAGGGGCGTGATGACCGATAGGGGGCGTGACGACCGGTAGGGGGCGTGACGACCGGTGGGGGGCGTGACGACCGGTAAGGGGCATGATGACCGATAGGGGGCGTGACGACCGGTAGGGGGCGGGATGACCGATAGGGGGCGTGACGACCGGTAGGGGGCATGACGACCGGTAAGGGGCGTGATGACCGATAGGGGGCGTGACGACCGGTAGGGGGCGGGATGACCGATAGGGGGCGTGACGACCGGTAGGGGGCGTGACGACCGGTAAGGGGCGTGATGACCGATAGGGGGCGTGACGACCGGTAGGGGGCATGACGACCGGTAGGGGGCGTGACGACCGGTAAGGGGCGTGATGACCGATAGGGGGCGTGACGACCGGTAGGGGGCGTGACGACCGGTAGGGGGCGGGGTGACCGATAGGGGGCGTGACGACCGGTAGGGGGCATGACGACCGGTAGGGGGCGTGACGACCGGTAAGGGGCGGGATGACCGATAGGGGGCGTGACGACCGGTAGGGGGCGTGACGACCGGTAAGGGGCGTGACGACCGGTAGGGGGCATGACGACCGGTAGGGGGCGTGACGACCGGTAAGGGGCGTGATGACCGATAGGGGGCGTGACGACCGGTAGGGGGCGTGACGACCGGTAAGGGGCGTGACGACCGGTAGGGGGCATGACGACCGGTAGGGGGCGTGACGACCGGTAAGGGGCGTGATGACCGATAGGGGGCGTGACGACCGGTAAGGGGCGTGATGACCGATAGGGGGCGTGACGACCGGTAGGGGGCGTGACGACCGGTAAGGGGCGTGATGACCGATAGGGGGCGTGACGACCGGTAGGGGGCGTGACGACCGGTAAGGGGCGTGACGACCGGTAGGGGGCGAGACGACCGGTAGGGGGCGGGGTGACCGATAGGGGGCGTGACGACCGGTAGGGGGCATGACGACCGGTAGGGGGCGTGACGACCGGTAAGGGGCGGGATGACCGATAGGGGGCGTGACGACCGGTAGGGGGCGTGACGACCGGTAAGGGGCGTGACGACCGGTAGGGGGCATGACGACCGGTAGGGGGCGTGACGACCGGTAAGGGGCGTGATGACCGATAGGGGGCGTGACGACCGGTAGGGGGCGTGACGACCGGTAAGGGGCGTGACGACCGGTAGGGGGCATGACGACCGGTAGGGGGCGTGACGACCGGTAAGGGGCGTGATGACCGATAGGGGGCGTGACGACCGGTAAGGGGCGTGATGACCGATAGGGGGCGTGACGACCGGTAGGGGGCGTGACGACCGGTAAGGGGCGTGATGACCGATAGGGGGCGTGACGACCGGTAGGGGGCGTGACGACCGGTAAGGGGCGTGACGACCGGTAGGGGGCGAGACGACCGGTAGGTGACGTGACGACCGGTAGGGGGCGTGACGACCGGTAGGGGGCGTGACGACCGGTGGCGGGCGTGATGACCGGTAGGGGGCGTGGCGACAGGTAGGGGACGTGACGACCGGTAGGGGGCGTGATGACCGGTAGAGGGAGGGCCGCCGCACAGAGGAACAGCCACTGCTGCTGCCGCACATGAATCGTTGCAGATGAAATCCGTGTTGACAACCAGGGCGAACAAGACAGACGCCACGAGTGGCTGCCCAGTGGCTGCGGCAAGACTGCGCATGCGTGTCCATGTTTGCCGCGGCCACTGTGCGCCGTCGGCTTGGTTGCGTCCCCCTGCCGACAGCTACATTGTAGGCAGCAGTTGGGACGCATCCAAGCCGGTGTGAAAGTCCTCTGCTTCATACAGTCTCACACAGTACCCATACAGTTCCAGTGAGAGTCCTGCTTCATGCAGTCTCAGAGTACCCATACAGTTCCAGTGTTCATCTAGCGATGGACGCTGGAACTGTATGGGTTAAAAGTCCACGAATTGCAGGAACGAAATATGGAAGGAAGAAGCTTTCATTTGCCAGCCTTCAACAAGCTCTCAATTTTGATACTCGTTTAATAGGCAAACCTCGCCCAGTGTCACACGGTCGGAGCACTTATCTCGGTCCTCTTAATGACGTAATAATACTCGACAGTCGAGGTCACGTGTCGGTGTGATCACGTGACTGACCTGTGGCGCCCCCTGGAGTACGGAGAGCTTGTTGCAGGCTGACAAAGCAGGCTAACGTTTAAAGGGCAAGCGGATGTGGACAGCGCACAGCCCCCTGGGAAGGAACCCATGGGCCTTGTAGCGCCCCCTAGCGGGGCCTCAGACAGCGGTAAGTGCCCCCAGCTTGGTTCATTCAAGCCCCACATGAGACAGGTCCTAGTCTAGTGTCTGGTTGGGTATACACGTCCTCATCGTAATCTGCCAGGGCGCGAAGCAAACGCCGAGTTTGTGGAGTGGATGGGCGTTGAATGAACGAGCTGGGAGCGTTATTAAAGTCACCTTGGAGCGACATTAATGGAGTCGTTGGTTCTCGATTGTTGTCTTTACTAATCACTATGATAGCATCCTAACATGTAGTTGGTAATATTTTACGTATATTCTTAATATAAATGCTTGTAATCTTGTCAATTGTTCATGTTTCGAGGTAATGTTTATGGTTTATCGCTTCTCAGGAAAAATGGCGAGAAGTTAGCCTGTTGTGTAGCTATCTAAACATCGAGAAGCTGAAATTACTCCCACCCTTAGTTGAAGAATATAATAGTTATAAATATAGTTATAGTTATAATAGTATTCCGGTTTATCCAGTTATTCTATGTATTTTCACATATGATTATAGATCGATATGAAGCCATGTTTGTATGTGTGTCTGCGGCTGGCTTTTGATTAGTTCCCTGTGTGGCTGGTTCCAGAACCAGCTGAAGACTGCGGCACCCCTGTCCGGAGGTATCGGCAAGTTCATGCTGGAGAAGATGGGGTGGAAGGAGGGCAGCGGCCTGGGCAAGAACAACGAGGGCTCCACCCAGCCGCTCATGCTGGAGCTCAAGATGGACCGCAAGGGTGAGCAGCGCGCTGGCCTGGCTGATGTAGGACGCCGTCATGGCTGATGTGGGACGCCGTCATGGCTGATGTGGGACGCCGTCATGGCTGATGTAGGACGCCGTCATGGCTGATGTAGGACGCCGGCATGGCTGATGTAGGACGCCGTCATGGCTGATGTGGGACGCCGGCATGGCTGATGTGGGACGCCGTCATGGCTGATGTAGGACGCCGTCATGGCTGATGTGGGACGCCGGCATGGCTGATGTAGGACGCCGTCATGGCTGATGTAGGACGCCGTCATGGCTGATGTAGGACGCTCTCATGGCTGATGTAGGACGCCGTCATGGCTGATGTAGGACGCTCTCATGGCTGATGTAGGACGCCGTCATGGCTGATGGAGGACGCCGTCATGGCTGATGTAGGACGCCGGCATGGCTGATGTGGGACGCCGTCATGGCTGATGTAGGACGCCGGCATGGCTAATGTGGGACGCCGTCATGGCTGATGTAGGACGCCGGCATGGCTGATGTGGGACGCCGTCATGGCTGATGTAGGACGCCGGCATGGCTGATGTGGGACGCCGTCATGGCTGATGTAGGACGCCGTCATGGCTGATGTGGGACGCCGGCATGGCTGATGTAGGACGCCGTCATGGCTGATGTAGGACGCCGTCATGGCTGATGTAGGACGCTCTCATGGCTGATGTAGGACGCCGTCATGGCTGATGTAGGACGCTCTCATGGCTGATGTGGGACGCCGTCATGGCTGATGGAGGACGCCGTCATGGCTGATGTAGGACGCCGGCATGGCTGATGTGGGACGCCGTCATGGCTGATGTAGGACGCCGGCATGGCTGATGTGGGACGCCGTCATGGCTGATGTAGGACGCCGTCATGGCTGATGTAGGACGCCGTCATGGCTGATGTAGGACGCCGTCATGGCTGATGTAGGACGCCGTCATGGCTGATGTGGGACGCCGGCATGGCTGATGTGGGACGCCGTCATGGCTGATGTAGGACGCCGGCATGGCTGATGTAGGACGCCGTCATGGCTGATGTAGGACGCCGGCATGGCTGATGTAGGACGCCGGCATGGCTGATGTGGGACACCGTCATGGCTAGTGTAGGACGCCGCCATGGCTGATATAGACTGATATAAGACGCCGTCATAAATTCAGGGAATTCTTTGCGTTGTGATTCACGTTGATGCGTTGTGATGTATTGATGTCTAACTAACACTATATGTTAATAGTTGGCTCATGTAGTCTTTCTTGTCGTGTTGCAGGACTTACTTCCGCAGATGACCTGGTGCAGAAAGCTCCCGTCATCAAGACTCCGACAGTGAAGGATCTCTCAGGTACGGGCTCCAGTACCGGGTGAGGGGGGTGGGGGTGAGGCGGTGGGATGCGGGGGATGGGGTGAGGGAGGTGAGGGTGGGGTGAGGTGGGTGGTGGGGGGAGGGGGTGGGGGTAAGGGGGGTGAGGGTGAGGGGTGTAGGGGTACACGTCTCCCATAGTCTTTTATGAGAATAAAGCCAAAATGAATGTTGATTTTGTGAAAAAAATTGTAAATAAGTCCTGCTGCAGCTGTATGTCTACATTATGTTACAGGTAAACACCCGGTCTGGGCGCTGTATGTTTACATTGTGTTACAGGTAAACACCCGGTCTCGGCGCTGCATGCGTACATTGTGTTACAGGTAAACACCCGGTCTCGGCGCTGTATGTTTACCTTGTGTTACTGGTAAACACCCGGTCTCGGCGCTGTATGTTTACATTGTGTCACAGGTAAACACCCGGTCTCGGCGCTGTATGTTTACATTGCGTTGCAGGTAAACACCCGGTCTCGGCGCTGTATGTTTACATTGCGTTGCAGGTAAACACCCGGTCTGGGCGCTGCATGCGTACATTGTGTTACAGGTAAACACCCGGTCTCGGCGCTGTATGTTTACCTTGTGTTACTGGTAAACACCCGGTCTGGGCGCTGTATGTTTACATTGTGTCACAGGTAAACACCCGGTCTCGGCGCTGTATGTTTACATTGCGTTGCAGGTAAACACCCGGTCTCGGCGCTGTATGTTTACATTGCGTTGCAGGTAAACACCCGGTCTTGGCGCTGCATGCGTACATTGTGTTACAGGTAAACACCCGGTCTGGGCGCTGTATGTCTACATTGTGTAACAGGTAAACACCCGGTCTCGGCGCTGTATGTTTACATTGCGTTGCAGGTAAACACCCGGTCTTGGCGCTGCATGCGTACATTGTGTTACAGGTAAACACCCGGTCTGGGCGCTGTATGTCTACATTGTGTAACAGGTAAACACTCGGTCTCGGCGATGTATGCGTACATTGTGTTACAGGTAAACACCCGGTCTCGGCGTTGTATGCGTAGATTGTGTTACAGGTAAACATCCGGTCTCGGCGTTGTATGCGTACATTGTGTTACAGGTAAACACCCGGTCTCGGCGTTGTATGCTTACATTGTATTACATGTAAACACCCGGTCTCGGCGCTGTATATTTATATTGTGTTACACGTAAACCCTTGGTCTCGGCGCTGTATGCGTACATTGTGTTACAGGTAAACACCCGGTTTCGGCGTTGTATGCGTAGATTGTGTTACAGGTAAACACCCGGTCTCGGCGCTGTATGTTTATATTATGTTACAGGTAAACACCCGGTCTCGGCGCTGTATGTCTACATTGTGTTACAGGTAAACACCCGGTCTGGGCGCTGTATGTCTACATTGTGTAACAGGTAAACACTCGGTCTCGGCGATGTATGCGTACATTGTGTTACAGGTAAACACCCGGTCTCGGCGTTGTATGCGTAGATTGTGTTACAGGTAAACACCCGGTCTCGGCGTTGTATGCGTACATTGTGTTACAGGTAAACACCCGGTCTCGGCGTTGTATGCTTACATTGTATTACATGTAAACACCCGGTCTCGGCGCTGTATATTTATATTGTGTTACACGTAAACCCTTGGTCTCGGCGCTGTATGCGTACATTGTGTTACAGGTAAACACCCGGTTTCGGCGTTGTATGCGTAGATTGTGTTACAGGTAAACACCCGGTCTCGGCGCTGTATGTTTATATTATGTTACAGGTAAACACCCGGTCTCGGCGCTGTATGTCTACATTGTGTTACAGGTAAACACCCGGTCTGGGCGCTGTATGTCTACATTGTGTAACAGGTAAACACTCGGTCTCGGCGATGTATGCGTACATTGTGTTACAGGTAAACACCCGGTCTCGGCGTTGTATGCGTAGATTGTGTTACAGGTAAACATCCGGTCTCGGCGTTGTATGCGTACATTGTGTTACATGTAAACACTCGGTCTCGGCGTTGTATGCTTACATTGTGTTACATGTAAACACCCGGTCTCGGCGCTGTATATTTATATTGTGTTACACGTAAACACTTGGTCTCGGCGATGTATGCGTACATTGTATTACAGGTAAATACCTGGTCTTGGCGCTGTATGCGTACATTGTGTTGCAGGTAAACACCCGGTCTGGGCGCTGTATGTTTACATTGTGTCACAGGTAAACACCCGGTCTCGGCGCTGTATGTTTACATTGCGTTACAGGTAAACACCCGGTCTCGGCGCTGCATGCGTACATTGTGTTACAGGTAAACACCCGGTCTGGGCGCTGTATGTCTACATTGTGTAACAGGTAAACACTCGGTCTCGGCGATGTATGCGTACATTGTGTTACAGGTAAACACCCGGTCTCGGCGTTGTATGCGTAGATTGTGTTACAGGTAAACATCCGGTCTCGGCGTTGTATGCGTACATTGTGTTACATGTAAACACCCGGTCTCGGCGTTGTATGCTTACATTGTATTACATGTAAACACCCGGTCTCGGCGCTGTATATTTATATTGTGTTACACGTAAACACTTGGTCTATGTTTACATTGTGTCACAGGTAAACACCCGGTCTCGGCGCTGTATGTTTACATTGCGTTACAGGTAAACACCCGGTCTCGGCGCTGCATGCGTACATTGTGTTACAGGTAAACACCCGGTCTGGGCGCTGTATGTCTACATTGTGTAACAGGTAAACACTCGGTCTCGGCGATGTATGCGTACATTGTGTTACAGGTAAACACCCGGTCTCGGCGTTGTATGCGTAGATTGTGTTACAGGTAAACATCCGGTCTCGGCGTTGTATGCGTACATTGTGTTACATGTAAACACCCGGTCTCGGCGTTGTATGCTTACATTGTATTACATGTAAACACCCGGTCTCGGCGCTGTATATTTATATTGTGTTACACGTAAACACTTGGTCTCGGCGCTGTATGCGTGCATTGTGTTACAGGTAAACACCCGGTCTCGGCGCTGTATGTCTACATTGTGTTGCAGGTAAACACCCGGTTTCGGCGTTGTATGCGTAGATTGTGTTACAGGTAAACACCCGGTCTCGGCGCTGTATGTTTATATTATGTAACAGGTAAACACCCGGTCTCGGCGCTGTATGTCTACATTGTGTTACAGGTAAACACCCGGTCTGGGCGCTGTATGTCTACATTGTGTAACAGGTAAACACTCGGTCTCGGCGATGTATGCGTACATTGTGTTACAGGTAAACACCCGGTCTCGGCGTTGTATGCGTAGATTGTGTTACAGGTAAACATCCGGTCTCGGCGTTGTATGCGTACATTGTGTTACATGTAAACACCCGGTCTCGGCGTTGTATGCTTACATTGTGTTACATGTAAACACCCGGTCTCGGCGCTGTATATTTATATTGTGTTACACGTAAACACTTGGTCTCGGCGATGTATGCGTACATTGTATTACAGGTAAATACCTGGTCTTGGCGCTGTATGCGTACATTGTGTTGCAGGTAAACACCCGGTCTGGGCGCTGTATGTTTACATTGTGTCACAGGTAAACACCCGGTCTCGGCGCTGCATGCGTACATTGTGTTACAGGTAAACACCCGGTCTGGGCGCTGTATGTCTACATTGTGTAACAGGTAAACTCTCGGTCTCGGCGATGTATGCGTACATTGTGTTACAGGTAAACACCCGGTCTCGGCGTTGTATGCGTACATTGTGTTACATGTAAACACCCGGTCTCGGCGTTGTATGCTTACATTGTATTACATGTAAACACGCGGTCTCGGCGCTGTATATTTATATTGTGTTACACGTAAACACTTGGTCTCTGCGCTGTATGCGTACATTGTGTTACAGGTAAACACCCGGTCTCGGCGCTGTATGTCTACATTGTGTTGCAGGTAAACACCCGGTTTCGGCGTTGTATGCGTAGATTGTGTTACAGGTAAACACCCGGTCTCGGCGCAGTATGTTTATATTATGTTACAGGTAAACACCCGGTCTCGGCGCTGTATGTCTACATTGTGTTACAGGTAAACACCCGGTCTGGGCGCTGTATGTCTACATTGTGTAACAGGTAAACACTCGGTCTCGGCGATGTATGCGTACATTGTGTTACAGGTAGACACCCGGTCTCGACGTTGTATGCGTAGATTGTGTTATAGGTAAACATCCGGTCTCGGCGTTGTATGCGTACATTGTGTTACATGTAAACACCCGGTCTCGGCGTTGTATGCTTACATTGTATTACATGTAAACACCCGGTCTCGGCGCTGTATATTTATATTGTGTTACACGTAAACACTTGGTCTCGGCGATGTATGCGTACATTGCATTACAGGTAAATAACTGGTCTTGGCGCTGTATGCGTACATTGTGTTGCAGGTAAATACCAGGTTTCGACGCTGTATGGTTACATTGTGTTACAGGTAAACACCCGGTCTCGGCGCTGTATGTTTACATTGTGTTACAGGTAAACACCTGGTCTCGGCGCTGTATGTTTCCATTATGTTACAGGTAAATACCAGGTTTCGACGCTGTATGGTTACATTGTGTTACAGGTAAACACCCGGTCTCGGCGCTGTATGTTTACATTATGTTAAAGGTAAATACCCGGTCTCGGCGCTGTATGTTTACATTGTGTTACAGGTAAACACCCGGTCTGGGCGCTGTATGTTTACATTGTGTTACAGGTAAACACCCGGTCTCGGCGCTGTATGTTTACATTGTGTTACATGTAAACACCCGGTCTCGGCGTTGTATGCTTACATTGTATTACATGTAAACACCCGGTCTCGGCGCTGTATATTTATATTGTGTTACACGTAAACACTTGGTCTCGGCGATGTATGCGTACATTGCATTACAGGTAAATAACTGGTCTTGGCGCTGTATGCGTACATTGTGTTGCAGGTAAATACCAGGTTTCGACGCTGTATGGTTACATTGTGTTACAGGTAAACACCCGGTCTCGGCGCTGTATGTTTACATTATGTTACAGGTAAATACCCGGTCTCGGCGCTGTATGTTTACATTGTGTTACAGGTAAACACCCGGTCTGGGCGCTGTATGTTTACATTGTGTTACAGGTAAACACCCGGTCTCAGCGCTGTATGTTTACATTGTGTTACAGGTAAACACCCGGTCTCGGCGCTGTATGTTTACATTGTGTTACAGGTAAACACCCGGTCTCGGCGCTGCTGGAGCTGTCGACGAAGCGCCATTGGGGTCCCCCACAGTATGAGGTAGTGATGGAGGGAGGCCCGGACCACCGAAAACACTTCCTATTCAAGGTACGTCCTGGTGCAGCACCACGCTACATGTATAGGTGTGGGGCGGAATAAATATATGGGAGAGGCTTGAGAGGGGAATTTAGGCTTGGAAATGATATCATGGCATACATGTATTTAACATGTTCCTATAACAGTGGTTGATCTGGGTATAAGCTCGCTGTTGACCGTGCGCCTGTGGTTGGCTGTAGGTGCGAGTGAACGGCCAGGAGTTCCAACCGGTGGGCGCCAGCAATAACAAGAAGAGCGCCAAGGCCCAGGCGGCCACAGTCTGTCTCCAGCAGCTTGGACTGCTGCCCCGCTGACCGCAGCTGGGACCGCTGGCCGCAGCTGGGACCGCTGCCCCACTGGCCGCAGCTGGCACTGCTGCCCCGCCGGCCGCAGCTGGGACCGATGCCCCGCTGACTGCAGCTGGGACCGCTGCCCCGCTGACCGCAGCTGGGACCGCTGCCCCGCTGACTGCAGCTAGGACCGCTGCCCCGCTGGCCGCAGCTGGGACCGCTGCCCCACTGACCGCAGCTGGGACCGCTGCCCCGCTGACTGCAGCTAGGACCGCTGCCCCGCTGACCGCAGCTGGGACCGCTGCCCCGCTGACCGCAGCTGGGACCGCTGCCCCACTGGCCGCAGCTGGGACTGCTGCCCCGCTGGCCGCAGCTGGGCCCGATGCCCCGCTGACTGCAGCTGGGACCGCTGCCCCACTGGCCGCAGCTGGGACCGCTGCCCCACTGGCCGCAGCTGGGACCGCTGCCCCACTGGCCGCAGCTGGGACCGCTGCCCCACTGGCCGCAGCTGGGACCGCTGCCCCGCTGACCGCAGCTGGGACCGCTGCCCCGCTGACCGCGGTTCACATCTTTGCCGTAACGATTCACGATGACCCACATCTGTGCTGTAGCGGGTCAAGATGACCCACATGTGCCGTAGCGGGTCAAGATGACCCACATCTGTGCCGTAGCGGGTCAATATGACCCACATCTGTGCCGTAGCGATTCAAGATGACCCACATCTGTGCTGTAGCGGGTCAAGATGACCCACATGTGCCGTAGCGGGTCAAGATGACCCACATCTGTGCCTCAGCGGCTCAAGATGACCCACATCTGTGTCGCAGCGGCTCAAGATGACCCACATCTGTGCCGCAGCAGCTCAAGATGACCTACATCCGTGCCGCAGCGGCTCAAGATGACCCACATCTGTGTCGCAGCGGCTCAAGATGACCCACATCTGCGTCGCAGCGATTCAAGATGACCCACATCTGCGTCGCAGCGATTCAAGATGACCCACATCTGTTCCGTAGCGGGTCAAGATGACCCACATCTGTGCCGTAGCGGGTTACGATGGTCACATATGTGCCACGGATTTAGTTAAAGGTAGAGATGGAAAACTGCTCAGTGCAGACACTACTCACGGAGTGGGTCCGGCGTATCCTTGAGGCAGTAGTATTTTAACCCCAAGTACATGGACAATGTGACCGGCCCAATACCTATTTTATGGAGTATGAGCGAGTGAAGTGCGTGGAGAGAGCGGGTTCCGTGCGCTGGGTGTCAGGCCTGTGGTGTGAGTGTTGCCAGTGAGTGTGGCTGTGAGGTGTACATGTCTTGTCATAATTGCCTTTTATGTCCTCAGTCTGAAGCGAATCAAGTGATATCGTCTTGTAAATAAACACACTAGAAACACCCCCGGAGCAAGTGTGTTTTTTTGTCAATATTCACCAATATTGCGCAGACCGAAATTGATGCTTTGATTGTTGTTCGTCCTTTGACGTCTTGTACAGCCTCCGCGAGACTTCCAATCCTCCTGTACAGCCTCCGCGAGACTTCCAATCCTCCTGTACAGCCTCCGCGAGACTTCCAATCCTCCTGTACAGCCTCCGCGAGACTTCCAATCCTCCTGTACAGCCTCCGCGAGACTTCCAATCCTCCTGTACAGCCTCCGCGAGACTTCCAATCCTCCTGTACAGCCTCCGCGAGACTTCCAATCCTCCTGTACAGCCTCCGCGAGACTTCCAATCCTCCTGTACAGCATCCGCGAGACTTCCAATCCTCCTGTACAGCCTCCGCGAGACTTCCAATCCTCCTGTACAGCCTCCGCGAGACTTCCAATCCTCCTGTACAGCCTCCGCGGGACTTCCAATTCTCCTGTACAGCCCCCGCGAGACTTCCAATCCTCCTGTACAGCCTCCGCGAGACTTCCAATCTTCCCGTGCAGCCTCCGCGAGACTTCCAATCTTCCCGTACAGCCTCCGCGAGACTTCCAATCCTCCTGTACAGCCTCCGCGAGACTTCCAACCCTCCTGTACAGCCTCCGCGAGACTTCCAATCCTCCTGTACAGCATCCGCGAGACTTCCAATCCTCCTGTACAGCCTCCGCGAGACTTCCAATCCTCCTGTACAGCCTCCGCGAGACTTCCAATCCTCCTGTACAGCCTCCGCGAGACTTCCAATCCTCCTGTACAGCCTCCGCGAGACTTCCAATCCTCCTGTACAGCCTCCGCGAGACTTCCAATCCTCCTGTACAGCCTCCGCGAGACTTCCAATCCTCCTGTACAGCCTCCGCGAGACGTCCAATCCTCCTGTACAGCCTCCGCGGGACTTCCAATTCTCCTGTACAGCCCCCGCGAGACTTCCAATCCTCCTGTACAGCCTCCGCGAGACTTCCAATCTTCCCGTACAGCCTCCGCGAGACTTCCAATCTTCCCGTACAGCCTCCGCGAGACTTCCAATCCTCCTGTACAGCCTCCGCGAGACTTCCAACCCTCCTGTACAGCCTCCGCGAGACTTCCAATCCTCCTGTACAGCCTCCGCGAGACTTCCAATCCTCCTGTACAGCCTCCGCGAGACTTCCAATCCTCCTGTACAGCCTCCGCGAGACTTCCAATCCTCCTGTACAGCCTCCGCGAGACTTCCAACCCTCCTGTACAGCCTCCGCGAGACTTCCAATCCTCCTGTACAGCCTCCGCGAGACTTCCAATCCTCCTGTACAGCCTCCGCGAGACTTCCAACCCTCCTGTACAGCCTCCGCGAGACTTCCAATTCTCCTGTACAGCCTCCGCGAGACTTCCAATCCTCCTGTACAGCCTCCGCGAGACTTCCAATCCTCCTGTACAGCCTCCGCGAGACTTCCAATCCTCCTGTACAGCCTCCGCGAGACTTCCAACCCTCCTGTACAGCCTCCGCGAGACTTCCAATCCTCCTGTACAGCCTCCGCGAGACTTCCAATCCTCCTGTACAGCCTCCGCGAGACTTCCAACCCTCCTGTACAGCCACCGCGAGACTTCCAATTCTCCTGTACAGCCTCCGCGAGACTTCCAATCCTCCTGTACAGCCTCCGCGAGACTTCCAATCCTCCTGTACAGCCTCCGCGAGACTTCCAACCCTCCTGTACAGCCTCCGCGAGACTTCCAATCCTCCTGTACAGCCTCCGCGAGACTTCCAACCCTCCTGTACAGCCTCCGCGAGACTTCCAATCCTCCTGTACAGCCTCCGCGGGACTTCCAATTCTCCTGTACAGCCTCCGCGGGACTTCCAATTCTCCTGTACAGCCTCCGCGGGACTTCCAATCCTCTTGTACAGCCTCCGCGAGACTTCCAATTCTCCTGTACAGCCTCCGCGGGACTTCCAATTCTCCTGTACAGCCTCCGCGGGACTTCCAATTCTCCTGTACAGCCTCCGCGGGACTTCCAATCCTCCTGTACAGCCTCCGCGGGACTTCCAATTCTCCTGTACAGCCTCCGCGAGACTTCCAATCCTCCTGTACAGCCTCCGCGAGACTTCCAATCCTCCTGTACAGCCTCCGCGGGACTTCCAATTCTCAGCCTCCGCGAGACTTCCAATCTCTTGAACAGCCTCCGCGAGACTTCCAATCCTCCTGTACAGCCTCCGCGAGACCTCCAATCCTCTTGTACAGCCTCCGCGAGACTCCAATCCTCTTGTACGGCCTCCGCGAGACTTCCAATCCCCCTGTACAGCCTCCGCGAGAATTCCAATCCTCCTGTACAGCCACCGCGAGACTTCCAATCCTCCTGTACAGCCTCCGCGAGACTTCCAATCCTCCTGTACAGCCTCCGCGAGACTTCCAATCCTCCTGTACAGCCTCCGCGAGACTTCCAATCCTCCTGTACAGCCTCCGCGAGACTTCCAATCCTCCCGTACAGCCTCCGTAAGACTTCCAATCCTCTTTTACAGCCTCCGCGAGACTCCAATCCTCTTGTACGGACTCCGGAAGACTTCCAATCCTCTTGTACAACCTCCGTAAGACTTCCAATCCCCCTGTACAGCCTCCGTAAGACTTCCAATCCTCCCGTACAGCCTCCGTAAGACTTCCAATCCTCTTTTACAGCCTCCGCGAGACTCCAATCCTCTTGTACGGACTCCGGAAGACTTCCAATCCTCTTGTACAACCTCCGTAAGACTTCCAATCCCCCTGTACAGCCTCCGTAAGACTTCCACTCCTCCTGTACAGCCTCCGTAAGACTTCCAATCCTCATGAACAGCCTCCGTAAGACTTCCAATCCTCCCGTACTGCCTCCGTAATACTTCCAATCCTCATGTGCAGCCTCCATAAGACTTCCAATTCTCCTGCAGCCTCCATAAGACTTCCAATCCTCCTGCAGCTTCCGTAAGGCTTCCAATCCTCTTGTACAGCCTCCGTAAGGCTTCCAATCCTCTTGTACAGCCTCCGTAAGACTTACAATCCTCCTGTGCAGCCTCCATAAGACTTCCAATCATCCTCTGCAGCCTCCACAAGACTTCCAATCCTCCTGTACAGCCTCCATAAGACTTCCAATCCTCTTGTACAGCCTCCATAAGACTTCCAATCCTCCTGCAGCCTACATAAGCCTTCCAATCCTCTTTTGCTGCCTCCGTAGGAATTCCAACCCTCCAGTTTTATTTCGTCTGCCCCCTCCCCAAGGCAGAATGCTGACATAACGAATACGTTGATGGATTCCAGGGGTTCTGGAGATCGTTTCACCAAGAGTTACTCGTAACCCTAACTTTTTAGATACTAATTGAACGACTGAGCCAAAATTTACGAGCAGTCGAAATAAGCGCCATACAGAGATTATTGGTGCGAAGCCAATTTGTATTCCTGTCAATGTTATTCAAGTTAACGTTTGCAACATATTTATGATAAATTCGACATTGTTCGTTACTCTTCGGCTCGGCAATACAATGTGGAAATTTTACGAGCAAACGTTAGATCAGCTGGGGCCGTATTCACAATCCCCTCGTAAGTTACGCACGGAAAGAGCATTTTTATCTTAGCCCCACCAGCTCGTTGTGGTGGTGCTCATGATTAAGAACTCTTTTTCAACATAATTTTAGCCCTTTCTTAATTCAGAAAATCCACTTCTTGGGTGACCACTTATGTATTTTGAACCCGATAATCGCTAGACAACTTTTCCATTTAGCGCTAAATCTAGTGGCGTAGCCTAAGTGGCGATTATGAATACGGCTCCAGGGGTCTACAAAACGTCGGTAGCAGAAGAAAGGAACGTAATAAAGGTGTCGATTACAGCACTGGAACATAATGGAAACAAGTTACAACCTTGCAACACGGACCCTGGACGCAGCGATCTATTGGCAGTATCACTGTAGCAATAGGAACCACTGAAATAAAGCGACATGTACAGTTTATATAGCACTCCACACATTAATTCGTTGGAGTCCCTTGGAAGACGCGAGTGCGGAGCGCTTGGTGCGGGTCTCAGGGGGAAACAGTGCTTCGATTAAAAACAAGTCAACAGATCTATAGGAAATGTACGTTTTATTAAAAAAGAAAAAGCAATATAAACTAGATTTAGTTTTGTGTACATAACATGTACACAAATCACTTTTATATACAGCCCATTGTCTTATTTATATGATACATACGGGATCTACAGTTATTGGCTATAAATATATATATATATAGCGAACGTGGCACAAGGATTTGCAGATCTTTCTTGGTTTTCACAGCTTAAATGTTATCGCATTTTAATATTGAAACTAACCGAAAAGCCAACCAGGTTTGTGAGTAACTTCCTTACGGGTGTAATCTGTTCGGAGCGACTGTCACGGTGCACACGGGGTATTCGAATACCGTACGCTACACCCAAGACTGTAGGTGTGTATATAATAAATACATTATGTACTATACAATAAATAACATCAGGTGAGGCGCTAATATATAGCCCAGGTAAAGAGACCATCCCTCATCGTCAGTTCTCTCACAGACTCCTTGCCCAGGTTGAGGGTCACAACCGAGGGTGGTGTCCATGGTAAGGCCGCCGCAGCCCCCTCCCCCTCGCTGGGGGGTGGTGTCTTGCTCTGGGTGGCCCCCTCCGGCGCCTGGGTCCAGTTGAAGGGGGTGCTGGGTTCGTGAACGCTGCAGGTGAGGGTGAGGTCTGGCTGGGTGCGGTGGAGGAGGGCGACGAGGCGGGAGTAGGCGGAGGGCAGGATGGGGCCAGTGACCTCCAGGCTGTACCCGGGGGTGGCGCCGGCCTGGGAGGCGGCTGCCGAGTGCTTCACCACCCCCTGCTGGCGCACCTAGCGGCCGAGGGCAGAAAAAAAAAAAAATTTCTCCAGTAAAAATAATGCTAGGTTTGTACTTTATACGATCAATAACAGTTTGTATTTTAGAGTAATAATAATATATTTTGTACTTAAAAGCATCAATAACAATTTGTATTTTATAGCAATAATAACATATTTTGTACTTAAAAGCATCAATAACAATTTGTATTTTATAGCAATAATAACATATTTTGTACTCCAAGCATCCAATATGACAAAAGGAAGAGCCATAGTACCTTGAGTGACCGCAGGGTGGCACCCTGGAATGCCGTGGGTGCCAGGAGAGTGGGCGGTATCCCCGCCTGGACCCCAGTGTTGGCTAGACAACTGCGACAGTTGAGCAGGTAGTTGAATAGTGCCTGGGTGTGCGCACCTTGGACTCGAACCACAGACTCCGCCTTGTTGTCTATAAGACGGGTCGAGTCCCTCTGACTTTTATACAAGGTCAAGGTCAAGACGAGAATTACACCCATAACATCACAGAACATTCATTAGTCAAATCCAACATGCATCAAATACAAATAGGTTATCGTTATCATGACATTATCGTGTCATTTAATTTCATTTAACGGTATTTATATATTTTGTAATTGAGAATCGCTCTGGCACACGAGACTAACCCAATTAAAAAGAATTTGAAAGAAGGTGTGAAAATCGTGATTTCGCCACCGGGAATCGAACCCAGAATGGCCGGCTCCGCGCGCCGCCGGCAGACCGTTACCCCGGGGTTGTCAAGGATACACTTTGACCTTGTTGGGGTCAAGCGAGCGGAACTGACGGCGATCCAAGCCGAGCGTCTCCAGCCACGACCCCGCCCCGTCATCACCGTCATCGACGTCACTGTCTACGTCACTCTTGACGTCACCAGGCCTCTCACTCTCGGGCGTCTCGTTGTCTGTCACACCAGCGACCCTAGCGGCAACAGCGGAGAATGGGAGACTGAGACAAGGAAGCCAACGAGGCAGGAATGAGAATCAGTAATTAATGTCACCGCCTGAAAAGAATCATTTACAAAACTTGGATGAGGATAATCCTATGATAAATTGACGCTAATTATCACCACGCGTGACGCTACTCGTTCAAGCCGGGTCTAATTATCACCACGCGTGATGATACTCGTTCAATCCGGGTCTAATTATCACCACGCGTGATGATACTCGTTCAAGCCGGGTCTAATTATCACCACGCGTGACGCTACTCGTTCAAGCCGGGTCTAACTATCACCACGCGTGACGCTACTCGTTCAAGCCGGGTCTAATTATCACCACGCGTGACGCTACTCGTTCAAGTCGGGTCTAATTATCACCACGCGTGACGCTACTCGTTCAAGCCGGGTCTAATTATCACCACGCGTGACGCTACTCGTTCAAGTCGGGTCTAATTATCACCACGCGTGACGCTACTCGTTCAAGTCGGGTCTAATTATCACCACGCGCGACGCTACTCGTTCAAGCCGGGTCTAATTATCACCACGCGTGACGCTACTCGTTCAAGTCGGGTCTAATTATCACCACGCGTGACGCTACTCGTTCAAGCCGGGTCTAATTATCACCACGCGTGACGCTACTCGTTCAAGTCGGGTCTAATTATCACCACGCGTGACGCTACTCGTTCAAGCCGGGTCTAATTATCACCACGCGTGACGCTACTCGTTCAAGCCGGGTCTAATTATCACCACGCGTGACGCTACTCGTTCAAGTCGGGTCTAATTATCACCACGCGTGACGCTACTCGTTCAAGTCGGGTCTAATTATCACCACGCGTGACGCTACTCGTTCAAGCCGGGTCTAATTATCACCACGCGTGACGCTACTCGTTCAAGCCGGGTCTAATTATCACCACGCGTGACGCTACTCGTTCAAGTCGGGTCTAATTATCACCACGCGTGACGCTACTCGTTCAAGTCGGGTCTAATTATCACCACGCGCGACGCTACTCGTTCAAGCCGGGTCTAATTATCACCACGCGTGACGCTACTCGTTCAAGTCGGGTCTAATTATCACCACGCGTGACGCTACTCGTTCAAGCCGGGTCTAATTATCACCACGCGTGACGCTACTCGTTCAAGTCGGGTCTAATTATCACCACGCGTGACGCTACTCGTTCAAGTCGGGTCTAATTATCACCACGCGTGACGCTACTCGTTCAAGTCGGGTCTAATTATCACCACGCGTGACGCTACTCGTTCAAGTCGGGTCTAATTATCACCACGCGCGACGCTACTCGTTCAAGCCGGGTCTAATTATCACCACGCGTGACGCTACTCGTTCAAGTCGGGTCTAATTATCACCACGCGTGACGCTACTCGTTCAAGCCGGGTCTAATTATCACCACGCGTGACGCTACTCGTTCAAGCCGGGTCTAATTATCACCACGCGTGACGCTACTCGTTCAAGTCGGGTCTAATTATCACCACGCGTGACGCTACTCGTTCAAGCCGGGTCTAATTATCACCACGCGTGACGCTACTCGTTCAAGCCGGGTCTAATTATCACCACGCGTGACGCTACTCGTTCAAGTCGGGTCTAATTATCACCACGCGTGACGCTACTCGTTCAAGTCGGGTCTAATTATCACCACGCGTGACGCTACTCGTTCAAGTCGGGTCTAATTATCACCACGCGTGACGCTACTCGTTCAAGCCGGGTCTAATTATCACCACGCGTGACGCTACTCGTTCAAGTCGGGTCTAATTATCACCACGCGTGACGCTACTCGTTCAAGTCGGGTCTAATTATCACCACGCGCGACGCTACTCGTTCAAGCCGGGTCTAATTATCACCACGCGTGACGCTACTCGTTCAAGTCGGGTCTAATTATCACCACGCGTGACGCTACTCGTTCAAGCCGGGTCTAATTATCACCACGCGTGACGCTACTCGTTCAAGTCGGGTCTAATTATCACCACGCGTGACGCTACTCGTTCAAGCCGGGTCTAATTATCACCACGCGTGACGCTACTCGTTCAAGCCGGGTCTAATTATCACCACGCGTGACGCTACTCGTTCAAGTCGGGTCTAATTATCACCACGCGTGACGCTACTCGTTCAAGTCGGGTCTAATTATCACCACGCGTGACGCTACTCGTTCAAGCCGGGTCTAATTATCACCACGCGTGACGCTACTCGTTCAAGCCGGGTCTAATTATCACCACGCGCGACGCTACTCGTTCAAGCCGGGTCTAATTATCACCACGCGTGACGCTACTCGTTCAAGTCGGGTCTAATTATCACCACGCGTGACGCTACTCGTTCAAGCCGGGTCTAATTATCACCACGCGTGACGCTACTCGTTCAAGTCGGGTCTAATTATCACCACGCGTGACGCTACTCGTTCAAGTCGGGTCTAATTATCACCACGCGTGACGCTACTCGTTCAAGCCGGGTCTAATTATCACCACGCGTGACGCTACTCGTTCAAGCCGGGTCTAATTATCACCACGCGTGACGCTACTCGTTCAAGCCGGGTCTAATTATCACCACGCGTGACGCTACTCGTTCAAGCCGGGTCTAATTATCACCACGCGCGACGCTACTCGTTCAAGCCGGGTCTAATTATCACCACGCGTGACGCAACTCGTTCAAGCCGGGTCTAATTATCACCACGCGCGACGCTACTCGTTCAAGCCGGGTCTAATTATCACCACGCGTGACGCTACTCGTTCAAGCCGGGTCTAATTATCACCACGCGCGACGCTACTCGTTCAAGCCGGGTCTAATTATCACCACGCGTGACGCTACTCGTTCAAGCCGGGTCTAATTATCACCACGCGCGACGCTACTCGTTCAAGCCGGGTCTAATTATCACCACGCGTGACGCTACTCGTTCAAGCCGGGTCTAATTATCACCACGCGTGACGCTACTCGTTCAAGTCGGGTCTAATTATCACCACGCGTGACGCTACTCGTTCAAGCCGGGTCTAATTATCACCACGCGTGACGCTACTCGTTCAAGTCGGGTCTAATTATCACCACGCGTGACGCTACTCGTTCAAGCCGGGTCTAATTATCACCACGCGTGACGCTACTCGTTCAAGTCGGGTCTAATTATCACCACGCGTGACGCTACTCGTTCAAGTCGGGTCTAATTATCACCACGCGTGACGCTACTCGTTCAAGCCGGGTCTAATTATCACCACGCGTGACGCTACTCGTTCAAGCCGGGTCTAATTATCACCACGCGCGACGCTACTCGTTCAAGCCGGGTCTAATTATCACCACGCGTGACGCTACTCGTTCAAGCCGGGTCTAATTATCACCACGCGTGACGCTACTCGTTCAAGCCGGGTCTAATTATCACCACGCGTGACGCTACTCGTTCAAGCCGGGTCTAATTATCACCACGCGTGACGCTACTCGTTCAAGTCGGGTCTAATTATCACCACGCGTGACGCTACTCGTTCAAGCCGGGTCTAATTATCACCACGCGCGACGCTACTCGTTCAAGCCGGGTCTAATTATCACCACGCGTGACGCTACTCGTTCAAGCCGGGTCTAATTATCACCACGCGCGACGCTACTCGTTCAAGCCGGGTCTAATTATCACCACGCGTGACGCTACTCGTTCAAGCCGGGTCTAATTATCACCACGCGCGACGCTACTCGTTCAAGCCGGGTCTAATTATCACCACGCGCGACGCTACTCGTTCAAGTCGGGTCTAATTATCACCACGCGTGACGCTACTCGTTCAAGCCGGGTCTAATTATCACCACGCGCGACGCTACTCGTTCAAGTCGGGTCTAATTATCACCACGCGTGACGCTACCCGTTCAAGCCGGGTCTAATTATCACCACGCGTGACGCTACTCGTTCAAGTCGGGTCTAATTATCACCACGCGTGACGCTACTCGTTTAAGTCGGGTCTAATTATCACCACGCGTGACGCTACTCGTTCAAGTCGGGTCTAATTATCACCACGCGCGACGCTACTCGTTCAAGTCGGGTCTAATTATCACCACGCGCGACGCTACTCGTTCAAGTCGGGTCTAATTATCACCACGCGCGACGCTACTCGTTCAAGTCGGGTCTAATTATCACCACGCGTGACGCTACTCGTTCAAGTCGGGTCTAATTATCACCACGCGCGACGCTACTCGTTCAAGTCGGGTCTAATTATCACCACGCGCGACGCTACTCGTTCAAGTCGGGTCTAATTATCACCACGCGCGACGCTACTCGTTCAAGTCGGGTCTAATTATCACCACGCGCGACGCTACTCGTTCAAGTCGGGTCTAATTATCACCACGCGTGACGCTACTCGTTCAAGTCGGGTCTAATTATCACCACGCGTGACGCTACTCGTTCAAGTCGGGTCTAATTATCACCACGCGCGACGCTACTCGTTCAAGTCGGGTCTAATTATCACCACGCGCGACGCTACTCGTTCAAGTCGGGTCTAATTATCACCACGCGCGACGCTACTCGTTCAAGTCGGGTCTAATTATCACCACGCGTGACGCTACCCGTTCAAGCCGGGTCTAATTATCACCACGCGTGACGCTACTCGTTCAAGTCGGGTCTAATTATCACCACGCGCGACGCTACTCGTTCAAGTCGGGTCTAATTATCACCACGCGCGACGCTACTCGTTTTTAAGCCGGGTCTAATTGTCACCACACTTGTTAATAGTATCAGCGTGTCAAGTCTAACCTCTGTGCATCTCCACTCTCTCCGACTAGTACTCCAGACTGCCGCTGGTCGCCGCCACACGCTGGGGGACTGTGGGTCGTTGGGGAAGTGTCAGGGGTCTGAGCGTGAGTCCCCTGCCTGGTGCCCTGTGCCTGACCGTTAGTCCCCTGACTGGTGCCCTGTGCCTGACCGTTAGTCCCCTGACTGGTGCCCTGCGTCTGACCGTCAGACGCTTGACTGGTGCCCTGTGTCTGACCACCTTTTTTCTTGAACAGTGGCATGTCAAATTCGATGCCTGGAAAAAAATCATATATTTAAGTACCCTGGAATTGCAAATTCTCCCACACAATCGAATAAAACAAATATATATATATATGAACGTATTGCCAATTTAAATTATCTATTCAATTGCAGAAAACAAGCTTAGCAAAATATTTCACCTTGATTTTTGACTTTCCTTTCCGAAAGGGTCCTTACCTTCCTTATGCAAAGCCTCTCTGAGGCCGCGAGAGGTGGGCGATAAAAGGGCGTGCAGCCCCTCATATCTGTCGGCCCCGGGGCCGTAGAAAGCGACGGTGAACTGGTGTCCACACAGGTAGAAGTAGGGACAGGAGCCGGCCCGGAGCAGGTGGAAGGCCGACGTCAAGCTCTCCGTCCTGTGGCACAAACACGGTCGGTACCGGTGAATAGCTGGCCATCAAAGACCCGGTTCTCAGCCATATAACGACCGTGTAGTGGTCCTAATTTATGACGCTCCTTTTTTCTTTCTCAAAAGATAATAAAGTATCTAATGATTGATTGGCTGTATATTCAGGACTTTAACTGATTCTGGCCCTATCGCGTCAATGGGAGAAGGAAGGGTAGAGCGGAGCCATGTCCTCGGGGGTAACCCCGTACTCATTGCGAAGAAGGACATGGGATCTTTATCCTGCGACCACACAGACATGGCCACAGCGGGGCTCGAACAGCCAATCCATGTGCCGTCAGGCTCTCAGGTAGTGTTTAATAAATCGTGCATCAGTAACAGGGGAAATAACGAACGACCTGAGTGTGTAAATGTTTAAAAACTGCTTGAGATACATCCATCCACTCACCAGTCGCTGAGCATCGCCTTCTGGACTTCAGGGTCTTGGAGCACGCCGGTCATCTTTCTGTCAATGAAATAATCACAAAGAAATCATTATAAGTTATGGCATTCATTCAGATAAAAATATGGTAAGCTTTGAATGTAATCCATAAGAAACAGCGCGGCGGATAAAAATATGGTAAGCTTTGAATGTAATCCATAAGAGACAGCACCGCAGATAAAACATGGTAAGCTTTGAATGTAATCCATAAGAGACAGCACCGCAGATAAAACATGGTAAGCTTTGAATGTAATCTATAAGCGACAGCACCGCAGATAAAACATGGTAAGCTTTGAATGTAATCTATAAGAGACAGCACCGCAGATAAAACATGATAAGCTTTGAATGTAATCCATAAGAGACAGCACCGCAGATAAAACATGGTAAGCTTTGAATGTAATCCATGAGAGACAGCACCGCAGATAAAACATGGTAAGCTTTGAATATAATCCATAAGAGACAGCACCGCAGATAAAACATGGTAAGCTTTGAATGTAATCTATAAGAGACAGCACCGCAGATAAAACATGATAAGCTTTGAATGTAATCCATAAGAGACAGCACCGCAGATAAAACATGGTAAGCTTTGAATGTAATCCATGAGAGACAGCACCGCAGATAAAACATGGTAAGCTTTGAATGTAATCCATAAGAGACAGCACCGCAGATAAAACATGGTAAGCTTTGAATGTAATCCATAAGAGACAGAACCGCGGATAAAACATGGTAAGCTTTGAATGTAATCCATAAGAGACAGCACCGCAGATAAAACATGGTAAGCTTTGAATGTAATCCATAAGAGACAGCACCGCAGATAAAACATGGTAAGCTTTGAATGTAATCTATAAGAGACAGCACCGCAGATAAAACATGATAAGCTTTGAATGTAATCCATAAGAGACAGCACCGCAGATAAAACATGGTAAGCTTTGAATGTAATCCATAAAAGACAGCACCGCAGATAAAACATGGTAAGCTTTGAATGTAATCCATAAGAGACAGCACCGCAGATAAAACATGGTAAGCTTTGAATGTAATCCATAAGAGACAGAACCGCGGATAAAACATGGTAAGCTTTGAATGTAATCCATAAGAGACAGCACCGCAGATAAAACATGGTAAGCTTTGAATGTAATCCATAAGAGACAGCACCGCAGATAAAACATGGTAAGCTTTGAATGTAATCCATAAGAGACAGCACCGCAGATAAAACATGGTAAGCTTTGAATGTAATCCATAAGAGACAGCACCGCAGATAAAACATGGTAAGCTTTGAATGTAATCCATAAGAGACAGCACCGTAGATAAAACATGGTAAGCTTTGAATGTAATCCATAACAGACAGCACCGCAGATAAAACATGGTAAGCTTTGAATGTAATCCATAAGAGACAGCACCGCAGATAAAACATGGTAAGCTTTGAATGTAATCCATAAGAGACAGCACCGCAGATAAAACATGGTAAGCTTGGAATGTAATCCATAAGAGACAGAACCGCGGATAAAACATGGTAAGCTTTGAATGTAATCCATAAAAGACAGCACCGCAGATAAAACATGGTAAGCTTTGAATGTAATCCATAAGAGACAGCACCGCAGATAAAACATGGTAAGCTTTGAATGTAATCCATAAGAGACAGAACCGCGGATAAAACATGGTAAGTTTTGAATGTAATCCATAAGAGACAGCACCGCAGATAAAACATGGTAAGCTTTGAATGTAATCCATAAGAGACAGCACCGCAGATAAAACATGGTAAGCTTTGAATGTAATCCGTAAGAGACAGAACCGCGGATAAAACATGGTAAGCTTTGAATGTAATCCATAAGAGACAGCACCGCAGATAAAACATGGTAAGCTTTGAATGTAATCCATAAGAGACAGCACCGCAGATAAAACATGGTAAGCTTTGAATGTAATCCATAACAGACAGCACCGCAGATAAAACATGGTAAGCTTTGAGTGTAATCCATAAGAGACAGCACCGCAGATAAAACATGGTAAGTATTGAATATAATCCATAAGAGACAGCACCGCAGATAAAACATGGTAAGCTTTGAATGTAATCCATAAGAGACAGCACCGCCGATAATAATATGGTAAGCTTTGAATGTAATCCATAAGAGACAGCACCGCGGATAAAAACATGGTAAGCTTTAAATGTCATCCATAAGAGACAGCACCGCGGATAAAAACATGGTAAGCTTTGAATGTAATCCATAAGAGACAGCACCGCGGATAAATCATGGTAAGCTTTGAATGTAATCCGCGCAGACTTAAAAGCGTGATACAAACTTAAGGAAACAAAATGAATAGGCAAAGTACCGTTGCTATCTCTGAACCTTGAGTTCGTGACAGTATAGACTGAACCGACAGCGGGGCGTGTGGTAACCCCCCCCCCCCCCGCCCCCCACCTCCCATCACGGACACCCGGAGCTAGCGGGCGGTGATGCACAGTGAATCACTGACCCAATCTTGTTGTCAGTGGTCATCCTGGGGAAGAGCTTGAGCCACGGGATGTTAGGATGCCTCCAGAACATACAGCTCTGCTGCAAGGCGCACTTCCTTTCTTCTGCAGTGTCCGCTACCTAAAGACAACAGCACACACATATATGTCACCACGTTATCCGGCACAAATGGACAACAAATTCTGAACCTTTCTGTATGCTGGCCCAGCAGGAAGATGAGAGCCGAACTTGATGAAGATTGCACATATTCCACAAGGACCAGTTTGTACACATATGATGGATCCCAAAGATCATTCTGTATGTATGGAGGGCCACAAGGACCAGTCTGTATGTATGGTGGCCCACAAGGACCAGTCTGTATGTATGGTGGCCCACAAGGACCAGTCTGTATGTATGGTGGCCCACAAGGACCAGTCTGTATGTATGGTGACCCAAAAGGACCATTCTGTATGTCTGGTGACCCACAAGGACCAGTCTGTATGTATGGTGGCCCACAAGACCAGTATGTATGCATGGTGGCCCACAAGGACCATTCTGTATGTATGGTGGCCCACAAGGACCAGTCTGTATGTATGGTGGCCCACAAGGACCATTCTGTATGTATGGTGGCCAACAAGGACCAGCATGTATGTATGGTGGCCCACAAGGACGAGTATGTATGTATGGTGGCCCACAAGGACCAGTCTGTATGTATGGTGACCCACAAGGACCAGTATGTATGTATGGTGGCCCACAAGGACCAGTCTGTATGTATGGTGGCCCACAAGGACCATTCTGTATGTATGGTGACCCACAAGGACCATTCTGTATGTATGGTGGCCCACAAGGACCATTCTGTATGTATGGTGACCCACAAGGACCATTCTTCATGTATATTGACCAATAAGGACCATTCTGTATGTATTGTGGCCCACAAGGACCATTCTGTATGTATGGTGGCCCACAAGGACCATTCTGTATGTATGGTGGCCCACAAGGACCATTCTGTATGTATGGTGGCCCACAAGGACCATTCGGTATGTATGGTGGCCCACAAGGACCAGTCTGTATGCATGGTGGCCCACAAGGACCATTCTGTACGTATGGTGGCCCACAAGGACCATTCGGTATGTATGGTGGCCCACAAGGACCAGTCTGTATGCATGGTGGCCCACAAGGACCATTCTGTACGTATGGTGGCCCACAGGGACCAGTCTGTAGCCGTCTGTATGTACGGTGGCCCACAAGGACCAGTCTGTATCCGTCTGTATGTATGGTGGCCCACAAGGACCATTCAGTATGTATGGTGGCCCACAAGGACCATTTAGTATGTATGGTGGCCCATAAGGACCATTCTGTACGAATGGTGGCCCACAAGGACCATTCTGTATGTCTGGTGGCCCACAAGGACCATTCTGTATGCATGGTGGCCCACAAGGACCAGTCTGTATGCATGGTGACCCAAAAAGACCATTCTATATGTCTGGTGGCCCACAAGGACCAGTCTGTATGTATAGTGGCCCACAAGGACCATTCTTTACGAATGGTGGCCCACAAGGACCATTCTGTATGTATGGTGGCCCACAAGGACCATTCTGTATGCATGGTGGCCCACAAGGACCATTCTGTATGTATGGTGGCCCACAAGGACCATTCTGTATGCATGGTGGCCCACAAGGACCAGTCTGTATGTATGGTGACCCAAAAGTACCATTCTGTATGTCTGGTGGCCCACAAGGACCAGTCTGTATGTATGGTGGCCCACAAGACCAGTATGTATGCATGGTGGCCCACAAGGACCATTCTGTATGTATGGTGGCCCACAAGGACCAGTCTGTATGTATGGTGGCCCACAAGGACCATTCTGTATGTATGGTGGCCAACAAGGACCAGCATGTATGTATGGTGGCCCACAAGGACCAGTATGTATGTTAGGTGGCCCACAAGGACCAGTCTGTATGTATGGTGACCCACAAGGACCAGTATGTATGTATGGTGGCCCACAAGGACCAGTCTGTATGTATGGTGGCCCACAAGGACCATTCTGTATGTATGGTGACCCACAAGGACCATTCTGTATGTATGGTGGCCCACAAGGACCATTCTGTATGTATGGTGACCCACATGGACCATTCTATATGTATGTTGACCAATAAGGACCATTCTGTATGTATTGTGGTCCACAGGGACCAGTCTGTATGTATGGTGGCCCAAATAGATCAGTCTGTATGTACAGCGGCCCACAAGGACCAGTCTGTATGTATGGTGGCCCACAAGGACCAGTATGTATGCATGGTGGCCCACAAGGACCATTCTGTATGTATGGTGGCCCACAAGGACCATTCTGTATGTATGGTGGCCCACAAGGACCATTCGGTATGTATGGTGGCCCACAAGGACCAGTCTGTATGTATGGTGGCCCACAAGGACCATTCTGTACGTATGGTGGCCCACAAGGACCATTCTGTATGTATGGTGGCCCACAAGGACCATTCTGTATGTATGGTGGCCAACAAGGACCAGCATGTATGTATGGTGGCCCACAAGGACCAGTATGTATGTTAGGTGGCCCACAAGGACCAGTCTGTATGTATGGTGACCCACAAGGACCAGTATGTATGTATGGTGGCCCACAAGGACCAGTCTGTATGTATGGTGGCCCACAAGGACCATTCTGTATGTATGGTGACCCACAAGGACCATTCTGTATGTATGGTGGCCCACAAGGACCATTCTGTATGTATGGTGACCCACATGGACCATTCTATATGTATGTTGACCAATAAGGACCATTCTGTATGTATTGTGGTCCACAGGGACCAGTCTGTATGTATGGTGGCCCAAATAGATCAGTCTGTATGTACAGCGGCCCACAAGGACCATTCTGTATGTATGGTGGCCCACAAGGACCAGTATGTATGCATGGTGGCCCACAAGGACCATTCTGTATGTATGGTGGCCCACAAGGACCATTCTGTATGTATGGTGGCCCACAAGGACCATTCGGTATGTATGGTGGCCCACAAGGACCAGTCTGTATGTATGGTGGCCCACAAGGACCATTCTGTACGTATGGTGGCCCACAAGGACCATTCTGTATGTATGGTGGCCCACAAGGACCATTCTGTATGTATGGTGGCCCACAAGGACCAGTCTGTATGTATGGTGGCCCACAAGGACCATTCTGTATGTATGGTGGCCAACAAGGACCAGTATGTATGTATGGTGGCCCACTAGGACCAGTATGTATGCATGGTGGCCCACAAGGACCAGTCTGTATGCATGGTGACCCACAAGGACCAGTCTGTATGTATGGTGGCCCACAAGGACCAGTCTGTATGTATGGTGGCCCACAAGGACCAGTATGTATGTATTGTGGCCCACAAGGACCCGTCTGTATGCATGGTGGCCCACAAGGACCATTCTGTATGTATGCTGGCCCACAAGGACCATTCTGTATGTATGCTGGCCCACAAGGACCAGTCTGTATGTATGGTGACCCACAAGGACCATTCTGTATGTATGCTGGCCCACAAGGACCATTCTGTATGTATTGTGGCCCACAAGGACCAGTCTGTATGTATGGTGGCCCAAAAGGATCAGTCTGTATGTACAGCGGCCCACAAGGACCAGTCTGTATGTATGGTGGCCCACAAGGACCAGTATGTATTTATGGTGGCCCACAAGGACCATTCTGTATGTATGGTGGCCCACAAGGACCATTCTGTATGTATGGTGGCCCACAAGGACCATTCTGTATGTATGGTGGCCCACAAGGACCATTCTGTATGTATGGTGGCCCACAAGGACCATTCGGTATGTATGGTGGCCCACAAGGACCAGTCTGTATGTATGGTGGCCCACAAGGACCATTCTGTACGTATGGTGGCCCACAAGGACCATTCTGTATGTATGGTGGCCCACAAGGACCATTCTGTATGTATGGTGGCCCACTAGGTCCCGCCTGGATGTATGGTTGCCCACAAGGACCAGTTTGCAAGTATATGATGGGCCACAAGGACCAGTCTGTATGTATGGTGGCCCACAAGGACCAGTCTGTATGTATGGTGGCCCACAAGGACCAGTATGTATGTATTGTGGCCCACAAGGACCCGTCTGTATGCATGGTGACCCACAAGGACCATTCTGTATGTATGCTGGCCCACAAGGACCATTCTGTATGTATTGTGGCCCACAAGGACCAGTCTGTATGTATGGTGGCCCAAAAGGATCAGTCTGTATGTACAGCGGCCCACAAGGACCAGTCTGTATGTATGGTGGCCCACAAGGACCAGTATGTATTTATGGTGGCCCACAAGGACCATTCTGTATGTATGGTGGCCCACAAGGACCATTCTGTATGTATGGTGGCCCACAAGGACCATTCTGTATGTATGGTGGCCCACAAGGACCATTCTGTATGTATGGTGGCCCACAAGGACCATTCGGTATGTATGGTGGCCCACAAGGACCAGTCTGTATGTATGGTGGCCCACAAGGACCATTCTGTACGTATGGTGGCCCACAAGGACCATTCTGTATGTATGGTGGCCCACAAGGACCATTCTGTATGTATGGTGGCCCACTAGGTCCCGCCTGGATGTATGGTTGCCCACAAGGACCAGTTTGCAAGTATATGATGGGCCACAAGGACCAGGCTGTATGTATGATGGCCCACAAGGACCATTCTGTATGTATGATGGCCCACAAGGACCATTCTGTATGTATGGTGGCCCACAAGGTCCAGTCTGTATGTATGGTGGCCCACAAGGACCATTCTGTATGTATGGTGGCCCACAAGGACCATTCTGTATGTATGGTGGCCCACAAGGACCATTCGGTATGTATGGTGGCCCACAAGGACCAGTCTGTATGTATGGTGGCCCACAAGGACCATTCTGTACGTATGGTGGCCCTCAAGGACCATTCTGTATGTATGGTGGCCCACAAGGACCATTCTTTATATATGGTGGCCCACTAGGTCCCGCCTGGATGTCTGGTGGCACACAAGGACGAGTTTGTACGTATATGATGGGCCACAAGGACCAGTCTGTATGTATGATGGCCCACAAGGACCATTCTGTATGTATGGTGGCCCACAAGAACCATTCTGCACGTATGGTGGCCCACAAGGACCATTCTGTATGTATGGTGGCCCACAAGGACCATTCTGTATGTATGGTAGCCCACAAGGACCAGTCTGTATGTATGGTAGCCCACAAGGACCAGTCTGTACCTGCGGTGCCGTCTCTCCTCGTTCCTGATACTGGTGCGCGAAGAAGCGCCTGAGACCGCTGGCCTCGTCCGCCGCCCTGATGGGGCCAGCCCACGTGAAGGGCGAGGAGGAGACGAACCGCAGCTTGGTCTTCAAACTCCAGTCGGCAGGGAACCAGTCGTGCCGCTCGGCGCGCACAGGGGCCTGGCATACAAGCAACGGATTAAACACTGATACAAACAACGGTTTAAATACTATGGTACAAACAACGGTTTAAATACTATGGTACAAACAACGGTTTAAATACTATGGTACAAACAACGGTTTAAATACTATGGTACAAACAAGTTTTAAATACTATGGTACAAACAATGGTTTAAATACTATGGTACAAACAACGGTTTAAATACTATGGTACAAACAACGGTTTAAATACTATGGTACAAACAACAGTTTAAATACAATGGTACAAACAAGGGTTTAAATACTATGGTACAAACAAGGGTTTAAATACTATGGTACAAACAAGGGTTTAAATACTATGGTACAAACAACGGTTTAAATACTATGGTACAAACAAGGTTTAAATACTATGGTACAAACAACGGTTTAAATACTATGGTACAAACAACAGTTTAAATACTATGGTACAAACAATGGTTTAAATACTATGGTACAAACAACGGTTAAATATTATGGTACAAACAACGGTTTAAATACTATGATACAAACAATGGATTCAATACTAGGATACAATTTAACAACGAATTAACCTGGTACAGGTAACACGAACCAAAAACCTATCCACCTCGCATGTTGCTTCTCCCTGCCAGTCTTACCTCTTGGTCCTCAGTCGTGCTAGGCTGAACATCTGCGTCCATGTATGGCCCCAGACCACCACCTGACAGGCAAGGCTGCTTCTGGTCAAGCTGTGGAAGTGCATTCTTACCTTGCTCAGACCCCTGCATTAAATACAGGAATAGGTAGATGATTAGACACAAATGGAAGCATGGATAATAACGAAAAAAATGCTATTTGCCCAGATACCTTTTAGATTTTATTTTAAATTTAAGTACATTTTACAGCTTATGACTATATTATCATTTGCTAAATATCTGTTGGTCATTTACTGTCTATTTAACTGTTCACACCTACCTGTATGCCTGATCCTTCACTTAGGATGTCAAAGAGTCTAGGACTATGCTGCTCTGTACTTGTTATCTGGCTGATTTTAGAAATGCCACAGTCAAGTTCTTCAGACAGGATTTGCTTCTTGCGTGGTGAGCAACCAAATGGGTTTTTGCGCTTGCTTCTGGATTGTGCTTTTCGTCGATCTTGAACATTAGTACCAGCTGTAAGACCTGCTGCTGCTAAAGAGGTCTTCACTGATGATGTCCGCTTCCTGGACCGATGAATTTTCATTATGTCTGATGGTTTCTTCCAACCAGGTGAATACTGAGCCATGGTGGCCTTCCAGCAAATTGTGCTGACCAAAACTATTAGAACATTGACTGATTAGATTTTAACTCTTTACATTTTATGTCCTATTTCTCAATATAAGACACAATCTGTCACTTTGGCTATTTCATGATCCTCCCAGGAGTGGCACAGGATGAGAACACAATTCATCAGGCTGCAAAAATAAAGAAAATAGTGTTGTTCAGCCTTACAATGTAACTTGTGGAAGTTTAAGGAATATGAAAATGTATATATAATACATGAAAACATTACAAATATGACATCATAATGCAATAAATCTAAGTGATTAATCTTCACACGTTTTTAATTTGCTTACATCTATCCCTCCTCAGGGATGATCATTCCTTTCACCCCTCCACAGACATCCCGCACCGCCACTACACTTATCTGAAATTGCCAGCAGGCTGTATTTAAACTGAAACTGTTTTTAATATCAGCCTTGGCCTAAAAAAGGCAGTTTATGATACATCTAGATATTGCAATACACTTTCTTAATATAAACAGTATATAAAAATGCTTCAAGCCTCCTGACATGTTCTTAATTCTATGTAGTCATAATTCTTTTACATATATATATAGATCATATGATGGATTTAGCATTGTTATTTCTCTCTGTGCAAAGCATAGAAAGTAGTAATATGAACAAACTTGTACATATCACTCAGTTGACATATAGCTGATATCTTTAAGCATAATCTCATATAAATATTGATATCGGAAAAATGTGACTTTCAGTAATTAAATATTTTTATATTTACCAAATAGTGCACCTGCAGATGACAATCTGGCAGTTATCATACGTGGGCCCAGCCACATATGAGCAAATATATTCACTTATAATTATAAAATAGAACTTGTAAAAGATGAGTAATGTACCTAAGACATATTAACATATAATGTTATGATAATGAGAACCATTCTTATTATTCTAAACCAAAGCAGATAACCAGTGATAAGTGTACTATTGCGTCGAATGCCAATAATAATGCAGTAATATGCAGCAATAAAATCTACCCTTGGCAGAGAGTGAAATGTGCAGCAGGATTTCTGTTCAGCTATGTACTGTCTCAGCAGTAGACAATTCAAAGCAAAGGGCAGGCATAGCCATGGCCTGGGCCCTAGCTCACACATCAGTGGCAGATTTCACGAATGCAGTGTAGCCAACTACAGGGCTTATAGGCCTAGCCAACTAAATTTAACTGCTAAAGTTACCAAGTAAATGATGGGTGATTTTAGCCAACTAAGCCCACTCAGCAAACGCATAGATCTAATGTTTTTTTAATGTTTTAAAATGTTTTTTATTAGATTATAATCATTTTAGAAATGCTATAAAACGTTATAGTGTTTGCTGGGCAGTAGCCAGCAAAACTAACTTATGTTTGTGAAAACCCTAGGCTTCAGCTGATCTAGCTTTGACATCAAAACCCATGCATCAAGGTGCATGGGTTTTGATGTCAAAGCTACAGCTGATCTTGACTTCAGATCTAAAATAAAATAAAAAAAATTATAGGGCCTCTGAAGTCAAATTAATTCATTCAAGTGAAGCTTAGTCAGATAAGATTCAAAATATTTAGTCTTAGATCTTTCTGATTTTACTTGACTAAATCACAATTTGTCACATAAGTTTACAAACTTTTAATGTCCCTTGGAGCATGTGAACTGCAAGGCCGATTATCACCGTGACGGATTTTGTACTTCGCGCGTCCGCGCAGACTGGAGAAGAGCTGTCCGCTGACCGACAAGCTGTCCACAGGTTCAGGCGGAAATGAACTCGGTGACCTCAGTCAGGGAGCCAAGGGACAGCAAAAAGGTCTACGCGCCAAGTTCAAGTCCAGGATACATTAAAAGGACCCAGTAGCCGCCATGGTCCTCGTTGACATTGCTGCAGAATTTGGCTTTGTAATATTTCTTGTAACGTATTCATGGATAATGGTAAACTGGTTGGCCTTGCAAGTTGTGAAAGCCAGAAAACGTTTTCATGTTCAGGTAAGATCGAACGACCTTGACCTTTAGGATTGCATTCGCAGTTATGATTCTTTCAGTACGCATATATGTAGCTCCATCACGTAGCCTTGTTGTTCTCTGCAACAGCGCCACAAGGGGATAGCACAGGCGCAGTAAATCAGTGGAGGAGGCCGGGGAGGGGGTGGGGGGGGGGGGGGGTAGGCGGCCCCTACAACGTATATTAAACACACAAGGTGTCCAACTCCCGCTGGATGTTACACACCAATATAAACCATCCCCATGGCAAAGGAAAAACATAGCTTGACGTGCGATATTTTTTGATACCCCCCCCCCCCCACTAGCGCAACCCAACAGTGGGTAGGGCAGATGTGCTTGCATGGTACTGATTATTTTTCCACGAATTGTCTAAACTCGCTTTATGCCGGGTTTACATGGTACGATCATTCCTTCAATAGTCGTAACAGCGGTCGAAGTATCGGTCTGTCAACAGTTCACACGGTCGAACCGCGTACCATGCAACCGATTCAACAATTTTCACTACCGCCGCCTGGCGAACATACCATTAGGGCATCGCGCGTACAATGCGCGTGCATACAAGTCACACATACATTATCATTGTCATAATGCAAACAATAAGGTCAACGGGATCATCTCCACGCTGATTGGTTAACAATTCCTAGATCTTGAAGTTGATCGAAACTTTAGAACACTGCGTGGAAAACCGGCCCTCCAATTGCAGAGTTGGTCGAAAACTTGATTTCTTGCAGTGAAATTTACAACGTATCGCATCGTGTGAACAGGGCATTAAAGGAATTTAGGGATGGGGCATCTACAACTTTGGCTGCCCGCATAGTGTTCCTGGAATCTGTGGCTCTGTGTGCTATGAAGCTGTTGGTCCTCTTTAGCGTTTTCAGCTTGTACTTTTATGTCCTCTGGTGACAGTGTCCACCTCAACAGGGTAAATGATGTTGGTGTCGTACGTCTTGTGGGTTAACTAGTATATATGCTTCGATCATATCTCCCCACATTCTCCAATAAGCCATACTTGGTAGGCTCAGTATATTGAGTCTGTTCATTCGACTGTTTAGTGGATGCGGTGTCGGCGTTCTCTGTGCGCTCGGTCGTTATCTGGCTCGCCAGAGTTGTTCTTTAGAGGCTTCTCAGGAACTTGCGATTCCGGCGTTATACCAAGCACCATTAGTGGTTTGCACCGTGTAATATATCGATTCCTTCATTGGTGTCGTCACGACGGTTGCCGGCTTTCAGATCAGTTCTTGATGGGATTGCAACATCACTGGGTCTCCTGGTTTAAGTTCATGCAGTGCATGCGTCCCTCGATCGTTACTTACTTTTGGGTACGTCATCAATGCCGCAGAATCTCGTTTGTGAACTCACAATTTGCCTTATACTTGAATGTCTGCGGTAGAACAGACTTCAAAGGTCTCTCGTACAGCAGTTCAGCTGGTGATTGTAGGTTGCTGGAAATTGGTGTAGAATGTCAAGAATGCTAATGGTTAGGTTACAGAACTTCTCTAAGCTAGATTGGTAGGTCATGGTATGATGTTGTGGCCCTGAGGCTAAGAAATGCATGTCAGTATCATTTGGGGAATTATATCCCACATCGGCAGGTAAAAAGTACGGAAACTTCGTTATTAGTACCACTATGGAGAAGGAAAATATAGTCATGTTATCTTCTGGGCGTATCATCTTATTACTACTTATTTTTAAATAGTTTATCCTCATTAGGACCCAGTATCTCCTGAGCCTCTCTTAGCTTGATAAACGCTATTTTTTTCATTTCCATACATACGTTTATTCAATTAGCACAGGTTTGTTGGAACCTGCCTTTCCTACAAATAGCATTTCGAGAAAAAAAAAGTTTCCATTTTTGTCGAACAAATGCCTCTGCAGCCCCCCCCCCCACCCCCCTTTGAACCATGCAGGCACATTAGTTGGTAAAGGCAAGAACGTCTCTGCAACAGGGTTACCCATTTGATGTTTGCTTCCCAAATATAGGACAGTCAAGTTTGATCTGCGTGCGAAAATGGAACACATATATACGTCACGCCATGCCTATTGACAGATCCTAGGCGCCCGTGTGGATATCACTAAGCAAGCACGCGAGTTTTTGTTGGTCAGAATTACGTCAATCATCATGTGACATTTCACATTCACCGGCATTTTTCCTGAGCCATGCACCTTATTCACGGAATCGCCATCTTTACGCAAAAACGAGGCTGTGCCTGCAAACACAAACTGCGTGACCCGTTAACGCGTGCACGCTAATTCGCCTTATGCATATATGTTAGGAATTCCCATGCGAAAATGAGGCTATACCTGCAAGTTTGTGCGCGAACGGCAAGTGCATATGGTGTGTGGCCCTCAGGGGAACTTGAATATACTGCGTCCGGACCATACTGTACAAGTTCTGCGAGCACCCCCCCCCCCCCCCACCCCCTTCCCAGGACGCAAGGTGTCAGAGAGCAATTTCAAGTTTATGCATGCCTTGCCAATAACCTGGAAATATGGTATTTATCTGAATAAACTTCAATAAAATTACAAATGTGTCGACGTTGTCTATGTCTGGGCATTAATGGGTTAATAGTGTTCAGAGTACATGTACGCGGAACACTGCTGGAACACTGGTTATCGGAGGCTGTTCTGGCAAGCATTGCGATGCAGCAGGGCAAAAGAATCATTGCCTTTGACATTTGTTTTTCGAGACCTGTGCACTGGTGCACCGCGAACATTTGCTTAGTCACCAGGTCACTGTTGCTTTCCAGGGTGTTCCAGTTTGTAGGCTCTGTCACCAGAAAAACTAATTGTCAAGATGTCTATCTCTGTGGAATTGCAGCCCGAGTTTGGCTATGTCATATTAGCTTTCATCGCTTCATACTTTGTCCTGTTCTGGATGGCATTCCAGGTCGGAATGGCGAGAAAGAAATATGAAGTTGCCGTAAGTATAGTCTATAGGGCTAGGCTGGGCCAGTGTGGTGGCCGTGACCTCATTCATAAATGCCGCGTTACGTGTAAGCTTAGTGACGTTTCGGCCCATATTTTCTGTCACTTTCCTGCAATCGTTCTAAAAATGACTGAGGTGAGTAAGGTGAGGGTTCCTGTAGTTCAACAAATTAAACACGGTCCACTGCCAACATGGATACGTCGCGCACCTACGTTCTCCGTGGCCACACAGAGTCTAGTGTGGCTGGACTAGGGTAGCCTTGACACATGGCTCTCTTGACCTCGCACCTAAAGGAGACGAGAGAGCTCCGGCCCGCTCCCCAGAGCGGATAAGCCAGGGAGGGGCATGCAACAGGGCTAGGACTAGGGTTCCTGTAGTCCAGCCACACTAGCCTCCGTGTGCGCGACACGTTGGGAGCGGACCGCGTTTAATTTGTTGAACTAGGGTTCCTGCACACAGGTCAGGGAATTTAAAACCTGGTAAATTATGAACAAAAAATCCTTGCACAGAAATTGAAAATCAGGGAATTTCTGAAGCCTTTAGAACCCATTTTGGTAACTGTTCAATTCCATTTTTTATTAATATCTGGAGGGTAATGAATTTCCTGTCTCATGAGTCATGTAGTTATTAATATCCTAATAGACCTATGTTTAATTCATAAAGATTCAGAATAAATGATCTAATACCAGAAGTTATGGGCCTGGGGATTGCCTCAATCGTGGGTTGGGGGGGGGTGCGAGGGCGGCTACACCCATAAGTCATATAAAGAGCTATCTCTTTTATATGTCTAACATTACTATAAATTTATGAATTGTTTTTGACATTTTTTTTTCTTGTTTTGCAGTACCCTGCCATGTACAGCGATAAAGATCCCATGTTTAACTGCATCCAAAGAGCACACCAAAATACGTAAGGATTGCCTCAACTGATTTAAAACTGCATGTGGAGTTGTTTCGCTGAATGCCAAATTTGCATATAAGAACACAAACCTAAGGCCTTAAGGTTCATAACAGACCATAAACACCTACCATATTGCTCACCAATTATCTGCCAATGCACAAAACATTTCAAATTCATGAATTGTCCGCCACAGAAATGAAAACTTGTGCTGATTTGAAACTTCATAAACGTGTGTACACACATCGTTTACCAGTGCCACCGACAGGGCGCCCCAGCGCTAAATTATATGAGACAATAGAAGCATCCGGAGCGCACTCTTTCTTTGGCGGTGGCCGTTGACACTGCTTGTGGTCAAAGGTAACATTTCCTGTTTATGTTTATTTGGGTACAGCCATTGCAACGGTCAGCTCCACATGTAGCTTTAAGCATTTTGTTCCACTGATATATTTGTTCAGTCCTTTTATCTATATATTCTTGGGTGATAGAGAACAAATTATGTTGTGACATATCGTTTTCCTTATTTATATAAATTTTTTATGTCTAAATAAGATTACATACTATCTCGGTGGATATTGAAGTACAAAGAGGAATGTTATTTTTATTCTCATTGTGTCATTCTAAAATGTATGATCCTTGCATAGTGCATTACACAGTTACAAACACATTACACTGTATGCCGGTTTTGTTCATCAGGCTTGAAGGTTACCCTTCCTTCCTGGTCTTCATGCTGCTAGGAGGACTGCTCTACCCTGTAAGTAACAGGCAAACTGCTTGAATGACAGCTACATGCTGCGCTGTGGAGCTACCTAGGGTGGGTTAGATTTAGCAAGGCTGCTTTAGAGGTAAACTAACCATGGTATGTGGGAGGTGGATTGGGGCTTAGTGGATGAGAGGCATGGTAATGGACTTTCTGTTTATTTATGCAAAGGGGTTGCAGAGATAGGGCCCTTGTCTAAGATGGTGATACTAGGTAAATCATCCAGGGCATAATGTATGTGCTAACAAAGTGCAGCGTCTAACACATTTGAGACCATCGATTATTGCTTCTATCATTTGTTGTGTTTCCAGAAAGTGTCTGCCGCCAGTGGTTTCTTGTGGATAGTGAGCCGAGTCGTGTACGCCAAGGGTTATTACACAGGGGGTGAGTACAGAGAGCGCCACAACGTTATGTACGCCAAGGGTTATTACACGAGGGGTGAGTACACAGAGCGCCACAACGTTATGTACACCAAAGATTATTACACGGGGGGTGAGTACAGAGAGCGCCACAACGTTATGTACACCAAAGATTATTACACGGGGGGTGAGTACAGAGAGCGCCAAAACGTTATGTACGCCAAGGGTTATTACACGGGGGAGAGTACAAAGAGCGCCACAACGTTATGTGCACCAAGGGTTATTACACGGGGGGTGAGTACAGAGAGCGCCACAACGTTATGTACACCAAGGGTTATTACACGGGTGGTGAGTACAGAGAGCGCCACAACGTTATGTACACCAAGGGTTATTACACGGGGGGTGAGTACAGAGAGCGCCACAACGTTATGTACACCAAGGGTTATTACAAAGGTGCGCAAAGCCCCACTGACGTACATATATTTGAATAAATATTGATCCAAAGATGTGACATTAGCGATAACGAGAACAAAGAATAATGTAATGATTTATGAGGCAATCATGCAAGCACCTTGTGATTTACATGAAGGATGAATGCAATTGGCCTTGTGTTGCAGATCCCAAGAAGCGTAACTACGGAGCGTTCGGTTTACTGGGTCTCGTGGTGATGCTCGGGTGTAACGTTTGCACTGCCCTGCAGCTGCTCGGGGTCATGTAGGGCGGCCGCTGAGTGGACGTGACGTCATAAACACCATCACCTTTTCCATGTTAATTTGTGGAGCCGAATTTTTGGCGCCATCATTTAAGATTCATTTTGTGTGTGTACTTCTAACATTGCTAAACACGACGGCACAAATTGTTGAGGGACTGTGGCAGTCTTGTAATATATAACGTGGGCGCTAGGGACACACGTACCGCGAAGTATCATCTAACCATAGATCAGAATTAGAAGAGCGTCCGTCAATATTAGCGTTGAGCACTGTGAAACTGAGAGTTTCTATTTTCTGTTTACCGGGTCATTATCGCTAATTGTTAGATTCTCTGGTGGATGGGGCATGTAGCCTACTAGAATATATACTATTGACTTTACTTACAGGCGAAGACTGTCATTGACAATAATCGTGTTACTATTTTTACATTTACGGGATTAAATCTTGCTATGTCAGTGGTAAACCCATTAGTAGTAAACTAATGACAAACAAGATAAAGTTTTGGAGTAGTACTTACAGTATTTTGTACGTGCCTGTTTTGTAAATAAATGACATTAACCATCTTAACCAACGCATTGAGTGGTCACAGAACTATGAAGCAACCATATGTAGTAATAGGTTTCTTGGGTGACTATTTAGTGATCGTTCAGTTTCTTTATCGGCAAGGGGCCGCCTCGATAGCTGAGTTAGAGCGCTCGCTTTGAGTGCTGTGGCCACCTAAGAGCCGAAAGCAGCGAACACACGGTCCGTTTTTTTGCATCCGTCTCCGCGTCCGCGTGCGTCGTCCGTCTTTTGCTAACACACGTGTTCGTCTTTTTGTCCGTCGCCCGGCCCACTTTTCTATGTGGAATCTGTTCTAGGTCCGAGCAGGCTAGTAAGAACATGGATTCTGGCAAAATCAAACTACAGAGCGTCATGTCATTATTAGCATCACGGAATATACTGACACTGACTCTATTTGGCAACATTGCAATTATAGCAAAAACGACTTTGGAGGAAATTTAGCTAATTATTACCTAATTACTTAAAGGGAAATGCCGGGCCCATATCATTTACATTTCCAGTTTACCTATAGGGAATTAACTAAACATTACACACAATTTAATTTTTTTAAATCATACATTAGTGAAGTTCCAAGCAGTTTTGCACGACCACCCAACTTGTCATGGGCACCCGCCTCAGCGCGCTGATGATGACGTCACCGGCGATGAAGCGACCAGTACGACTACTACCAACGGAAGGTACAATATCGAAGCGGTTTAATTAACTTTTTTTTACGCGGAGGGTACTTCCGAATGTTTACAATATGGCGAAGCAAGAACAAGCTTCTGGCGAGTCGGACGAATAGAAGGGGCGGGGGCGAGGGGGGTGGGGGGGGGAGTGGAGTGTCCAATTTTGATTTGACTTATGGTTCGCTAAGCGGCAGTCGATGGTGTAACTTGATACAACTATTGTCTTAGAAACGTACTGTCACTGAAGGGTGTATGGACAGGACGACCGTGCTACCAGAACGGCCGTATGGGTTAGGGTGGGTGGGGTGGTGGGGATGGGTGGAGGGAGGAGAGGTGCGTGAAGCAGGGTCGACTCAAAGCAATTTTTCTCAAAGTGGTCTGAACATACTCTTGAATTTTTGGTGGGTTTAAAACTCACACGAGAAATCTTGCGTAGCCATTGCCGCAAAAGCTGCTGGTCGCCTAGTGGACAGCAGTAAAAATGATATCCTGTTTTTGCTGTCCTTTTTTGCACTTGAATTGTTACAGCCAACAGCTGCATTTTGTTCTAAAAACATCGATGTTTCAAGTTTAGGAGTCAAATTCGCTTATCACTATCCATGAGAGGTGTTAGGTCGACAGCTTGTTCCAAAGACTCACCGCACGCATGTGAACAAAGTTTTGGTTCAGAGGAAGTAAAGTCGTCAGTGACGTCAACGCCTTGCGTGTGATTGGCTAACTCTGGTCGCGTGTTCAGAACATGTCGACACCCGCCTGATGGGCGAAAATTTGTATTTTATACTGTTGATGTGCGATTTTCTCGCTAATACTTTCTTTTTAAACAGAACGATTAACGGCAAATAGATTTTATACCAACAGAGTTTTATTTTTAAATCACATTGCAGCCCCCCGGTATTTTCTTTTAACTTAATTATCTCTGAAAACGTATGTCCTCCACCAAGTTCTAAATGCCTCTCCATAAGGTACTTTACAGTTCCGCCACTTCCGGCCTGCGCGCCACCTAGCGACTGATGGCGTAACTACCAGAGGGGAACAAACTGGCTTTGCGCACCGACTCTCAACACACGGCTCGGCATACCCAGACCGTATTGGGACCTCTTCTGTTTCTAGTCTACATTAATGACTTAGCCAACGATCTTGAATGTAATATTAGACTTTTCGCTGATGATACCACTATATTTGTTGCCACAGATGATTTATGTGAGGCACACGGTATGTTAATGCGAGACATCAAAAATTGAAGCGTGGGCCAAAAAGTGGTTTTTAGATTTTAATGCAACTAAGACTAATGTCATGAACATTACGAATAAGCTCAACCTCGATCCTACGCAACTCAGTATGGGTGGAAATAGTCTTGCAAACGTATCAGAGCACAAACACTTGGGTCTTAATATTGACTCCAAGCTTTCTTGGTCCCCGCATATCAATGAAATATACAGCAAATCTATGAGAAGAGTTGATATTCTGTCTAGACTCAGTTTCAGACTTAGTCGTGGAACACTTGAAACAATGTATTTTTCTTTCATCAGACCTGTACTCGAATATGCATGTGTTGTGTGGGCCGGGTGTTCTCAGTATGAGTCTGACAAACTAGAATCGGTACAGATAAGGGCTGGACGCATTGTAAGTGGTGCAATCAAATGCGCAAGCCGCACTCAGGTGTACAAAGAGTTGGGTTGGGAAACCTTGTCACAAAGGAGGGACAGATTTAAACTCATTCTGTTTCACAAATTTTGTTATAACCAGGCACCTTCCTATGTGTGTAGCTTACTTCCTATGTCCGTGCTCGACCGCGCACAATATGGTTTACGTAGTGCTAGCCCACTTAATATTACGCAAATAAATACAAGGTAGTCAACATTTTACAAATCATTTCTACCTAGCGCAATACGAATGTGGAACGAATTACCAGTCTCTTTACGCAGCTTACACGACCCAAAAGCGTTTAAAGTAGCAATTTTAAATATTCATAAAACGGTGTCCGGGAATGTAACTGATAACCGCAAATTGTATTAGTAGTATAGAGCTGAGCTTTTAGCTACCCCCATGACCCCCTCACCCCCCCCCCCCCCCGTGGTCGCGCTCTAGCGCGACCGAAAATTTTGAAATATCGATTTGAAAATGCCGGTCACGAGTTAATGAGGTCATTAATTTTTGTCAAAAGTCTTTGTTTCCGTGCTATAGCACGGGGTATAATTAGCATAAATTACGATGTAAATAGCTAATTAAGCTGTCAACAAGGTTATTCATAATTGCTTGAAGTCTTTGTTTCCGCGTTATAGTACGGGGTATAAATAGTATAAATTAGTATGTAAATAGGTATATTCAACAAGGTTATTAATCATTGTTTGTCTATGTTCTCGTGCTATAGTACGAGTGAATGAAGTTGGTTGAAGTCTTCAATCTGCGATCAAGTACTATTATGAATAGGTAATAGATAAACAAGTCATTGTGCTTTGATGAAACAGTAAATCATTTAATCGCTATAGATATCGGTAGCCGACACCGCCATGTTGTGTCGGCTGCCGCCATGTTGTGTCGGCTGCCGCCATGTTGTGTCGGCTGCCGCCATGTTGTGTCGGCTGCCGCCATGTTGTGTCGGCTGCCGCCATGTTCGGCTGCTATCGGATGTGCTCTGATAGGTAAGCTCAAGCGCCCGTGCGTCGTTCGAACCCCACATGTACAAAGGTGTGCCAAGGATAAAGATCCTTCTTTTCTTTGCAAAGAATACGCGTTTACTCACGGATACCGGGCTCTTCTCTACGCTGTCCCTCCCCATTGTCACGATATGACCTTCAAAGGTTAAAACGTCATAGGACTTAAACTAGCCAACGAATCAATGTAAACGAATCATGATCTAAAAAACATCTGGATATGTTGCAAATAACCTGCTGTCCGTCCTGGTGGTTGATTGCTGGTAAGGCAATGACGGTAGACCCTCTGATGCAGTTACAAATAGGCGGGTGTTTCGGGAGAAACGCTAGTTCTCTCTACGCTGCATAGCACTTAAAAAGCGGGTACTGACTTATAGCTGCATCATTTTCAAGGTAATCATGGGTTAACCGGGTGTTTTCTAAAATCAAAAATCCGCTTCGTACAGACTAATATTTTGACTGTCACATGATACCATTTTAAGGAGACAGAAGCATATAAGGCGAGAAAACAGCTGATATTAATGCGACCGGCGAAAGTAAGGACTTTCATTACGTAGCGTGAAAGTGGTCATTTTTCCGGTTTGCTGATGTTCCTTAGTGCGGAAATAATGATCGTGCTGGTGCCTATTTTGCTTAGATATATTAAAAAGCCAATTCAGGAATACGTTTTGTACAGAAAACATGACTTGGTACCAGATGTGTACCGATTATAACTTGTTATGAAGCGATGATATGAACCGGTATACACTGTCTTTCCAATACGAGTCTGAGTGCACTCGAGTGACCTTGTTGCGTAGCAACCAGGAATGTCGAAAGGGAAGCCTAACATACAGGACTGTTAAAGTTGCATGTCGAGCTCTTTCCCGCCAAAACTAAAGAGGTCAAAATACTAATAAGAATTAGTCCTAGAATCATTCAAGACTTTTATTGTCTATACTCCACCCATGCCAGACTGACAAATAGTGTCTCTTAGCCTTGCCCGTGATATCAATTTACCACAAGTTTTCATTTTAGTGGTAAACGTCATCAGTTTGTGTGCTTCGCGATGCTTTGGTATAAGTAGCAGTACAGCGATCGAGTTCTATGGTGTCCCGGGATAGACACGTTTGCCACACCATAGCCGCAACGGCGATGTTTATCAGGTTTTTGAATTCATAGAATGAAACAATCGAGTTTTCTCCAAATTTTGATATAAATTTCGCCTGGGCTTAGTTTTGGGGGGAAAGAACTCGAAATGCAACTTTAAACTGTTCTCAATCTAGTGAAATATAAGCTCTGATTCCATTACGTAATGTAATACTTACGGGAAAGTTTATAGAAACATCTTGTGTGTTTGTTCTGTGAAAAACAATGCCATAAAATCATCATACCCCTGACAAAAGCAACGTTGAAGCCGGGTAGCTGAACCAACTCTATAGGCATGCATGGTAAACGCATGCGAGAATAGGTTTTCTAACGCGAACACGCAGTGTATATTTTTGAGGATAGATATCGCCTGGGGTATCTGGAACGGTCATTTTGTTTCAAAACAAGTAAACAACTAACTGTAAACGATCACGTATTGCTGGCGTTGAAGCACTTCGACGTGGCCCTTATTCCCACGGCGTCCATGTCCGATTGTAAAATGGCTAAATAAAGGTTCACATCGCAACATTAGTGAGATTTCGCATCACTTCAACATAAGGTCAAATTTATATGTGACTGAACCGGTGTCAAACGGAAGCGATTTGAAATAAAACAAAATCTTGCCAATGAGTACTGAGGTAAGTTGTCATATATAGCTTAGTATGTAGATCAACATGTTAGACTTTGGATGGTACGTGCTTGACGGAACGAAATCTGATAGACCATTTGGCTGAATTTTTTAGCTGTAAATTAAGAAACTTTGCCTGTTGCTGAAGTCTTTTTATTTTCTTCTTGCAAGGCAGCGTTGCACTGGCACCCTGGCCGTACACATGATATCTTAACCATTGCTCTGGTGGATACCGTCAATGGAGTCGTAAGACACGTCACCGGTATCTCCTGGGCAGAACTGGTCGTCGTTGCTGGAGTCGGCGTCCCTGTTGCCACAGATACCGTTCAGCTGACCGCTGTAGTTGTCGGCGGCGTCCACCGTGATCATGTCGTTGACGCCCGTGTTGGCGCCACTTCCGGCCTCCTCGTAGAGGACGGTGAACCAGCAGCCGAGAGAGGGAACCTCGCCCTTCACAGAGAACACGCCGGCCTCGTCAGTGTCGAGGCAGAAGCTCCAGGCCTCGGGGAAAGGGTCAGACTCGTAGCAGCCTGTGGTGACGGGGGTTGGGTCAGCGTCACGACCCCGTACCTGCACCTCGCCCTGGGTCAGAGACACCCGGAAGTTCCTCTCGAAATTGGCGTCGTTCTTCTGGTGGATCCCGAATGCCGATCCAGACCATCCGACCTGGGGTCCGGCTCCTTCTGGAGCGTCCTCTGTGTCCATTCGCACCTGGAACTTGCACTGGTCGTCATTCACCAGGGACTGGCTGGACAGTACTTGTTGTTGGTGTCCAACGCGTAGGTTGCGCCGTCATAACTGGTGACTGTGTTGGGGCCGGCCCACCCAGCCGTGCAGGGCAGACACTCACAGGTGACGTCACAGGCACAGCTGCACGTGCAGTCGGCAGTTCAATCTCCAGTGACGTCAGAGCTGGTGCACGTGTCGCCGCCGTGGGCGACTAGGAAGAGAGCTGCGAGGATGAAGATCTTCATCTTTCTGTGAATGTCTCTTCTTGTCCTGCTTAAACCAGGAATGTTCCTAACAGAGGAAAGCTGAACTTATATAGCTACCTCCATAGGGGGCGAATTGCACGATTGACAAACACTCATATCAAAAGAAAACTAGAACGCAAATATATTAAGCTACACGTAATGATATACATAAATATGTACCAGTTTCGTAATTATCTCCTATAATATTATTTTGAATTGACGTTCCTGTCAACACGGCAGTCGGCCGCACAGAGAACTGATTTACATAACACGACATCTTCCGCTGCGTTGTAGCCACACGTGTGCCATTTGCTCAATGATGGATGAGGTTGTGTGCAAACAACCCAAAGGACGAGATACACATGGCGCGACAACAAGTGATCGATTGCAAGATGCCGAATAATAAAGTATCTTAAGGTGTGAACGTTCTTGACACCGGCAGCGTAGGCCAAAACTTGTCACACAAATTTGCATTACATAGAGCACCCCGTAGCGAAGGTCTATTTGATCTCTAGGGACCGCCATTTTCTATATAATATATATATAAACGGCGTACAAATAAGAATACTGACGTTACTCCTTTTTCAATGGTGTTGCTTGCTGTTCACTCGCATCTGAGGATTTTAATCGCCAGGTGTTGAGGATGGTGTTCGGCTCTCAGTCACGAATGCAATATATCCCCTCGACAGTAGATGTCTATGTGCAGCATTAAGCTCAAATGTCAATATTGCAATATCATAATTTCCAAACAGTGCTCATTTATGTAATTCTTCCTGAATTAGACAAACCCTGTCTCATTTTGATCACTTCCATGCATGCGTTTTGAGTGATTTTATGGAAAAAAATCTGAAATTTGTCAATGAAACACATTCTCCTTAAGCTTTGTTGAAGAAAGTATGACGCCGAAGTGGAGCAATTTGCGCAACATAGTGCAGGGTCAATATTTGGCATCTTCGTTGGATCGTTTCAATTTCTTGGCACGCCGTGTCAGTGTGCTCTATTCCGTTGTTGACAAATGACGTGATCCATCAGTGATCGGAAGGATCACTTGTGGATAGTATTAAGTGGGTGAGTTGCGATACACAAATACAGTGTCGGTTTACACAACTTTGCCAAGGATTGTCAAGAAAACGTCAATATATCTACCCATGATAATTATTGTTTCCCGAAGCGATTGATACATGTGGGTATTGGCAATTATGAAATCGGTGCGAAATCGTTTCAGACATTTTTTGGCGAATGTGATGTTGACTTCTCGTGTGACATGGTTGAAATGCAGGTAGTTATATAAGTCAATTGCTCGTCTGTTGAGGACACTCCTGATTTGAGCGGGACGAGTAGTGACAGCCAATCACAGAAAGATGAAGCTCTTCATTCTCGCAGCTCTCTTCCTAGTCGCTCACGGCGGCGACACGTGCACCAGCACTGACGTCACTGGAGATGGAACTGCCGACTGCACGTGCAGCTGTGCCTGTGACGTCACATGTGAGAGTCTGCCCTGCACGGCTGGATGGGCCGGCCCCAACACAGTCACCAGTTATGACGGCGCAACCTACGCGTTGAACACCAACAACAAGTACCTGTTCAGCCAGTACCTGGTGAATGACGACCAGTGCAAATTCCAGGTGCGGGTGGACACAGAGGACGCTCCAGATGGATCCGGACCCCAGGTCGGATGGTCCGGAGTGGCCTTCGGGATCCACCAGAAGAACGACGCCAAGTTCGAGAGGAACTTCCGGGTGTCTCTGACCCAGGGCGAAGTGGAGGTCCGAGGTCGTGGCTATGACCCCACCCCCGTCACCACAGGCTGCTTCGAGTCCGACCCTTTCCCCGAGGCATGGAGCTTCTGCGTCGACACTGACGAAGCCGGCGTGTTCTCTATAAAGGGCGAGGTGCCCTCTCTCGGCTGCTGGTTTACCGTCCTCTACGAGGAGGCCGGAAGTGGCGCCAACACTGGCGCCAACGACAGGATCACGGTGGACGCCAGCGACAACTACAGCGGTCAGTTGAAAGGTATCTGTGGCAACAGGGACGCCGACTCCAGCAACGACGACCAGTTCTGCCCAGGAGGTACCGGTGACGTGTCTGACGATTGCATCGACGGCGATCACCAGTACAATGGTTAACTACGATATCATGTTTCTGGTCAGGGTGCCATCGCAACGCTGCCTTGTAAGAAATCGACAAAATAAAAGATTTTAGCAACAGGTGAAGTTAATTGTTAATTTACAGCAATTTTCAGCCAAATGGTCTGTCAGATTTCGTTTCGTCAAGCACGTAGCATCAAAAGTCTAACATGTTGACCTACTTATTATGCTATATATGACAATTTAGCTCAGTACTCATTGGCAAGATTTTGTTTCATTTCCAATCATTTTCGTTTGTCACCGATTCAGCCGCATGTAGGTTTGACCTTGTGTTGATGTGATGCGAAATCTCACTACTGTTGTGGTATGAACATTTAGCCATTTAGCAATGCTTGACCGTTTACAGTCAGTCGTTTATTTTTTCCCCGGTGAGATGAAACTGTCCGACTCAAAACAAAATGAGCGTTCCAGATATCCCATGCGACATCTATCGTCAAAAATATACACTGCGGGTTTTGCGTTAGAAAACCGATTCTCGCTGGCATTTACCATGCATGCGTATGGAGTTAGGTACCCGGCTTCAACGTTGCTTTTGTCATGGGTATGGTGATTATATGGCATTGTTATTCACAGAACAAACACACAAGACGTGTCTATAAAATTTCCTGTGAGTATTATATTACGTAATGGAATCAGAGCTTATATTTCACTAGATTAACAACAGTTTAACAGTCCTATCTGTTAGGGTTCGCTTTCGACATTCCTGGTTGCTACTCAACAAGGTCACTCGAGTGCACTCAGATTCGTATTGGAATGACAGTGTATACCGGTCCATATCATCGCTTTATAACAAGTTATAATCGGTAATCATCTGGTACCAAGTTATGTATTTTGTACAAAACATATTCCTGAATTAGGTTTTTAATATATCTAAGCAAAATAGACAAGAGCACGATCATTATTACCGCACTGCAGAACATCAGCAAACCGGAAAAATGACCGTTTTCATGCTACGTAGTGAAAGTCATTACTTTCGCCGGTTGACATTAATATCAGCTGTTTTCTCGGCTTATATGCTTCTGTCTTGTCTAGACAAGTCTTGTCTTCTGTCTATATTTCACAGCCCATGGCGGGAGTTATCTATGACTAATGTGTACCGCGGACATATCATTGAAAAGTGATCTTTGCCATTTTTCACCACACTTACACTGTTTTAGTTCTGGTTCTGTCAATTCAATTCAAGTCATTTTCTAATATATGCGTAGAACATCTCAGATTGCAGAGTTATATTCGAAATCTCCTAACATTTACAAATGTGAGATAGAATCCGCCTTTTAACGCAGATTTGGGCTTATTATGGGTTTTTAGTTTACCTCTATCGCTCCTCATTAGTGTATAAAAGGAAAAACGAAGCAAAGAACACGTGGTTACATAACAGATATGAAACACATATGCCACCTCAAATACTGATAACTGATAATTTATAGCACACTAATAATGCTATAAGTCACCCATAAAGTGACAAAACCAGAGGACACTAAATGGGTAGGTACTGGCATGATATAAAGTAAATGCAGCAGGTATGAACTAGTTTACTAAAATATAAATATACAGGTTGATTGCGGCGGGAAGGATATTTTACTCCGTTACATATAATATGTATATATTATATATTTAATGAGTGTAGGGTTACATTGTTACCTTGTTACGGTATGTGATACATGACAAGATGATACCCAATCCAGAAGTAACTATTGGCTATATCACGGATAAAGCTTGCGTAGTCAGCTTTTGATTATGAGTGTCATATAAATTAGGAGTACAGCTATCTTCATTGTAATGTTGTGTTGTTTCGACTTTTTATTCCACAATTAGAAAATCAAGTTAAATTTCTTTCTAATACTAATGTCGAATAGGAAAGAACAAAATAACGCGTTAGATATATTAAATCATATTAGTAATCAGTCGATTATTTGATTGGAAGACTTTTAAATGCACACAATAATTTACTTAGGAATTATATACATTGTTACAAAATCTTCGTGGGATAAGAGCATTACATCGATAGTCTGTGAGCAACGGATTCTCCACCGAGTTTGCGACCGGGCACATGAGCGATAATAGGGATCTCATGCCGTGTCATTGAACCGCCGTTCCGATTTCCAGGACCAGGTAAGTGATGTTCACTTTCACCATAAATTTTCGCCGAAGTATAAAACTGTGTTGAAACGCTGAGTAAAATGGTTGTCTTGTCTTTCAACAAGACCGCTACAGGCATGGTTGTCAGTGCTCAGTCGGGTCAGATGCTGCCTGGGAACACTACACCGGGATGATGCTAGGCCCCGAGATAACAGGGTGTCCAAGAGGCCTGGAGTACCTGACTCAAGTCGACCAGTTGCTATGCAAGCAAGTTGTTGAGATTCTGGAAGTGGGTTATGTTATGTTGTGAAGAAAGGTATTTGTTACTCAATGGAGAACTCCATCAGAATCTTAAATAACAAACCAGCGTAGAAAATATCCAACGGTTAAAATCATGTTAATGTGTTTTTAATCTATGTGAAATGAAGTACTAAAAATGTGTTGATGTTTTGGGAATCAATGTTAATATGTGTCTACATTGTCAAATGCGATCTTTGTTTGTTAATTAAGCAATAACAAAACGCTTACTTGCTACTATATACTGTTATTACGTTAGTGGTCGCGAGGGTAGAGTGAAACAATGCAACGCCATAAAAATTGAAGCTACAAGCTTCAGCCTATTCAGCCATCGTTGGCATAGAATGCAGCAACCGCTTGAAAGTGACGAACAGCTTGGGCCAACGCATCTTTTACGCAGCGGAAGAGTCGGACTTCTGCAGCCGGCAGTGTTGTGGAGCCGCTAGAGGCTTCGTCATGCAGATTCTCGGCAATCTTATCGCTAGATCGCAGTGGCATAGTCCACCAGATGGCGCCACAGTGATGCCGGGAACCTCCTTAAATCCGTAAAACAATGCACTTAATATAGAGATAAATATGTGGCCCAGTAAGATACGATACGATAAGATAAGATAAGATAAAGTTTTATTTAACGTCGGTATGTAAAAGTCAACAATAAAGATTAGCACAAGCGCTATTGACTGACAATATGCAATTGTTACGATATGCAAGGGTGCGTTATGATGAACTGTCCGAGATTGTGTAGCACTCGTATCTTTGTTGTTGTTGGTGGTTGCATATTTACTATGGCAACTATCTTTTTACTATCAGGCTTGAGTCCATCCTTTGTGATCACATGGCCGTGAAAAGAAATCTCTGTCTTTTTCAGCTCAGTTTTCTTATTGTTGAGTCTGATGCCATGCTGTTTACACCTGTCAAGTAATTTCTTTATGTTTTCGTCATGGTCTTTTAGAGCACTATCCATGTCCTCACCGCTCCCACACACCAAAATGTCATCTGCTATGCAGAAGATCCCAGGGAGGTTTTCTAAGGCCACTTGTAATCTCTTTTGAAAGATCTCGCTGCTTACAGCAAGTCCAAATGGTAGTCTCTTCCACCTGTACCTGCCAAAAGGTGTCTGAAATGTCGTCAGATAGCTAGATTCTTCATCAAGAATACAATGCTAGTATCCGTTTCTCAGGTCAAAAGTTGAGAAAACTTTAGCTTTCCGAAGCTCGGGTAATATATCATCGAGAACCTTGAGGGGATGTAATTCTCTTCTAAGAGCCTTATTTAGGTCGTGTGGGTCTATACAGATTCTCAGTTCCCCACTCTTCTTCGTGCCTATCGCCATGCGACTAACCCACTCTGTAGGCTCGTCCACACGGGTGATCACATCTCTATTTTCTAATTTCTTCAGTGTTTCTTCCAGCTGTTTCTTCAGGCTCACTGGGACACGGGATGAAGAAATGGCAACAGGCTTGACTCCTTCAGTCACTGAGAGATGCACTGTGCCAGGCAGGGTACCTAATTCTTCAGTGAATACCTCCTCGTTGTCTTTCATAGCTTCCTTCATTCCCTGGATATTCTCATAGTGTACAGTAATCAAACCCATCTGTTCGCTGGCGCGCTTGCCCAGAAGTGGAACGAAGGGCTGATCCACCACCAGGAACTCTATGTTATATTTTCTTCGGGTCTTGACGTTGCGAATCACTGTGCGACACTTTCCAATTGGGGTTAATTCAGATGAATTCCACATCTTCAGTGAGGTATCACATTTAATAAGCTCGGCATTTTTTTACCACATGTGCAGGAACTACATTCACACTGGCTCCGCTGTCTACTTGAAAGGATACCGTTGTACCTTCCACCTCCATGTCTGCCATGATGTCTTTGTTACCTCCTTGTGCACTAATCTTCAGTATCATTTCCACCTCTGAATCATCTGTTTCCTCTTCTCTCAAAGTATGAACTCTTCTTTTGGGTTTTATATGACACTTCGACTTGCACTTGACTGCGAAGTGGTTGGTCAATCCACACTTCGAGCACCGTTTTCCATATGCAGGGCATTTTTCTTTACTCCACACATGTCTCTGTCCACAGAATTTACATTCTTTCAATTGATCGCGACTCATTTCCTTCTTTTTATACTTCTCATCTTGTTTGTGCTTTACCCACTGCACTGTTTCTTCTCCATCTTCTTTGAAGATATTCATCTGCTTCTTTGACATCTGGTGTGCGACACAAAACTGAATCGCTCTCTCCAGAGTCAATTCATCAGCTTTCAGAAGTTTCTCTCTTAAATGATCATCAGCACATCCAAATACAATTTGGTCTCTGATAAGTTTCTCTCGCTGACCTTCAAAGTTGCAGTCCTTGGATAGAATCTTCAGACGAGTGATAAAAGCGTCTAACAGTTCTCCTGGTCTCTGTTTACTTTCATGAAACTTGAACCGGGCTGCAATCTCATTTTTTCGTGGCGTGAAGTATGTGTCAAATCTAAGCAATACTGAAGCGAGGACGTTGGCTTGGTTTGGTTGATCCACTTCAGGTATAGGAAACTCAAACGAGTTGTACAGCTCTAGCAAGTCATCACCACCACAGGTAAGTAAAATAGCCACTTTTTCTTCTTCTGTTTTACCTGCAGCTCCACTGGCTAACAGGTATAAGTTAAACTTCTGTTTAAACAATTTCCAGCTATGCTCAGCATCGCCGGTCAGTGACATTTTACCTGGTGGGTTTATGCTAGACTGTGAAAATTGAGCCATCTTCTATCTTCTTTTCTGCTTTATTTAACTTCTTTCTTTATCTTCTTTCTCTTCTTTCTTTATCTTCTTTCTCTTCTTTCTTTATCTTCTCTATTCACCTCTCTTCATTCTTCCTGCTAATTTGACTTTACCACGCTGCCACCATGTTTCAATACGTCGTTTTAATCCGTTTATTGGTCACACGTGCCATCCACTCACCGGCATCTACATTCTACCGTCATGAACATTCAACAGCAACTTGTCATAACCCTCTGACCCCTGACCCAACCAATCGAAATCAACAAAGATACGAGTGCTACACAATCTCGGACAGTTCATCATAACGCACCCTTGCATATCGTAACAGAGGGTACCGTAATAACCACTATTTATATGAACTAATTCACCCCACCATATTAACCACTTATTTGTCTACGCCTTGCAGAACATGATGTTCTTCTCCAAGAAATGAAGGATGGCCCTTCATGCGGCACCCCCAGGTTGAGGAGTCACTGACTAGAGCAGACATCATGATGTGGCTGAACCACGGCACCCATCAGACAGGTGTGCAAGAGGCATAACGCTCAGAGGATACAGGTCTTGAAAGAAGAAGACATGAACCAAAATGACGAATGTAGCCTTCTCATCGAGTATATTTGGGCTCCAAGCTAATGACCGTTTTGGATGTGTTTGAACGAAAGAACCTGACAATGACATATTGTAATAAGGGGAATTGTTAGTTGTCCTCCTTTACCGGAATATGTGAATATGTGGATAATATTGAGCGCTGTAATAGTTTGTACAGTCGTTAGGAATGGCGTATATATATATCGTTTGAGGAGCGATAGAGGTAAACTAAAAACCCATAATAAGCCCAAATCTGCGTTAAAAGGCGGATTCTATCTCACATTTGTAAATGTTAGGAGATTTCGAATATAACTCTGCAATCTGAGATGTTCTACGCATATATTAGAAAATGACTTGAATTGAATTGACAGAACCAGAACTAAAACAGTGTAAGTGTGGTGAAAAATGGCAAAGATCACTTTTCAATGATATGTCCGCGGTACACATTAGTCATAGATAACTCCCGCCATGGGCTGTGAAATATAGACAGAAGACAAGACTTGTCTAGACAAGACAGAAGCATATAAGCCGAGAAAACAGCTGATATTAATGTCAACCGGCGAAAGTAATGACTTTCACTACGTAGCATGAAAACGGTCATTTTTCCGGTTTGCTGATGTTCTGCAGTGCGGAAATAATGATCGTGCTCTTGTCTATTTTGCTTAGATATATTAAAAACCTAATTCAGGAATATGTTTTGTACAAAATACATAACTTGGTACCAGATGATTACCGATTATAACTTGTTATAAAGCGATGATATGGACCGGTATACACTGTCATTCCAATACGAATCTGAGTGCACTCGAGTGACCTTGTTGAGTAGCAACCAGGAATGTCGAAAGCGAACCCTAACAGATAGGACTGTTAAACTGTTGTTAATCTAGTGAAATATAAGCTCTGATTCCATTACGTAATATAATACTCACAGGAAATTTTATAGACACGTCATGTGTGTTTGTTCTGTGAATAACAATGCCATATAATCACCATACCCATGACAAAAGCAACGTTGAAGCCGGGTACCTAACTCCATACGCATGCATGGTAAATGCCAGCGAGAATCGGTTTTCTAACGCAAAACCAGCAGTGTATATTTTTGACGATAGATGTCGCATGGGATATCTGGAACGCTCATTTTGTTTTGAGTCGGACAGTTTCATCTCACCGGGGAAAAAATAAACGACTGACTGTAAACGGTCAAGCATTGCTAAATGGCTAAATGTTCATACCACAACAGTAGTGAGATTTCGCATCACATCAACACAAGGTCAAACCTATATGCGGCTGAATCGGTGACAAACGAAAATGATTGGAAATGAAACAAAATCTTGCCAATGAGTACTGAGCTAAATTGTCATATATAGCATAATAAGTAGGTCAACATGTTAGACTTTTGATGCTACGTGCTTGACGAAACGAAATCTGACAGACCATTTGGCTGAAAATTGCTGTAAATTAACAATTAACTTCACCTGTTGCTAAAATCTTTTATTTTGTCGATTTCTTACAAGGCAGCGTTGCGATGGCACCCTGACCAGAAACATGATATCGTAGTTAACCATTGTACTGGTGATCGCCGTCGATGCAATCGTCAGACACGTCACCGGTACCTCCTGGGCAGAACTGGTCGTCGTTGCTGGAGTCGGCGTCCCTGTTGCCACAGATACCTTTCAACTGACCGCTGTAGTTGTCGCTGGCGTCCACCGTGATCCTGTCGTTGGCGCCAGTGTTGGCGCCACTTCCGGCCTCCTCGTAGAGGACGGTAAACCAGCAGCCGAGAGAGGGCACCTCGCCCTTTATAGAGAACACGCCGGCTTCGTCAGTGTCGACGCAGAAGCTCCATGCCTCGGGGAAAGGGTCGGACTCGAAGCAGCCTGTGGTGACGGGGGTGGGGTCATAGCCACGACCTCGGACCTCCACTTCGCCCTGGGTCAGAGACACCCGGAAGTTCCTCTCGAACTTGGCGTCGTTCTTCTGGTGGATCCCGAAGGCCACTCCGGACCATCCGACCTGGGGTCCGGATCCATCTGGAGCGTCCTCTGTGTCCACCCGCACCTGGAATTTGCACTGGTCGTCATTCACCAGGTACTGGCTGAACAGGTACTTGTTGTTGGTGTTCAACGCGTAGGTTGCGCCGTCATAACTGGTGACTGTGTTGGGGCCGGCCCATCCAGCCGTGCAGGGCAGACTCTCACATGTGACGTCACAGGCACAGCTGCACGTGCAGTCGGCAGTTCCATCTCCAGTGACGTCAGTGCTGGTGCACGTGTCGCCGCCGTGAGCGACTAGGAAGAGAGCTGCGAGAATGAAGAGCTTCATCTTTCTGTGATTGGCTGTCACTACTCGTCCCGCTCAAATCAGGAGTGTCCTCAACAGACGAGCAATTGACTTATATAACTACCTGCATTTCAACCATGTCACACGAGAAGTCAACATCACATTCGCCAAAATGTCTGAAACGATTTCGCACCGATTTCATAATTGCCAATACCCACATGTATCAATCGCTTCGGGAAACAATAATTATCATGGGTAGATATATTGACGTTTTCTTGACAATCCTTGGCAAAGTTGTGTAAACCGACACTGTATTTGTGTATCGCAACTCACCCACTTAATACTATCCACAAGTGATCCTTCCGATCACTGATGGATCACGTCATTTGTCAACAACGGAATAGAGCACACTGACACGGCGTGCCAAGAAATTGAAACGATCCAACGAAGATGCCAAATATTGACCCTGCACTATGTTGCACAAATTTATATCTTGCTCCACTTCGGCGTCATACTTTCTTCAACACAGCTTAAGGAGAATGTGTTTCATTGACAAATTTCAGATTTTTTTCCATAAAATCACTCAAAACGCATGCATGGAAGTGATCAAAATGAGACAGGGTTTGTCTAATTCAGGAAGAATTACATAAATGAGCACTGTTTGGAAATTATGATATTGCAATATTGACATTTGAGCTTAATGCTGCACATAGACATCTACTGTCGAGGGGATATATTGCATTCGTGACTGAGAGCCGAACACCATCCTCAACACCTGGCGATTAAAATCCTCAGATGCGAGTGAACAGCAAGCAACACCATTGAAAAAGGAGTAACGTCAGTATTCTTATTTGTACGCCGTTTATATATATATTATATAGAAAATGGCGGTCCCTAGAGATCAAATAGACCTTCGCTACGGGGTGCTCTATGTAATGCAAATTTGTGTGACAAGTTTTGGCCTACGCTGCCGGTGTCAAGAACGTTCACACCTTAAGATACTTTATTATTCGGCATCTTGCAATCGATCACTTGTTGTCGCGCCATGTGTATCTCGTCCTTTGGGTTGTTTGCACACAACCTCATCCATCATTGAGCAAATGGCACACGTGTGGCTACAACGCAGCGGAAGATGTCGTGTTATGTAAATCAGTTCTCTGTGCGGCCGACTGCCGTGTTGACAGGAACGTCAATTCAAAATAATATTATAGGAGATAATTACGAAACTGGTACATATTTATGTATATCATTACGTTTAGCTTAATATATTTGCGTTCTAGTTTTCTTCTGATATGAGTGTTTGTCAATCGTGCAATTCGCCCCCTATGGAGGTAGCTATATAAGTTAAGCTTTCCTCTGTTAGGAACATTCCTGGTTTAAGCAGGACAAGAAGAGACATTCACAGAAAGATGAAGATCTTCATCCTCGCAGCTCTCTTCGTAGTCGCCCACGGCGGCGACACGTGCACCAGCTCTGACGTCACTGGAGATTGAACTGCCGACTGCACGTGCAGCTGTGCCTGTGACGTCACCTGTGAGTGTCTGCCCTGCACGGCTGGGTGGGCCGGCCCCAACACAGTCACCAGTTATGACGGCGCAATCTACGCGTTGGACACCAACAACAAGTACTGTCCAGCCAGTCCCTGGTGAATGACGACCAGTGCAAGTTCCAGGTGCGAATGGACACAGAGGACGCTCCAGATGAATCCGGACCCCAGGTCGGATGGTCTGGATCGGCATTCGGGATCCACCAGAAGAACGACGCCAATTTCGAGAGGAACTTCCGGGTGTCTCTGACCCAGGGCGAGGTGCAGGTACGGGGTCGTGACGCTGACCCAACCCCCGTCACCACAGGCTCCTACGAGTCTGACCCTTTCCCCGAGGCCTGGAGCTTCTGCCTCGACACTGACGAGGCCGGCGTGTTCTCTGTGAAGGGCGAGGTTCCCTCTCTCGGCTGCTGGTTCACCGTCCTCTACGAGGAGGCCGGAAGTGGCGCCAACACGGGCGTCAACGACATGATCACGGTGGACGCCGCCGACAACTACAGCGGTCAGCTGAACGGTATCTGTGGCAACAGGGACGCCGACTCCAGCAACGACGACCAGTTCTGCCCAGGAGATACCGGTGACGTGTCTTACGACTCCATTGACGGTATCCACCAGAGCAATGGTTAGGATATCATGTGTACGGCCAGGGTGCCAGTGCAACGCTGCCTTGCAAGAAGAAAATAAAAAGACTTCAGCAACAGGCAAAGTTTCTTAATTTACAGCTAAAAAATTCAGCCAAATGGTCTGTCAGATTTCGTTCCGTCAAGCACGTACCATCCAAAGTCTAACATGTTGATCTACATACTAAGCTATATATGACAACTTACCTCAGTACTCATTGGCAAGATTTTGTTTTATTTCAAATCGCTTCCGTTTGACACCGGTTCAGTCACATATAAATTTGACCTTATGTTGAAGTGATGCGAAATCTCACTAATGTTGCGATGTGAACCTTTATTTAGCCATTTTACAATCGGACATGGACGCCGTGGGAATAAGGGCCACGTCGAAGTGCTTCAACGCCAGCAATACGTGATCGTTTACAGTTAGTTGTTTACTTGTTTTGAAACAAAATGACCGTTCCAGATACCCCAGGCGATATCTATCCTCAAAAATATACACTGCGTGTTCGCGTTAGAAAACCTATTCTCGCATGCGTTTACCATGCATGCCTATAGAGTTGGTTCAGCTACCCGGCTTCAACGTTGCTTTTGTCAGGGGTATGATGATTTTATGGCATTGTTTTTCACAGAACAAACACACAAGATGTTTCTATAAACTTTCCCGTAAGTATTACATTACGTAATGGAATCAGAGCTTATATTTCACTAGATTGAGAACAGTTTAAAGTTGCATTTCGAGTTCTTTCCCCCCAAAACTAAGCCCAGGCGAAATTTATATCCAAATTTGCAGAAAACTCGATTGTTTCATTCTATGAATTCAAAAACCTGATAAACATCGCCGTTGCGGCTATGGTGTGGCAAACGTGTCTATCCCGGGACACCATAGAACTCGATCGCTGTACTGCTACTTATACCAAAGCATCGCGAAGCACACAAACTGATGACGTTTACCACTAAAATGAAAACTTGTGGTAAATTGATATCACGGGCAAGGCTAAGAGACACTATTTGGCAGTCTGGCATGGGTGGAGTATAGACAATAAAAGTCTTGAATGATTCTAGGACTAATTCTTATTAGTATTTTGACCTCTTTAGTTTTGGCGGGAAAGAGCTCGACATGCAACTTTAACAGTCCTGTATGTTAGGCTTCCCTTTCGACATTCCTGGTTGCTACGCAACAAGGTCACTCGAGTGCACTCAGACTCGTATTGGAAAGACAGTGTATACCGGTTCATATCATCGCTTCATAACAAGTTATAATCGGTACACATCTGGTACCAAGTTATGTTTTCTGTACAAAACGTATTCCTGAATTGGCTTTTTAATATATCTAAGCAAAATAGGCACCAGCACGATCATTATTTCCGCACTAAGGAACATCAGCAAACCGGAAAAATGACCACTTTCACGCTACGTAATGAAAGTCCTTACTTTCGCCGGTCGCATTAATATCAGCTGTTTTCTCGCCTTATATGCTTCTGTCTCCTTAAAATGGTATCATGTGACAGTCAAAATATTAGTCTGTACGAAGCGGATTTTTGATTTTAGAAAACACCCGGTTAACCCATGATTACCTTGAAAATGATGCAGCTATAAGTCAGTACCCGCTTTTTAAGTGCTATGCAGCGTAGAGAGAACTAGCGTTTCTCCCGAAACACCCGCCTATTTGTAACTGCATCAGAGGGTCTACCGTCATTGCCTTACCAGCAATCAACCACCAGGACGGACAGCAGGTTATTTGCAACATATCCAGACGTTTTTTAGATCATGATACGTTTACATTGATTCGTTGGCTAGTTTAAGTCCTATGACGTTTTAACCTTTGAAGGTCATATCGTGACAATGGGGAGGGACAGCGTAGAGAAGAGCCCGGTATCCGTGAGTAAACGCGTATTCTTTGCAAAGAAAAGAAGGATCCTTATCCTTGGCACACCTTTGTACATGTGGGGTTCGAACGACGCACGGGCGCTTGAGCTTACCTATCAGAGCACATCCGATAGCAGCCGAACATGGCGGCAGCCGACACAACATGGCGGCAGCCGACACAACATGGCGGCAGCCGACACAACATGGCGGCAGCCGACACAACATGGCGGCAGCCGACACAACATGGCGGTGTCGGCTACCGATATCTATAGCGATTAAATGATTTACTGTTTCATCAAAGCACAATGACTTGTTCATCTATTACCTATTCATAATAGTACTTGATCGCAGATTGAAGACTTCAACCAACTTCATTCACTCGTACTATAGCACGAGAACATAGACAAACAATGATTAATAACCTTGTTGAATATACCTATTTACATACTAATTTATACTATTTATACCCCGTACTATAACGCGGAAACAAAGACTTCAAGCAATTATGAATAACCTTGTTGACAGCTTAATTAGCTATTTACATCGTAATTTATGCTAATTATACCCCGTGCTATAGCACGGAAACAAAGACTTTTGACAAAAATTAATGACCTCATTAACTCGTGACCGGCATTTTCAAATCGATATTTCAAAATTTTCGGTCGCGCTAGAGCGCGACCACAGGGGGGGGGGGGGGTGAGGGGGTCATGGGGGTAGCTAAAAGCTCAGCTCTATACTACTTGTATTACTTTGGAAACAGAAGAGTCAATGTATTGCACGCGCGTATTCGCATGAACTGTAGCGCACTGAAATCTCACTTGTTTAACATGAATCTTGTAGACAGCCCGAGTTGTCGCTGCGGAGCCGAGAACGAGGACTGCGTTCATTTTTTCTTCGGGTGCCCACGCTATACGAACTTTAGAGATATTTTATTTCGCAAAATCCATGTTCTATCCTCAGTGTCAATTGGCATCATTCTTTTTGGTAATCCGTCTCTATCAATGGACGATAACCGTTGTATATTTCAAGCAGTTCACGACTTCATTGTAGCCTCCAAACGTTTCCCTTAAATATCACGTATCTTAATGTTATGCCTGAATGTATTAATTATCGAATTTCCACTACATTGTGGTGTACGCAACTGTTATGTATATATGTATGTATGAGCAATTGATTCAAGTTCAGCAAGAGGAATTCACATAGACAGTGTGCCTGTTTTCCAATTGCCAATAAAATATGTTTAAACTAAGTTCTAAATGCCTCTCCATAAGGTACTTTACAGTTCCGCCACTTCCGGCCTGTGCGCCACCTAGCGACTGATGGCGTAACTACCAGAGGGGAACAAACTGGCTTTGCGCACCGACTCTCAACACACGGCTCGGCATACCCAAACCGTATGCGGCTTGTCATCAAGGGCGTATAGGCGTAAAGTGTAACGTTTTGAGACAAAGTATTAGAAATATCATGAACAAGACATTGAAGGGAGAATCTTGATGTGACATAACTGCACAAATACTCCATCTTGTGATTACGCAGACGGTCTGATGAGAAACAGTGGCCGTGAATGGGAGCGTCGCGTGTTGCAATGGACGCACAGTGGGGGTGGGGTGTATTTAGATCTATTGATTTGCTAACATGTACTGCATTAAATAAACCCTCAGGCATCAGACATGACTAAGACATTGAGCTACAAACTGAACTATCATTCATTTGACAACATGCTTCATGTATGCAAATGACGCTGCAGGCTGTTCCATTTATTGCACCCCCACCTCAAGTACTCGTATCAGTTTAACACATAGTAAACGTTTTCGAAGGGGGAGATATAGCACTTGCATGAGCAGCGCTGATCTAGCGGGGGTCTGGGGCCGCCCCCGCCCCGTGACCGCCGGATATATGATTGATCGTGCTTGTTCATTAAAATATTGTGACCGGCCATACTCTATATAATCCCCCCCCCCCCAGGGTATTAGCCAGAGACCCGCCTGCCCGCCGGAGGGGCAGGCAGTTTCAATTTTGGCGGGCCGATTTTGATTTTGGCTGGCACTTAGGTGCTGTTTACTCTCCCAACAAGGGCCCTTTGAACAGGAAGTTTAGAACTTGAGAAAATCGTACCACTCACAATTTTATATGACATCGAGAAAAAAAATTGTTTGTAGGATTGCGAGCTCAAAATGCGACCTGATGGACTCCTGTGCCCTGTTCTAATTAGTACACCTTGGTGTATTAATACCTTTGGTGCACAGTGAAGACTTTTTGTTTTTAAAAAGACACATTTTTGGCTGACAAAAAATAATTTCTGGCTAATACCCTGTCCCCCGCTCTCCCTCCCCAAACTTTGTCGAAGATCTCTGCATCCCATTCAACATCGCCCCCTCCGCTCGAGTCGCCCGCTTTACAACACCCTGGATCAGCCCGCGTGGACGGTGAGGAACATGGGAGGCAAAATATGTTGATAATCCGGCGGCAAGGAGGGAAGAGGTGGAGCAGAATGAGTGGAGGGGATTATTATAAAAATCTGGTTGGGCGGGGGGCCACTGAGTGCCTTGTGATGCCTGAGAGAGCGGACATTTCTCATGAAAAATATATCATATGGACTATGGATGAAAACGATACCCTATGTAACAGATATTTCTGACGAAAAAGATGCCCTTTTGAGCGAAAGTTATCGTCCATTTATAGAGCGGGTTTGCCAAGAAAAGAGAATAAATCGAGCGGTGTCTGCATGGAGCGGCGACGATACAGCCCGTCTGGCAATGGAACACAGATTCCGACAGATTTTGGTTTTTCGAGTGAAAAATTGGGGCTTTACTAAACCCAGCATGGTATTAAGTACCCCCCACCCCCCACGGGCCTCCACTGTCCCGTCCTTGCCAGGTTTGGCACTGGTCCTGAAACAACTACAAATTTTCGCTTTATGTTACCTGCCGCAGCCCGGACCATCGGCGAACGCAAACCCGCCAAAATGTGACCAAATATACTTAAGTCACAATTTTAATGGATTTTATTATCCAAGCTGACAGTCTTGCCATCAATTTTAGATTTATTAATTACATTTTGTAGTAGAAGTGCTAAAAGTAGCAGTTTTCGGCCCAGTGGTTCGGTGTTTCACCGTGAACACAAGTAAAGTCTGAGAGGCGACGCGGGAAGTCAGTTTGTTCCCCTCTGGTAGTTTCCCGTTCATTCGCTAGGTGGCGAAATCCAATATGGCGGCGGAACGTGAAAGGGGCTTATACCCAGTTCCCATGTTCTACGCTGGGTTAATTTATAATCTTGGGTGCAAAGTCCAGCAAAGCCATTTGGATAACCTCACTCCTGTGTAATTGATCGTCCGCCACCATGTCCGCCTGCGTCAAATTCTGTCCCGGACCGAAGTCTACGCAAGCGGAGAAGGACTCGGACTCGTGTGTTCGCGCTTTCGGAGGCTGATCTGGCAAGCAGTGCGGTGCAGCAGGGCAAAAGAATCATTGCCTTTGACTTGTTTTTCGAGACCACCTGTGCACGGTGACCGTACAGTCAGGCTAGGTGACCGCAGACTTTTGCTTAGTCACTTTTGCTTTCCAGGGTGTTCCAGTTTGTAGGCTCTGTCACCAGGAAAACTAATTGTCAAGATGTCTATCTCTGTGGGATTGCAGCCCGAGTTTGGCTATGTCATATTAGCTTTCATCGCTTCATACTTTGTCCTGTTCTGGATGGGAATCAATGTCGGAATGGCGAGAAAGAAACATGAAGTTCCCGTAAGTATAGCGAGTATAGTAGCTATATAGCCTAGGACTAGGCCAGGGTGGTTGGCGGTGACCTCATAAAAGGCTCATTCATAAATGCCACGTTAAAATTGCATGTGGAGTTGTTTCGCTGTTTTTGAATGCCAAATTTGCATATAAGAACACAAACCTAAGGCCTTAACTTAAGGTTCATAACAGACAATAAACACCATCGTTCACCAATTATATGCCAATGAGCAAAACATTTCAAATCCTTGAATTGTCCACCACAAAAATGAAAACTTGTGCTGATTTGAAACGTCATAAATGTGTGTACACAAGTCGTTTACCGGTGCCACCCCCAGGGGCGCTCAAGCGTTAAATTATATGAGACAATAGAAGCGTCCGGAGCGCTACTTTTTTTTGGCGGTGGCCGTTGACACTGCTTGTGGTCAATGGTAACATTTCCTGTTTATGTTTATTTTGGTACAGCCGTTGCAACGGTCAGCTCCACATGTAACTTTAAGCTGGTATGTTTCAGACCATATTTTCTGTTACTTTGCTGCGATCGTTCTAAAAATGACTGATGTGAGTAGAGGGTTCCCGCACACTGGTCAGGGAAAATTATGGACAAGAATCCTTAAACAGAAATTGAAAATCAGGAAATTTCATTTCAAGCAAAAATCAGGGAGAAATCAGAGAATTTCAGTAACTGTTCAATCCCATTTTTCATCAAAGTTACTCATCCAGCAATATTTTTCTGGAAAAATGTAAAAATTATTTTGATTGGAAATGATGTACCCCTATATTTTGTACGCCTATTGTATGCAATACAAACCCAGATATGTTGTTGAGTCTCTTTTTTTAGGCCAAAGTAGTGCATCCCATATGAAAAAAGTGTGGCTTTCTTGTGTACTAGGCCCTATATCATCAAAATATGTACATTGCAGCAGTTTTATACCTTTTATCATGCGATGACAGATTTATTTCTCATGAAGGTTACATTTATAAAGTCAGACAATATGTTTTAAATGTGTTTCCAAAATATTTTGAAAACTATACTTTAAGTAAAAAATTGCTGCTTAAGCAGCTTTAATATCTGGAAGGTATAGAATTCCCTTTCTCATTGGTCATGCATGTAGTTATTAATATCCTAATATGATTATAATTTATAATGATTCAGCATAAATGATCTTATACCAGTAGTTGTGGGCCTGGGGATTGTTTCACTAAGAGTTATAAAGTTGTAACAATATCTTTTACATGCTAATTTAATGACACATCATAATTTGTTACCAGTAATGGAAAAAAACATTATACTTGCTATTATTGGGGTACAGGTAGCCATCTTTATGTAATATATTTTTTACCAATATTAATCAAAATATATGTTTGCTATATATGTATGAGAAATGCATCATTATTTGTATTTGTTCAATAAATGCCATATGCTTTTTGGTTGCCCAGGGAAACTTTAAATGACTCCGGCAAAAAATCAGGGAATTTGGTTTAGTATTTTCTGTGGGAACCCTGATAACTAAGCCCTAGATATGAAAACCAAGCAAAATACATCTGACCTAATAATAACAGTTAAAGATGCTGCTTCCAAAAAATGTGAATATGTAGGATTGTGTGGGAGCTGGGGGAGGGGGGGGGGGGCAACTAACTGAGCTTCAAATAAGTGTAATAAGTGTGGTGCTGAGCACCACCACAGCTACACATTGTTTCTTTACTACACATTTATTTTATGGTACTGGTTAAAACACTGGGAATAATTCATTTCTAAAATAGGAAATGGTGAAAGTACATAAGGTGGACTTATCTGAAATTTCTGAAATCCAACATTACTATTCATGACTTGTCTTTGACATTTTTTTTTTCTTTTGCAGTACCCTACCATGTACAGCGATAGAGATCCCATGTTTAACTGCATCCAAAGAGCACACCAAAATACGTAAGGATTGCCTCAACTGATTTGAGCATTTTTTTGCACTGATATGTTTGTTCAGTCCTTTTGACTATATTCTTGGGTGATAGTTGCTTTGTGACATATCGTTTTTTCTATTTATATACATTTTTTACATAGATCTACATAAGTTTACATACAATCTCGGTAGATATTGAAGTACAAAGAAGAATGTTTTTTTATTCCCATTGTGTCATTCTAAAATGTATTATGCTTGCATATTGCATTACACAGTTACAAACACATTACGCTGTATGCCGGTATGTGGTTTTATTCATTAGGCTCGAAAGTTACCCTTCCTTCCTGGTCTTCATGCTGCTAGGAGGACTACTCTACCCTGTAAGTAACAGGCAAACTGCTTGATTGACAGCTACATGCTGCGCTGTGGAGCTAGCTAGGGTGGGTTAGATTTAGCAAGGCTGCTTTAGAGGTAAACTAACCATGGTATGTGGCAGGTGGATTGGGGCTTAGTGGATGAGAGGCATGATAATGGACTTCCTGTTTCCTGTCTGAAACGTTTGATAGCTCTAAAGGGGGCAGTGTATACGGTTCGGCTTTATAGAGTTGCTAGGCAATATTAATGGAAAGAACAAGGCTTCCTCAGTGGGAAATGCTGAAAATATAGCTTTTCTCAAAGCAATGTTAAGTAAATTTTCAAGAAGACTTTTTATGCTAATTTTGCATTGTCTTTTAAGATAATGCTATCGCATTGTTAGCATATTGGTCTAATCCGGTACTATTTTGTATATATATATATATTTATTTTGACATAGATATAAATATACTACCGTCATTTACGTACGTTTTGGAATACCAAAAATGTACCTAAGTTTTGGTACACCCCCAATTCTGGAAAAGATAATTATTTTGGTGGGCTCTATGTTTTCGTACACCACAGATGGTGGGTAATTTTTTGTATCAATGTTTTAGTACACCCTAATTTTTCAGAAATTTATCTATCTTGTTAGGTCACGGCCGTGAAGATATAAGACATATATATAACATTGAAATCTGTCTCAGCTGTTAATTCACTACAAAAAGAAAGCAGATTTCATTCCTCTGGCAGTGTCTCGCATTAGTTTGGCTATGAAACACGGAAGCTATGTAAAAGCCCCAAACCTCCTGGTGACTGATGACACTTGTGCATGTGGAGCCATTTCCTGTTTTCTCTATAAAACATATGTTAATTTAAGCTACCTGTAGCCCGCCCATCTGTCTCCGACCCATACCCTGGTTATCTGTGACCAATCAGAATGCAGCTATAACAATCGCCTTGTCTGGTACCTGACTGGAACTGCATGAGAGTACTGGCGCCTGCATAGATCTACTTAATGAATATGCAGGTGTCGGCCTTCCATTCAGCACCATCGGAACTACGGTCACCGACCATGCAACATCATTCAAGATACTCAAATGGATAACATTGTGAACAAGGAATTTCTAGACATATCAAATGTCAGTGGCAACTCACGGGTTTGACCCGCGTACAGTGTATCTGTCTGGGCTGCCTGACTGGCCACCTCTCTCTGCACCACCCCACTCGGCCCCCTCCCCACCCACTCTCGTCGTCACCCTCCATTCCTTTCAGCTGGCCAAGCGCCTGTGGTAATGGAAAGGCTAAGTTTGTGACACCTCCCCCCTGCCCCTCCTTCTCGACCGATCCCGATCTCGACAGGAAGCAAGAAAGCCATATACTGTGGGCCAGTTGACTGGCTGACCATACAAACCCTACCCTACCATGCCCCCGGCACACGCATCCCAATTGTAGTGGCCGCGACTACGGCAGCTCTTGGACTGACTACCCTTACAAACCCCTACCCTTTACTCTCCTCACCCCCCCCCCCCTTTTTATCAAAGTTTTGGAACAGCTGGAAAATTACTAAAAAAAAATTGACCGTATGTTTTAGTACAACCAGGTTTATAATTATTTTTCGGGTGTTCCAAAACATACGTAAATGACGTATATATACGGGTCTATATTAAAGTGAGACCATCGATTATTGCATCTATCATTTGTTATGTTTCCAGAAACTGTCTGCCGCCAGTGGTTTCTTGTGGATCGTGAGCCGAATCGTGTACGCCAAGGGTTATTACACGGGGGGTGAGTACAGAGAGCGCCACAACGTTAGGTACGCCAAGGGTTATTACACGGGGGTGAGTACAGAGAGCGCCACAACGTTATGTACACCAAGGGTTATTACACGGGGGGTGAGTACAGAGAGCGCCACAACGTTAGGTACGCCAAGGGTTATTACACGGGGGTGAGTACAGAGAGCGCCACAACGTTATGTACACCAAGGGTTATTACACGGGGGGTGAGTACAGAGAGCGCCACACGGTATGTACGCCAAGGGTTATCACACGGGGGTGAGTACAGAGAGCGCCACAACGTTATGTACACCAAGGGTTATTACACGGGGGTGAGTACAGAGAGTGCCACAACGTTATGTACACCAAGGGTTATTACACGGGGGTGAGTACAGAGAGCGCCACAACGTTATGTACACCAAGGGTTATTACACGGGTGGTGAGTACAGAGAGCGCCACAACGTTATGTACACTAAGGGTTATTACACGGGGGGTGAGTACAGAGAGCGCCACAACGTTATGTACACCAAGGGTTATTACACGGGGATGAGTACAGAGAGCGCCACAACGTTATGTACACCAAGGGTTATTACACGGGGGTGAGTACAGAGAGCGCCACAACGTTAGGTACACCAAGGGTTATTACACGGGGGTGAGTACAGAGAGCGCCACAACGTTAGGTACACCAAGGGTTATTACACGGGGGTGAGTACAGAGAGCGCCACAACGTTATGTACACCAAGGGTTATTACACGGGTGGTGAGTACAGAGAGCGCCACAACGTTAGGTACGCCAAGGGTTAATCCACGGGGGTGAGTACAGAGAGCGCCACAACGTTAGGTACACCAAGGGTTATTACACGGGGGTGAGTACAGAGAGCGCCACAACGTTATGTACACCAAGGGTTATTACACGGGTGGTGAGTACAGAGAGCGCCACAACGTTATGTACACCAAGGGTTATTACACGGGTGGTGAGTACAGAGAGCGCCACAACGTTATGTACACCAAGGGTTATTACACGGGGATGAGTACAGAGAGCGCCACAACGTTATGTACACCAAGGGTTATTACACGGGGGTGAGTACAGAGAGCGCCACAACGTTATGTACACCAAGGGTTATTACACGGGGATGAGTACAGAGAGCGCCACACGGTATGTACACCAAGGGTTATTACAAGGGGGGTGAGTACAGAGAGCGCCACAACGTTAGGTACACCAAGGGTTATTACACGGGGGGGTGAGTACAGAGAGCGCCACACGGTATGTACACCAAGGGTTATTACACGGGGGGTGAGTACAGAGAGTGCCACAACGTTAGGTACGCCAAGGGTTATTACACGGGGGGTGAGTACAGAGAGTGCCACAACGTTATGTACACCAAGGGTTATTACACGGGTGGTGAGTACAGAGAGTGCCACAACGTTATGTACACCAAGGGTTATTACACGGGGGGTGAGTACAGAGAGTGCCACAACGTTAGGTACGCCAAGGGTTATTACACGGGGGTGAGTACAGAGAGCGCCACAACGTTATGTACACCAAGGGTTATTACACGGGGGGTGAGTACAGAGAGCGCCACAACGTTATGTACACCAAGGGTTATTACACGGGGGGTGAGTACAGAGAGTGCCACAACGTTATGTACACCAAGGGTTATTACACGGGGGGTGAGTACAGAGAGTGCCACAACGTTAGGTACGCCAAGGGTTATTACACGGGGGTGAGTACAGAGAGCGCCACAACGTTATGTACACCAAGGGTTATTACACGGGGGGTGAGTACAGAGAGCGCCACAACGTTATGTACACCAAGGGTTATTAAAACGGTCCGCAAAGCACCACTGACGTACATATATTTGAATAAATATCCGTCAAAAGATGTTGTGAAATTAAAGATAACGAGAACAAAGAATAATGTAATGATTTATGATGCAAGCACCTTGTGATTTACATGAAGGATGAATGCAATTGGCTTTGTGTTGCAGATCCCAAGAAGCGTAACTACGGAGCTTTCGGTTATCTGGGTCTGTTGGTGATGCTCGGGTGTAACGTGTGCACTGCCCTGCAGCTGCTCGGGGTCCTGTAGGGCGGCCGCTGAGTGGACGTGACGTCATAAAACGACCTTTTCCATGTTAATTTGTGGAGGCGAATTTTTGGCATTTTAGATTCATTTTGTGTGTGTACTTCTAACATTGCTAAAGACGACGGCACAAATTGTTGAGGGACTGTGGCAGTCTTGTAATATATAACGTGGGCGCTCGGGACACAGTATAATATAATATAAGTATAATATAATAGTATAATATAACGACTGGTTATAATATAATAAAACCATAGATCAGAATTAGATCAGAATTAGAAGAGCGTCCGTCAATTAGCGTTGGGCACTGTGTAACTGTGAGAGTTTCTATTTTCTGTTTTCCGGGTCATTATCGCTAATTGGATGGGGCATGTAGCCTACTAGAATATATACACTTGACTTTACTTACAGGCGAAGACTGTCGTTGACAATAATCGTGTTACTATTTTTACATTTACGGAATTGAATCTTGATCTGTCAATGGTAAACCCATTAGTAGTAAACTAAAGACAAACATCATAAAGTTTTAGAGTAGTACTTACAGTATTTTGTACGTGCCTGTTTAATAAATAAATTAAATGAACCATATTTGGTTTGGTTGTATTTATATTGTTTACGCCTGGTACAGGGTTTTTGCGGGAGCATTGAGTGGTCACAGAACTATGAAGCAACCATATATTCTAATAAGTTTCTTGGGTTACTATTTAGTGATCGTTCAGTTTCCTTATCGGCAAGGGGCCGCCTCGATAGCTCAGTGGGTTAGAGCGCTCGCTTTCAATGTCCTGGCCACCTGAGAGCCTATAGCAGCGAACACACGGCCCGTTTTTTTTGCATCCGTCTCCGCGTCCGCGTGCGTCGTGCGTCGTGCGTTGTCCGTCTTTTGCTAACACACGTGTTCGTCTTCTTTCCGTCGCCCACTTTTCTATGTGGAAGCTTTTGTTCTAGGTTCGTTCAGGCTAGTAAGAACATGGATTCTGGCAGAATCAAACTACAAAGCGTCATGGCATTATATAGCATCATGGAATATACTGACACTGACTCTATTTGGCAACATTACAATGATAACAAAAACGACTTGGAGGAAATTCAGCTAATTATTACCTAATTACTTAACTTAATTATCTCTGAAATCGTATGCCCACCACCAAGTCTCTCCATACCCAGTTTCCATGTTCTACGCTGGGTTAATTCAAAATCTTTGGTGCAGCAGTCCAGTGCAGCAAGTCCAGCAAAGCCATCTGGATAACCTCACTCCTGCGTAATTGATCGTCCGCCACCTTCTCCGCTTGCGTCAAATTCGGTCCGGGACCGGGGTCGACGCAAGCGGAGTACGTAGGACGCGGACTCTTGTGTTTGCGCCATTGATTTAGGGGTAGGGGGGGGGGGGGGGGGGTGGGTATTTGCATTCTTCTGGATTGGGCTTTTTGTTTCACCGTGAAATGGGAATGAGGTAAGCTCATTAGCCGAAAGCCCTGATCGAACATTTTCATTAATCGTGAACTGGGAATTTTAATATTAAATAACTGTGAATGAAAAAATCGTCAATTTAGTATTGTGTATCCGCCCTTCCATTGCATGCGGAGAGTTCTGCTTTTAATAAATCGTGCCCTGGGAATAAAGAAATTTATTCTTCGTGATCTGGGAACAGGACCCCCCCTCCCCCCATTATAGTGGATCCTTTAAGACACACGCGGATGCCAAAAAAAAGGACCGTGTGTTCCCAGTGGCGGATCCAGCGGGGGGCTATTGCGGCTATAGCCCCCCACACCATGGTCAAGCCGCAGAAGTCCCCCCCCCCCCACCACCGACCGGTTTAGCGCCCTAGAATAAAGCAGCCTTTCGCTGTCCACTAGCAGCAACCTGATGCTAGAGAAGGGCCAGTGACCACCCCTCCCCCTCCGCTTCCGCCGCCTATGCACTGTAATCTCGAAATTCGAGCCTCCCCCCCCCACCACCCCCTAAAGTCTGGATCGGCCCTTCGCTCCATTATATGTAAAAGCGGAGCTTGCGTAGCTCTGTGATATCTCGGCCCAGGCCCGGTGGATGAAAGACACCAAGCGCCTCGGGCCAAATGGGAATTTCCCTTTGGCCTAACGTGTAAGGTGTTCGCTCGGGATGCGTATCGCAAGCCGTTTTAATAAAAAATCACCTATTATACAATCTTTAATGCAATGCCACATATCCTTATTACAATTTTAGATATCTTTAATTCAATTTTAGATATCTTTAATTCAATTTTAGATATCTTTAATTCAATTTTAGATATCTTTAATTCAATTTTAGATATCTTTAATTCAATTTTAGATATCTTTAAATAGTTACCACATCTCCATATTTCGTTTATATTTAGATATCTGAAATAGTATTCAAGATATCTAAAATTGAATTAAAGATATCTGAAAAGCTGACACTATTTTGCTTATCTTGAAATGAAATTAAGATATCTTGAATACAATTTTAGATATCTTAAATACAATTCTAGATATCTACATAGAGGGCGCCACCATGTGTTTCTGTAATTACCGGAAAGAAGAATCCGTCCTTCACCTTCACTCTTATCATGGCTGCGCCAAGTACGGAGTCTGGAACTGGGGGTGTTTATGATAGTGTTGCGGTCGCTGCAGGAGGCGGAGCGCATTTTAATACATGGAGACACGCAAAGGGCCCAAGAAGCAGAGCCAGTCGACCAGCGTCACCGCACAGCAGACCTCGTGCCGCAGACATCTTGCCGGAAGTCAATATACCTAAATGTTTTCGGCATTTAGCAACTTTATTTGACATCAGTGGCGCCCTCTATTTGGATATCTAAAATTGAATTTTAGATATTTAGAATTGCATTTAAGATATCAATAATTCATTTTAAGATATCAATAATTCCTTTTAAGATATCTTTAAAGGTGGCATTTATAGATATCTTTAAAAGAATTTAAGATATCTGAATTGTTAATTTGGATATGTAGAAATCCCACCTATTTAAGTTGAGAAAAAATAGATGCGTCACATATCCATAATTGCACATGAGATATCCATAATTGAATTTGACATATCCATAATTGAATTTGACATATCCATAATTGAATTTGACATATCTATAATTGAATTTGACATATCCATAATTACACTTGACATATCCATAATTGCTTTTAAGGTATCTTAAATTCAATTATGGATATGTGACTCATGTATTTTTTCTCAACATAAATTGATGAGATTTCTACATATCCACATTAACAATTCAGATTTCTACATATCCACATTAACAATTCAGATATCTTAAATTCATTTAAAGATATCTTTAATTATTTAAAGATATCTTAAATTGGTGATTTTTTATTAAAACGGCTTGCGATAGATGCGAAGGGTCGCCGGTTCGAAACCCGCCTAGAACTTTCTAGGGTAGAACCGGCGTCCATTCGGGCCTGGGACCAGAAATACTACATTTGGTGCCGATGGTGACGAACCTGGGTTGTCGGAGCCACCCGGAGCCACATGATAAGGCCAGCGTCCGGGTTACGGCGTGGCGCATGGTGGCGGTTACTGCGAGGTCGCAGTCCATTGGGGAAAGGGTGGAGTGTGATATCTCGGCCCAGGCCCGGTGGATGAAAGACACCAAGCGCCTCGGGCCAAATGGGAATTTCCCTTTGGCCTAACGTGTAAGGTGTTCGCTCGGGATGCGAAGGGTCGCCGAGTCGAAACCCGCCTAGAACTTTCTAGGGTAGAACCGGCGTCCGTTCGGGCCTGGGACCAGAAATACTACAGACAGTTCCACGATCTTTGCTCAGATATGATATCTGCAAAACGAAAATAAAAATTTCCGTAGCCGGAAGTCATCGTGGTCATGACTCATGTGACATTTGACTTTTCAACAGACAAGTTGGGAGTCAACACGTTGAACTTGTAACTTATGTTAGAGTAGGCTCTACGCCAGACTACCTGACTACGGTCCAGAAGATAGCAACCGGCAGTGAGCTGAAATTTAATTCTTTATACACGTTGATTGGGTTCATATGTTTACGTTTGTTCGTGTTACAGGTTAGATAGATCTAGCCTTGACACATGACATGGGCCATGGCTCTCTTGACCTCGCACCTCCGGCCCGCTCCCCAGAGCGGATAAGCCAGGGAGGGGCATGCCACAGGGCTAAGATAGATCTACTAAGATAGGGGATATAGCACACGCACTCGAATCAGTACGCTCATAAAGTCAGTCATAAATGCCGTAGACACACGTTTCGGCCCATATTTTCCGTGAATTTGCCTCGACCACTCTCAAAATCACTGACGTGAGAAAGCAACACTAGACCATTTTAATGATACTAAACTTACGTTAGCCCTGAAGAACCCAGGCCTCGCTACCGCTCGGCCAGGGTCCTGAAGTGCAGCCTTTGAAACCCCTCTACTTTAATCGGACTAGTGTCACTTTGTGGATGAATACCACGTCCAATCTTAATTATATTTGAATTCTACATACCTTAAACTATCTATTTACGTATAGTTTATTTCTTTGAAGAACTGTTGATGTCTACAATACTGGCGATATTCCGCATTTCATTCGTAAAATGCGCGCAGCCATTCGAAGTGACAAGCGGCAAATATATCAACAGATGGCGCTACAGGGCGGAAGCGGCGAATTCCCTGGTTTTACCGGTTTACCTCATACAATTATGCTAGGTGTTCGAGCTCGATCCAAGACGTGGTCATGCATCTCCACAATAAAAAAATAAGTGTCTTCTGGATGTGGAAATCGCGACATAATGATGACACTAAGATTGAATGAAGCCTTGCATTATACCATGCAATCTTTGTGTCTTCGTTATATCGCGATTTCCACACACAGATGACACCCATTTTATTTTCTTGTAGATATGCGCGAAAACGTCTTGGGATCAAGCGCGAGCGCCCAGTAAAATTGTACGAGGTAAACTGGTAAAACCGGAGAATTTGCCGCTTCCGCCCTGTAGCGGCATCTGTTGACAAAGTTGCCGCTTGTCACTTCGAATGGCTGCGCGCATGTTACGAATGAAATGCGGAATATCGCCGGTATTGTGGACATCAACAGTTCTTTAAAGAAACAAACTATATGTAAATTGATAGTTTAAGGTATGTAGAATTCAAATATAATAAGGATTGGACGTGGTATTTACCCACAAAGTGACACTAGTCCCATTACAGTGGAGGGGTTTCAAATCGCTGAGGATTTGCAGGCTGCACTTCAGGACCCTGGCCGAGCGGTAGCGAGGCCTGGGTTTTTCAGGGCTAAACTTACGTTTGTGCTGTGATGTTATCCTTTTTTAAGACACAAACAATATTTCTCCATGCTGACACTCCATTGGCAGCAGACGCTTTGTCGCAAATAGACTAAATCACAGACAATGAAAGGCTCTATAGTTGCCATGGCATTTTCGTGGCTGGTATAAATATAGAGCATGTATTGTTCAAAGCACGTTCGGCGCCATGGCAACCATCATTTTATGACGCGTGTTTTAGTATTTTGGCGACAGAGCATTTTCTCCCAATGGCATGTCAACATGGAGAAATATTCTTTGTGTCATAAAAGAGGATAACATCGCAGTACAAACGTAAGTTTAGTATTATTAAAATGGTCTAGTGTTGCTTTCTCATGTCAGTGATTTTGAGTGATCCAGGTAAATTTGCGGAAAATATGGGCTGAAACGTGTGTCTTCGGCATTTATGACTATGACTTTATCTATGTTGGCACAAGTGCCCCCAGGCTAGCCCTGTAACATGCGGCAGTAGGTTTGTTTTGATTGGAATTTGGTGGACTGATGAATTAGCAAGTAGCGCGTGGGGTCTTCAATCTTTGTGTGTCATAAAAGAGGATAACATTGCAGTACAAACGTAAGTTTAGTATCATTAAAATGGTCTAGTGTTGCTTTCTCATGTCAGTGATTTTGAGAGTGATCCCACTCTGTGCACCCCTGTCCGAGGCCATGCCTCAGACCTAGCATGGCATCATCCTGCTTGACCTCGTGGCCGGGCCCACCCTTTCCACTATGTATAACCAGCCGCTGGGCTATCTAGCTGCCCTTCCCTACTACACCTGACCCCTGCCAACCAAGCTACGCCACCTATACTCGTAACCCTGGCAGGGCTACCCCTCCCTACTATGCAGACCCCTGCCAACCCTGCGGCCCCTCCCTACTGTGCAAGCCTGCTCTGGATACAGCTTGGTTGTTAGCTCTCTACATTTGGGGCAAAAAAATTGAGGTGAAAAAGCCTGCAGGCGAAAAGTCTAGTTATCAAATTACATTGCTGCAACTAATACTCACTCAAATACACCTCTTAGTCTTAGTCCACTGACAGCATTTACTGGCTAGGCCGCCAGCTCTTATTATATGAAGCTGTGTAACATCACAGATCACTCTCCCAGCAGATATAACTTATTTGCTATGGAGTGGAACTATGTCACCAGCAAAGAAGCAGAACCAGCTAATCAACAATCTTGGGTATTTCCCTTAATAAGGAATAAGCCACATCTGCCAGGAGAGTGATCTGTGATGTAACTCTGAGGCAACATGCAGAACAGCTTTGAACTATGCTTTGACCACTTTGGCTGAGCATAGCAGAGCACATTGGATAATAGCAGGATGCCATACCTACTGGGCTATGCATGGTGACATCTTTTGGGTTTGGAACTGGCTGTAATATAGAAAGTAAATCCGTGGTAACACAGGCACTGCCGTTCTGTGGATGGGGGGATGGGGACAGGTAAGGAATAATCACATACCATATTAAAATGATTAAAAACTATCCAAATAATATGTTGTAGCATAGTTTATTTCATTGTATATCTTGAGAAATTTATATTCTTTTTTTGGGGTATTTCAGGAATTATGACTGCGACTTGATGATTGCATCACAGACTGCCTCTCCCTGCCATCTGGAATGAAATTTACTCGGATAAGATCCTTACGTGTTGAAAGGAAAAAAATTGGAAAGGCATCACTATGCACACTGCTCACTGTCGCATTTACAGTTTTATATATTTGCGTTTTTGCCAAATATGCACTTTTTCAAGTGGAATTTCTTGACAGTAACCATCTGGCGGATGAACCACACTCTAGTACAGTATTAGGTGGAATATGTGCCAAATACCCATCAACTCTCAGTAAGTTCATTGATTGCTGTTGGTGAAATTGATGACTTTTTGGTTTGGTTTATATAGGACATCTTTAACCTGGCCAGGAGGCCTTTGTAATTGATATCCCAAAAGACGTATCATATCACCCGTACAAGCACTAAACTTTTTTTGTTATTATTAATAACTTTAATGTTTTATTAATTCAGGCTTCAAGACAAAAAGATTATTTAGCAACACCATGATATACTAGACCGGTAATATGCCGCCAGTGGTTGCACTGTCCTCACCTGCCGTTACGTTGCAGTAGGGGTGTCCGCCGTGGCTATTGGCCTGGATCCTCCCACTATAGCGGAGGTGGAGCGGGCCAACCCCACTGTGGAGGCTGGCGGTACGTGGCGCCCCAGTCACTGCCAGGCTCGCCAGAAGCTGGCCATCATCATTCCGTATCGGGACCGCTGGGGTCACCTCCGGTCACTGCTCATGAACCTCCACCCATATCTCCAGCGGCAGCAGATACACTATGGCATCTACGTGGTAGAACAGGTAACACGTTGTAACGGCATCCCGGTAGCCCGTCACAGGATCCATGACCTTCCCGAGCTGTTTAACTCAGCTGAACGCTTCCATTGAGCTGTTCGCGCCATCGAGCCGATCGCCTCATTGAGCTGATCGCCTCATTGAGCTGATCGCCTCATCGAGCTGATCGCTTCATGCAGCTGATCGCCTCATTTAGTTGATCGCCTCATTGAGCTGATCGCCTCATTGAGCTGATCGCTCCATTGAGCTGATCGCCTCACGGAGCTGATCGCCTCATTGAGCTGATCGCCTCATTGAGCTGATCGCCTCATTGAGCTGATCGCCTCATTGAGCTGATCGCCTCATTGAGCTGATCGCCTCATTGAGCTGATCGCCTCATTGAGCTGATCGCCTCATTGAGCTGATCGCCTCATTGAGCTGATCGCCTCATTTAGCTGATCGCCTCATTGAGCTGATCGCCTCATTGAGATGATCGCCTCATGCAGCTGATCGCCTCATTGAGCTGATCGCCTCATTGAGCTGATCGCCTCATTGAGCTGATCGCCTCATTGAGCTGATCGCCTCATTTAGCTGATCGCCTCATTGAGCTGATCGCCTCATTGAGATGATCGCCTCATGCAGCTGATCGCCTCATTGAGCTGATCGCCTCATTGAGCTGATCGCCTAATTGAGCTGATCGCCTCATTGAGCTGATCGCCTCATTGAGCTGATCGCTTCATGCAGCTGATCGCTTCATTGAGATGATCGCCTCATTGAACTGATCGCCTCGCGGAGCTGATCGCCTCATTGAGCTGATCGCCTCATTGAGCTGATCACCTCATTAAGCTGATCGCCTCTTTGAGCTGATCATCTCTTTGAGCTGATTACCTCATTAAGCTGATCGCCTCATTGAGCTGATCGCCTCATTGAGCTGATCGCCTCATTAAGCTGATCGCCTCATTGAGCTGATCGCCTCTTTGAGCTGATCGCCTCATTGAGCTGTTCACCTCTTTGAGCTGATCGCCTCATTGAGCTGATCACCTCTTTGAGCTGATCGCCTCATTGAGCTGATCACCTCTTTGAGCTGATCGCCTCATTGAGCTGATCGCCTCATTGAGCTGATCACCTCTTTGAGCTGATCGCCTCATTGAGCTGATCGCCTCATTGAGATGATCGCCTCATTGAGCTGATTGCCTCATTGAGCTGATCGCCTCATTGAGCTGATCGCCTCATTGAGCTGATCGCCTCATTGAGCTGATCGCTTCATTGAGCTGTTCATGTAATACATTATTATTCACGAAATGAACATTACTGGCTTTATGAAAGTCGATTTCAGCTGGAAATCTGGGTCTTTTTAACACAGGCTTTCGACGAGTTGTTCAACAAAGGTCGTATCATGAACATCGCCTTCAAGGAGGCTCTGCGGGATGGTGGCTGGGACTGCTTCATCTTCCACGACATCGACATGGTTCCTCAGCACGACCACAACCTCTACCAGTGTGACTCACAGCCCAGGCACCTCTCTCCTGCCCTGGATGAGATGAGATACACGTGAGTAACATACACAGAGGGCAACCTCTACCAGTGTGACTCACAGCCCAGGCACCTCCCCCCCCCCTCCCCCGCCCTGGATGAAATGAGATACACGTGAGTAACACACACAGAGGACAACCTCTACCAGTGTGACTCACAGCCCTGACACCTCCCCCCCCACTCCCCCGCCCTGGATGAAATGAGATACACGTGAGTAACATACACAGAGGAATACCTCTACCAGTGTGACTCACAGCCCTGACACCTCCCCCCCCCCCCCCCCCGCCCTGGATGATATGAGATATGTTATGACTTATGGCTTAATATGGCTATTGTTTCAGGTTGATGTACAGTACGTTGGTGGGCGGTGTGCTGGCGCTGTCCAGGGACCAGGTACAGCGCGTCAACGGATACTCCAACCTGTACTGGGGGTGGGGGTCTGAAGACGACGACATGTCAATGAGGTGAGATGGAGCACCATGTGTGTCTTGTCTCAGGACGATCTCCCGCAGTGTGTGTATGGGGGGTGATTTCAATTGCAGAATGCGCCTCTGGCGTGTGTAGTGTCAAACTCCCGTGTGTGTCCTGCTTTCAGAATCCGGTCTGCGGGCTTCAGCATTACGAGACCTCCGAGCGCAATTGGTCGCTACAAGATGATCAGACACACCAAAAGGATTGGCGAGTTCACCAGGGACAGGTAACAGCTCTTAAAACACCGCTTTTAAACAGTTGGAGCTCTGTCATTATGGTTTATTTCTTCGTTGTAAATTATGGGAGATTACTTTACGTATCTGTACTGTAGTAATTCCTGGAACGTGCTTTCTACGTATCCGTACTGTAGTAATTCCTGGAACGTGCTTTCTACGTATCTGTAGTAATTCCTGGAAAGTATTTTCTACGTTTCTACAGTTTTTACCAGATACTGGTGTTACGTTTCTGTTATCATTACAGGAAAGAGGTTCAGTTTGCGGGATTCTCAAAACTCTGTCAACTGCTTTGTCTTGTCCGCCTCCAGAATCACGCTGTTTGCGGACTGGACGCGGTGGCCCCGGGACGGGATCAACTCCCTGGATGAGCTGGGTTACACCGTGCTGGCCATGACCAAGCAGCCCCTCTACACTAACATCACTGTGGACATCGGAGCCCGACCCGCCGTGTCCCCCAAGTCACTCCACCAGGAACTCAACGCCTGGGCCTTCTTCCTGCTCAACGTGTGATAACGTGACAGCGCGACCACGTGACAGCGCGACGATGTGACAGCGGGACCACGTGACAGCGGGACCACGTGACAGCGCGACGACGTGACAGCGGGTCTACGTGACAGCGGGTCCACGAGAAGCGGGACAACGTGACCGCGGAACCACGTGACCGCGAGACCACGTGACCGCGACTGCGTGACAGCCTGAGTGTACGTTGCAACTCGACGACGTGAAAGCCTGAGTGCACGGGACGGCCTGAGTTCACGTACACTCACGTGTACTCACAGTACTCAGAGTGGTGTGTACGCACTGTACACATAGTGATGTGTACTCACAGTGTACTCATAGTGGTGTGTACTCACATTGTACTCAGTGATGTGTACTCACTGTACTCAGAGTGGTGTGTACTCACTGTGTACTCACAGTGTATTCAGAGTGGTGTGTACTCACAGTGTGTACTCACATGTATTTCAAACATATGGTCTTATGTTTCTTTATTTTTGCTATTGCGGTTGTTTGTATCTGTAATGTGTGTCGGTTTAGCGGCCATTTACGCGAAGGCGGCAGACCGCGGAATGTGTTCATCGCAGGGTCTGGCGTGGCTTGCCGGCTTGTATCTCCTGTGTACACCAGCAATACACCCGTCTCACCAGATACATCAAGAAGCAAATACTCAGATACTTTACTTTAGTATACATCACCTGATCTCTATTCTCGCCCTCACAATGCTATAGTGACTGAGTCGTTCCCGAGAAGTGAGTTAAGGCTATTTTGAGGAAGGAAACGCAATTTTTCAGTCGATATATATTTAAAAAGGACTTCTATCTGTAAAGTGGAGTTATATCTGTAACGTGTATCTTTTTGTGTTTATTACATTTGCGCTCCTCAGCTCAAACTTAGTGGCATTGCCCATTCTGTGTATGACTCATTTGTATCTTGTCCGGAAAATAAAGTCTTTCGTTTCTTCATGTGGATAATTCATCCCTTGTGCTAAAAGTGGCGATTCGAAATGCTGTGTAGCTGCTTCTTGTGCAATCTTGGTTTCATTTGTAGGGGGCGTGGTTCGCGACCCGCTGTGGCCATGTCTGTGTCGTCGCAGGATAAAGATCCTATGTCCTTGTTCGCAAAGAGTAGGGGGTTACCCACGGGGACATGGCTCCACTCTCCTTTCCTTCTCCCATTGACGCGATATGACCAGAATTGGTTAAAGCGTCCAGAATATACAACCAAAATCAATTGTAGGGGGCCTCGTGTGTTTAGTGGGTAACGCACTAGACCGCTGATCAATGGTCCTGGGGGCCTCCCTGGTGTAGTGGATAGCGCACTAGACTGCAGATAAATAGTTCCTAGAGGCCTCCCTGGTGTAGTGGTTAGCGCACTAGACCACAGATCAATAGGTCCTGGGGGCCTCCCTGGTGTAGTGGTTAGCGCATTAGACCGCAAATCAATAGGTCCTGGGGGCCTCCCTGGTGTAGTGGTTAGCGCACTAGACCGCAGATCAATAGGTCCTGGGGGCCTCCCTGGTGTAGTGGTTAGCGCATTAGACCGCAAATCAATAGGTCCTGGGGGCCTCCCTGGTGTAGTGGGGGGGGGGCCTCCCTGGTGTAGTGGTTAGCGCACTAGACCGCAGATCAATAGGTCCTGGGTTCGAATCCGGGCTCGGGCACCTAATCTGGGGCATGTTTCATTCCTTCATCCTTCATCGTCTCGGCAGGTTCCTTGGCCCAATTTAGCCTGTATGTGCACAAAAGTGGCCTAAAACACCAACATTCCATTCCCTGGTGTAGTGGTTAGCGCACTAGACCACAGATCAATAGGTCTTGGGAACCTCCCTGGTGTAGTGGTTAGCGCATTAGACCGCAAATCAATAGGTCCTGGGGGCCTTCCTGGTGTAGTGGTTAGCGCACTAGACCGCAGATCAATCGGTCCTGGGGGCCTCCCTGGTGTAGTGGTTAGCACACTAGACCGCAGATCAATAGGTCCTGGGGGCCTCCCTGGTGTAGTGGTTAGCGTACTAGACCGCAGATCAATAGGTCGTGGGGGCCTCCCTGGTGTAGTGGTTAGCGTACTAGACCGCAGATCAATAGGTCCTGGGGGCCTCTCTGGTGTAGTGGTTAGCGCACTAGACCGCAGATCAATAGGTCTTGGGGGCCTCCCTGGTGTACTGGTTAGCGCACTAGACCGCAAATTAATCGGTCCTGGTCTTGGGGCAGTGTGGGACTGGAATGGCTGTCATAGGGGCGATGGTTGGAATAAAGCCTGTCGGTAAGCCGGCGTTGTGCTGTATTCCTTCCTTCCCAAGTGTTTGCTCACAGTGTGGCACGAGACTTCAGCAACCACCCCCGCCCCACCTCACCCCACCCCTCAATCCCTCCTCACAGAATCCGTTTCGTTGAGTTACAGCCTGTCACAGTCATAATGCAATCATCCAAGATTTCTGCGTAACTTGCCAACTAGTCTAAAACCTGGTCAGTAACTGGTGGGAACAGTATGTTATGTAAGGAGAAGGGTTGGAGAGGGGATCCTTTTAGAACGCGAAAGCAGAACAACTATGATTAGAATACAAGGTGATGGTTGTATTGTGGGTTTCCCGGCTGAACTGTAAAGGTGGTGTTAAAAGAGATGGTAAGGAAGTGTGAAGGTAGTGGTGAGGAAAGTTCTAACAAACTGTGAAGGTGGTGGTAAGGAACTATGAAGATGGTGGTAATTATAACCATATGTATGTGGTGGTAAGGAAGGTTTTAACAAGCTGTACATGTGGTGGTAAGGGAGGTGGTGGTAAGGAACTATAAAGTTGGTGGTAAGGAAGGCGATAATTAACTGTGGGTGGGGGACTGTAAATGTGGTGTTCAGGAACTGTAAAGGTGGTGGTAAGGAAGGCTTTAACAAGCTGTACATGAGGTACAGGTGGTGGCAAGGAACTGGAAAGGTGGTGGTAAGGAAGGCTGTAACAAGCTGTACATGTGGTACAGGTGGTGGTAAGGAAGGCGGTAAAGAACTGTGGGTCAGGGACTGTGAATGTGGTGGTAAGGAATGTGATAAGGAACTATACAGGTGGTAGTAAGGAAGGTGGTGGTAAGTAGGGTTCTAACAATATGCACGTGGTGGTAAGGAAGGGGATGAAGACTGTTGAAGTGTCAGTCTGTTTACCGCCACCCCAGGCCCATGGAAGAGTTTTTCGTTGTGTTAGTAAAACGCGAAATTTCGTGTTGTTCAATTATTTATTTTCTTGACGTTGAACGGGGAGTTTGCGTGACCGGACGATATAACTTGACGCACGGCTGACATTTCGTGTTTGGCCAGTGGACGTCGCAAGACAGAAACATACGGCAAGCTATACCTTGCAAGCATGCTACCTGGTCTCTCTTTGCTGCTTGGTTTGCATAATGTCTAATGCAACTATTATATGGCTGGAATACGAAATGTCGCTTAATTTGTTAACGGCACTGTTTTGTAGTTTTTCGTTCATATGAGCATTTAAATTCTTGATGCATATCAATTCAAGTAGATATATCGTGTTTTCAGACATTAGTGTATTCAGCAGATACAAACTATAGTGTATTCATCAGATACAGACTAGTGTATTCAGCAGTTAGACATTAGTGTATTCAGCAGTTAGACATTAGTGTATTCAGCAGTTAGCCATTAGTGTATTCAGCAGATAGACATTAGTGTAATCAGCAGATAGACATTAGTAAATTCAGCAGTTTAAACATTAGTTTATTCAGCAGTTAGACTTTAGTGTATTCAGCAGTTATACATTAGTGTATTCAGCAGATAGACATTAGTGTATTCAGCAGAGGGCCATTAGTGTATTCAGTAGATAGACATTAGTGCATTCAGCAGATAGAAATTAGTGTATTCAGCAGATAGAGGTTAGTGTATTCAGCAGATAAACATTAGTGTATTCAGCAGATAGACGTTATTGTATTCAGCAGACAAACATTAGTGTATTCAGCAGATAGACGTTATTGTATTCAGCAGATAGAAATTAGTGTATTCAGCAGATAGAGGTTAGTGTATTCAGCAGATAAACATTAGTGTATTCAGCAGATATACGTTATTGTATTCAGCAGCTAGACATTAGTGTATTCACCAGATATACGTTATATTATTCAGCAGATAGACATTAGTGTATTTAGCAGTTATACATTAGTGTATTCAGCAGTTAGACTTTAGTGTATTTAGCAGTTATACATTAGTGTATTCAGCAGATAAACATTAGTGTATTCAGCAGAGGGCCATTAGTGTATTCAGCAGTTAGCCATTAGTGTAATCAGCAGATAGACATTAGTAAATTCACCAGTTAGACATTAGTGTATTCAGCAGTTAGACTTTAGTGTATTCACCAGATAGACGTTAGTGTATTCACCAGATAGACATTAGTGTACTCAGCAGATAGACATTAGTGTATTCACCAGATAGACATTAGTGTATTCAGCAGATAGACATTAGTGTATTCACCAGATAGACATTAGTGTATTCACCAGATAGACGTTACTGTATTCAGCAGTTAGACTTTAGTTTATTCACCAGATAGACATTAGTGTACTCAGCAGATAGACATTAGTGTACTCACCAGATAGACATTAGTGTATTCGATAGTTAAAGAGGCGGGTTTTCGGTAGTTAGACAGAGGTATCAATCAGTTGGACAGAACGATTGGTCTGAAGTATTTGGTGGACGCTGTGCTTGAGTCCGTTAAGTGATCCATGAGACTGCCAGAACCGGACCGGCGGTGTATGACACTCATACCTGTTATCATTGCTTGCTTCCATTGTCTCCACACCCTTCCACAGTGAATACCTCTGTATATCGGTCATAACATATTGGCAATTGTGCAATGTTTATTGTCTTCTCCATCACATGGTACCTACACCTTTGGCAAGGACCAGATCTGTTGAGGACTTACCCCGGCACGTGGCTCGGCGGGCGGACTGCAGAGCGGGGCGATGACCTGGCCAGGGACTGTAGTGATGAATAGGGTATAGAGGGGGGTGTCTACAGGGGGAAGGGAGGGGGTGCGGTCCGGTAGACTTAGCATGTGTGGGGGCGTGGGAGGGGGGGGGGTGCGGAGTCCGGCAGACTAAGCATGTGGGAGGTGTCAGGGAGGGCGGAGGGGGGGCGGTCCGGCAGACTTAGCTTGTGTAGAGGTGTGGGGGGAGGGGTGGGGGTGCGGTCCGGCAGACTTAGCTTGTGTAGAGGTGTGGGGGGAGGGGGGGGGGTGCGGTCCGGCAGACTTAGCTTGTGTAGAGGTGTGGGAGGAGGGTGGGGGGTGCGGTCCGGCAGACTTAGCATGCTCGTCTCGGCAGCAGCGGTTGTTGACCCCTCCCCGGGCGAACCAGGCGCATGTCTCCCAAGAGGTGGCGCTCTGGTAGGGGGGTCAGGTCGCCGGGTCGAGGATAATGATCCTCAGTGCAATCAGCAGATACAAGCACTTTAAGTGGCTCTCCTCCCACCTCCCCAATCTCTGCCTTACTGGCTCTCTTTCTCTCATTCTGTCTCTATCAGATCGCCCTTTTTTCTCTTTTTGTGGTCATATGTCTGGCCCCCTCGGTATTTCTATGGATCTTTTTTCCCGTTCTTTCCTCGGCAGCCATACTCCATTGACTTACCCCCAACTACAGTTTATTTGACCCTACCCCCCCCCCCCGCTGTCCCTGTAAGACGCTCGCCCCGTGTCATTAGCCCCAGACGATTCCGAACAAATGCAGGGGTCATTAAAGTGGGTTGTCCGCGGCCGGACTGCTGGGGGTGATTGCTCCCCGGGGTAATTACAGAAATGACAGGGTCAAAAGGGGGTAGAGGGTATTAACGGTGCGGGGTCAACCCTCCCCAGCCTCTCATTGATGGATGCTTCAACAACAACAAATGTCGCTCATCAATGTTCAAGGGGGTACACTGTACACACACCATGTGGGGTGAAGGGGTACACTGTACACACACCATGTGGGGTGAGGGGGTACACTGTACACATACCATATGGGGTGAGAGGGTACACTATACACATACCATGTGGGGTGAAGGAGTACATTGTATACACACCATGTGGGGTGAGAGGGTACACTGTGCACATACCATATGGGGTGAGAGGGTACACTGTACACACACCGTGTGGGGTGAGGGGGTACTCTGTACACACACCATGTGGGGTGAGGGGGTACCCTGTACACACACCATGTGGGGTGAGGGGGTACCCTGTACACACACCATGTGGGGTGAGGGGGTACACTATACACATACCATGTGGGGTGAGGGGGTACCCTGTACACACACCATGTGGGGTAAGGGGGTACACTGTACACACACCATGTGGGGTGAAAAGGTACACTGTACACACACCATGTGGGGGGAGAGGGTACACTGTACACACACCATGTAGGGTGAGAGTGTACATTGTACACACACCATGTGGGGTGAGGGGGTACACTGTACACACACCATGTGGGGTGAGGGGGTACCCTGTACACACACCATGTGGGGTGAGGGGGTACACTATACACATACCATGTGGGGTGAGGGGGTACCCTGTACACACACCATGTGGGGTGAGGGGATACACTGTATACACACCATGTGGGGTGAGGAGGTACACTGTACACACACCATGTGGGGTGAGGAGGTACACTGTACACACACCATGTGGGGTGAGAGGGTACACTGTACACACACCATGTGGGGTGAGAGGGTACTCTGTACACACACCATGTGGCGTGAGGGGGTACACTGTACACACACCATGTGGGGTGAGGGGGTACATTGTACACACACCATGTGGGGTGAGGGGGTACACTGTACACGCACCATGTAGGGTGAGGGGGTACAGTGTACACACGCCATGTGGGGTGAGAGGGTACACTGTACACACACCATGTGGGGTGAAGGAGTACATTGTATACACACCATGTGGGGTGAGGGGGTACCCTGTACACACACCATGTGGGGGGAGAGGGTACACTGTACACACACCATGTGGGGTGAGGGGGTACACTGTACACACCATGTGGGGTGAGGGGGTACACTGTACACACACCATGTGGGGTGAGGGGGTACACTGTACACACACCATGTGGGGTGAGGGGGTACCCTGTACACACACCATGTGGGGTGAGGGGGTACCCTGTACACACACCATGTGGGGTGAGGGGGTACACTATACACTTACCATGTGGGGTGAGGGGGTACACTGTACACACACCATGTGGGGTGAAGGGGTACACTGTACACACACCATGTGGGGTGAGGGGGTACACTGTACACACACCATGTGGGGTGAGGGGGTACAGTGTACACACGCCATGTGGGGTGAGAGGGTACACTGTACACACACCATGTGGGGTGAGGGGGTACACTGTATACACACCATGTGGGGTGAGGGGGTACATTGTACAGACACCATGTGGGGTGAGGGGGTACACTGTACACACACCATGTGGGATGAGGGGGTACACTGTACACATACCATGTGGGGGGAGAGGGTACACTGTACACACACCATGTGGGGTGAAGGGGTACACTGTACACACACCATGTGGGGTGAGGGGGTACACTGTACACACACCATGTGGGGTGAAGGGGTACACTGTACACACACCATGTGGGGTGAGGGGGTACACTGTACACACACCATGTGGGGGGAGAGGGTACACTGTACACACACCATGTGGGGTGAGGGGGTACACTGTACACACACCATGTGGGGTGAGGGGGTACACTGTACACACACCATGTGGGGTGAGCGGGTACACTATACACATACCATGTGGGGTGAAGGAGTACATTGTATACACACCATGTGGGGTGAGAGGGTACACTGTGCACATACCATATGGGGTGAGAGGGTACACTGTACACACACCATGTGGGGTGAGGGTGTACATTGTACACACATCATGTGAGGTGAGAGGGTACACTGTACACACACCATGTGGGGTGAGAGGGTACTCTGTACACACACCATGTGGGGTGAGGGGGTACACTGTACACACACCATGTGGGGTGAGAGGGTACTCTGTACACACACCATGTGGGGTGAATAGGTACACTGTACACACACCATGTAGGGTGAGAGGGTACTCTGTACACACACCATGTGGGGTGAATAGGTACACTGTACACACACCATGTAGGGTGAGAGGGTACACTGTACACAAACCATGTGGGATGAGGGGGGTACACTGTACACACACCATGTGGGGTGAGAGGGTACTCTGTACACACACCATGTGGGGTGAGGGTGTACATTGTACACACATCATGTGAGGTGAGAGTGTACATTGTACACACACCATGTGGGGTGAGGGGGTACACTGTACACGCACCATGTAGGGTGAGAGGGTACTCTGTACACACACCATGTGGGGTGAGGGGGGTACACTGTACACACACCATGTGGGGTGAGAGGGTACTCTGTACACACACCATGTGGGGTGAGGGTGTACATTGTACACACATCATGTGAGGTGAGAGTGTACAGTGTACACACGCCATGTGGGGTGACGGGGTACACTGTACACGCGCTATGTGGGGTGAGAGGGTACAGTGTACACAGGCCATGTGGGGTGAGAGGGTACACTGTACACACACCATGTGGGGTGAGGGGATACACTGTACACACACCATGTGGGGTGAGAGGGTACTCTGTACACACACCATGTTGGGTGAGGGGGTACACTGTACACACATCATGTGGGGTGAGAGGGTACACTGTATACACACCATGTGGGGTGAGGGGGTACTCTGTACACACACCATGTGGGGTGAGGGGGTACACTGTACACACACTATGTGAGGTGAGAGTGTAGATTGTACACACATCATGTGAGGTGAGAGTGTACATTGTACACACACCATGTGGCGTGAGGGGTACACTGTACACGCACCATGTAGGGTGAGAGGGTACACTGTACACAAACCATTTGGGATGAGGGGGGTACACTGTACACACACCATGTGGGGTGAGAGGGTACTCTGTACACACGCCATGTGGGTTGAGGGTGTACATTGTACACACATCATGTGAGGTGAGAGTGTACATTGTACACACACCTTGTGGGGATGAGGGGGTACACTGTACACGTTGCGACCAAATCCCCTATTTTCGTATGTGCATACGTTTTATATGTAAGTTTGTATGATTGTAGCCATTTTTTCTCGATACTGGCGACGTCTCGTGTCTGCATCCATCGAGATTTTACTACTTGTTGACGGGTCAAGGTCAAAGGTCAATGTCATTATCCAGAAGAAAAACGTTCGGTTGTCTGCAATTTCTTGAATATTTGTCTCAGCGACTCGAGACTTGCATCAATATGTTCTACTAACACCTGTATGTAACGGAGTGTTATTTAATTTACTAAATACAACAAACATAAATTATATATATACTTAATATTAAACTTTCTACATAATTTTTAATCAGGGGCCCTACTCCCGGTTTTCTGGCTGTCGATCGTGTATTGGCAAAGCGCGCCGGATCGATCTCAACTTTGACAGACTAACTTTTCTATAAATGTCCAGAATTTAATCGACTATATACGCGTCTTATATTTGGCCAGATCTACCGCCGTGCCGGTCTAGATAGGCATGGTAAAAACGTCGTAAAAAAAGAAAAAAAAATCTGCAGCATGTCGCTTCCGGTTCCGGTTCCTATGCCAGTGAAAGGTGCCCCCGCCAACATGGTGCGTCTCCCTGTCCTAACTTGGGGTACCATTCCAACTTGGCATGACCCTTTCGGGTGCCTACCCTCCCGTAACTTAAGGTTCCATACCCAACTTGGGGTGTGCCCCCTCCCCTAACTCAGGATGTCTCCCCTCCTCTAACTTTAACGCCCCAACTTGGTTTGTGGACCACCCATCGCGCACGTGCCGGCCTACGACCCCCCTGCCAGGTCGCTCTACAGAGGTAGGGGCTGATCTAGGAATTGGAAAAGGGTGAAGGTCAATGATAACGTTCGATTGGGAACGGGGGGGGGGTTAAACCGCCCACCCCTTGGGGGTGGTCCTTGGTGACATGTATTAATGAAATTTCAGATTTGATGGAGATGAAATAATCCATTATTGGTCGTGGTGGAAGAAACAATTTTGCCTTCCTAACCCCTACCAAAACTCGTCGACAATCAATTGAATTGCGAATATCGGACCATGTATTGCAAAGTATTGCGTAGAAACTTTAATATTAATGATATGTTATCTATGTTTGTTCTATTTTGTAGATTAAATCACTCTCTATCACTCACACTAGAAATATGGGTATTTAGGTCACAATCCGTAGTGCGTGTCTCAACTGCCTCGCCTCCCTGTCATTTCCTTTATGTAAACATACGTTGCTTCTTGCTGGGGTTAAGAGGGCTTAAGTCACCTAAGCTACCCCCTTGAAATATATGTCCCACTCGCTAGATTTTAGTATATTTTGAAAATGCCACTCCTAGACACCTTACTATTGCAATTTATTTTAGGTATATCCCTAGGCTGCCCGAACTATTGTTAAAGGTCGCTATCTATGATAATAAGGAATGAAAAACAACCTCATTTTACGTACAAGGTTACGCTCAGATCACCCAAAAAAGCTTCCGATGAGCAGTTCCATGTACGTTATACCCAAAACAAGAAAGAAATGGCGATTGCACGTCTAAATTTCGTTTCCATGGCAACGGAAAATGAGACCAATGCTAGATCTGTGACAGTCAGACAAGGGAGGCGCACGACCTCTGGTACATCCTGAGACAAGGGGACATACGGGCCACCCCCCCCCCTCCGGGTGACACTCCACCCCCGGTCACACCAACCTCGGTCACCCCACCCCCGGTCACACCCCACTCACGGTCACACCCCTCCATCAATCACAACCCACCCCCGGTCACACCCCACCCCGGGTCACACCCCACCCCCGGTCCCAGCCCACCCCCGGTCACACCCCAACCCCGATCACATCCCACTCCCGCTCACTCCCAAATCACCGTCATACCCCACCCCCGATCACACCCCACCCCCGGTCATACCCCACCATCGGTCACACCAACCCCGGTCACACCCCACTCCCGGCCACACCCCACCCCCGATCACTCCCCGCCCCCCTCTCTCACCCTCCCCGATCCGCCCACTCACACCTCACCTGCCCGCAGATCCCCCAAATGGCCTGATTAGGCCCTCGATGTCCTTGCGCATAGTTCCGGTCGCTGTGGTGACCCTGGCACGGGATCCGATGGCTGGTTTTGCAGGGACGCCGATCGCTCGCCTCACAACACTTGGCGACTCTAATCCACTTGATGGGCAGGGCGGGCAGGGGACACGTTCCCATTAGTAACGACAGACGGCACGGGCTCTCTCAGGGACACAAAGCCCGCACGCTTCCTGTCCCCTCGCTGCACGAATGTCCTCCTGTTCCTACGGCTTTTTATCTGTTTTGTCTGTCTCTGTTTTGTGGTCGGGGCCAGCACGTGGTAGGGACACTTGTTACTGCGTCACCGCCAGATAAAACTGGGTACTCTCCAGGCACCACAAAGCACAAATTACGTCTAGTGGACTTCCCTTGTTTATGACTTCTATAAGCTGCGATGCTGCTTCCAATGAGCTTCAGATTATAGTTATTATTATCAAATTATGTGACCATGCAATGGTATTTCTCTTCCACATCCGCTGCCCCTTTTAGACCCCCCCACCCCCCCTCCGCACTCCCTTCCAGCTACCTCCCCCCAACTATCTCTGCTTCGCCTGGCGAACTTTCGCAACGATGTTTGTGTTATTTCATAACCCGCGATGGGCCCTGCTGCATGGACCGGGACCTACTGACGACGTGCCCGTGAGGTAGCAGGCGACAGGCATCCTTCCTTCTACACCGGTATAACCTCATTTCATAACACTGTCGAAAAAATCAACCCGAGTAACGTATAATTGGCTGTATAATATAGCGGTTATTTTATAGCTTGTGATTTCTTGGTGTATTAACAACGGCGAAGAAAACAGTGGCACTTTTGGGAAGGTGCCTAACAGCCATATTATTTGGTGCTGGTCTTAAGGCAATGAAGTGTGACACGGTCTCTTGTTTGAAGTGTCTTTATTCTTTAACATTGGGCAGTCAAGTACATTCGGGGCTATGATGTCGCCTGACTTCCTGGTGTCCATGGGAATCTTTCCAAATTGTCCAAATGCTTGAAAGAAAGCAGCGACAAATTATTTGGTGATAGATGGTTGGGTGGCTGCTGTTTGCAATATTCTGTCAAAGGAATATATATATATTATATGATTCGAACTGGCCAAAAGTTGCATTCGCTATGAATTTGGAAGGCAAAATACTTTACCTCACCTATCAAAGATCTGAGGACCACCCCTCTGGGTGACCCCGCATGACCCCGCGTGACTCCGCGTTATCTCGCGTGACCCCGCGTGACCCCGCATGGCCCCCAACAAGAGCAGGACATTCGCCCCCGCCCCCGCCCCTCCACTGGAGAGCGTTAATCGGCGGACACGATGAAACCGAGGAAGGTCGTCTGTCTCCCGGAATCACTGTAGCTGGTTTGATTTGCCTGCAGCGTGATCCGGAGCGACGTCCCGGCGTCCAGGTGGAGCAGAATGCCCCTGGAGAGGGTGTCCTGGTACCGGTTGTAGGGAGTCTCCCGGTAGATGTTGGTCGGGAACTGGTCCAGCGGGTCGATGACCAGGGCCAGGTTGAGGCCGTAGGCCGTACCCTCGTAGCCGTACATCGCTGACGTCATCCGGATGAAGTACACGCCGGAAGTGACGATGGTGACGCGGTCCGTGGCCGTGTTGTACACGTTGTTCAGGTTGGTGAGGACGATCTGGAAGTCGAGGGGGTCGAGCGGGATGGTGCTGCCAGCCGTCTGGATCACGTTGCTCTGGACGCACCAGGCGTCCTGGGTCGGCACCTTGGAGTCGTACTGGAAGCCGGAGAATGCCGTCATGGTGCCGTCGCTGTTGGCGGCCAGGCCGTCCTGTAGGACCACCTGCACGGTCTCGCCCTGTAGAAGCGGGACCAGGATGGCGGTGCTGATGATGTCCTTGCCGTTGTGGGTGCTGCTGGCTCGCCACAGCTCCCCCTGGTTTCCCGTCGCCGAGGCGATGAACTGGACCCGGACACTGCGGTTAGCGCTCAGCCCGATGTTGGTGGTCAGGTAGTACGTGCCGGCCACGGGCGCCGTGAAGCGGCTGTTCGAGGCAGTGTACGCACTCCCTACGTTCACCAGCACGTCGTCGAAAGGGATTGCCGCAAAGGCGGTGGAGAAATCTCCTTCGTAGGCGGCGCTGAAGGCGACCACCGTGTTCATGTACTCCTCAAGGGCAAAGCCGGCCAGCGACACCTGGCGGAAGTTGTCGGAGTAGACTCCGCTGTTGACGGCGTTGCTGGTGTCCATGACGCTACCGACGTCCAGCGGCGTGATGAAATCCCTGGAGAGTGTGTCGATGGTGTGGACGGTGCTGCTGCGGATGAGGCTGGTGAGGGCGTTGGTGGCCGAGGTCTTTATGTTGACCTGGGTCCCTGCCAGCGCCCCGCCGCTCATGTGGAAGAAGTAGGTCCCGGTGACCGGGGCCACGTAGGAGTCGTTAGAAGCCACCCAGCTGCCGCCCCCATTGTACACGATCGAGTCGTAGGGCAGTCCCGCCACCGGGGCGCTCCAGCTGGTCGTCCTGGCAACGCAGAAGGCGGAAGTGCGCGCTGCAAAGGCGAAAGAAACCGACACGTTTGTAAAGTGACAGCGAAAAAAAATGTTCTGTGACAACCATGTTATACACAACCTCGTCACGTGACAACTGCGTATTGTGACAACCGCGTCATGTGACAACCTCGTCATGTGACAACCTCGTCATGTGACAACTGCGTCATGTGACAACCTCGTCAGGTAACAACTACGTCATGTGACAACCTCGTCACGTGACAACCGCGTCATGTGACAACCGCGTCATGTGACAAGCTCGTCATGTGACAACCGCGTCAGGTGACAACTGCGTCATGTGACAACCTCGTCATGTAACAACTGCGTCATGTGACAACCTCGTCAGGTAACAACTACGTCATGTGACAACCTCGTCACGTGACAACCGCGTCATGTGACAACCGCGTCATGTGACAACCTCGTCATGTGACAACCTCGTCAGGTGACAACTGCGTCATGTGACAACCTCGTCATGTGACAACCGCGTCATTTGACAACTGCGTCATGTGACAACCGCGTCATGTGACAGCCGCATCATGTTACAACCTCGTCATGTGGCAACTGCATCATGTGACAACCTCCTCAGGTGACAACCTCGTCATGTGACAACCTCGTCACGTGACAAACGCGTCATGTGACAACCGCGTCATGTGACAACCTCGTCATGTGGCAACTGCATCATGTGACAACCTCCTCAGGTGACAACCTCGTCATGTGACAACCTCGTCACGTGACAAACGCGTCATGTGACAACCGCGTCATGTGACAACCTCGTCATGTGACAACCGCGTCAGGTGACAACCGCGTCAGGTGACAACTGCGTCATGTGACAACCTCGTCATGTGACAACCGCGTCATTTGACAACTGCGTCATGTGCCAACCGCGTCATGTGACAGCCGCGTCATGTTACAACCTCGTCATGTGGCAACTGCATCATGTTACAACCTCGTCAGGTGACAACTGCGTCATGTGACAACCTCGTCAGGTGACAACTGCGTCATGTGACAACCTCGTCATGTGACCACCGCGTCATGTGACAAATTCGTCAGGTGACAACTGCGTCATGTGACAACCTCGTCAGGTGACAACTGCGTCATGTGACAACCTCGTCAGGTGACAACTGCGTCATGTGACAACCTCGTCATGTGACAACCGCGTCATGTGACAACCGCGCCATGTGACAGCTGCGTCATGTTACAACCTGTCGCGTGACGGTCACGCGGCAAGCCCGTGACAAACGCGACGCATGTGACAATTACGATAACAATATGGTCAGCTGAGCGAGGGGTCAGGTGACAACTGCGTCATATGATAAAGGCGTCATGTGTCAACCGCGTCATGCGTCAACCGCTTATTATGACAACCGCGCCATGTGACAAATTTGCAGCAAAAGTTAGTAGAGTAATCGACTACCTGACAGTGGCGCTGTCGTGGGCTCTGGCGTTGGCGTTGTTGTTGGTGGTGGCGGTGGCGCTGTGGTGGGCTCTGGCGGTGGCGCTGTCGTGGGTGGTGGCGGTGGCGCTGTCGTGGGTAGTGGCGGCGGCGCTGTCGTGGGTAGTGGCGGTGGCGCTGTGGTGGGCTCTGGCGGTGGCGTTGTAGTTCGTGGTGGTGGCGGTGGCGCTGTGGTGGGCTCTGGCGGTGGCGTTGTGGTTGGTGGTGGTGGCGGTGGCGCTGTGGTGGGCTCTGGCGGTGGCGTTGTGGTTGGTGGTGGTGGCGGTGGCGCTGTCGTGGGCTCTGGCGGTGACGTTGTGGTTGGTGGTGGTGGCGGTGGCGCTGTGGTGGGCTCTGGCGGTGGCGTTGTGGTTGGTGGTGGTGGCGGTGGCGCTGTGGTGGGCTCTGGCGGTGGCGTTGTGGTTGGTGGTGGTGGCGGTGGCGCTGTGGTGGGCGGTGGCGCAGGCGTGGATGTCGTGCTAACTGCATCCCGCCAGTAATTATGATCAATTATGGACGTAGCAGAGGTAATAACAATATGGAAGGGACAATGGTGATAACAATATGGAAGGAACAATGGTGATAACAATATAGAAGGAAGACTGGTGTTAACAATATGGAAGGAAGACGGGTGATAACAATATGGAAGGAACAATGGTGATAACAATATGGAAGGAACAATGGTGATAACAATATGGAAGGAACAATGGTGATAACAATATGGAAGGAAGACTGGTGATAACAATATGGAAGGAACAATGGTGATAACAATATGGAAGGGACAATAGTGATAATAATATGGAAGGAAGACTGGTGATAACAATATGGAAGGAAGACTGGTGATAACAATATGGAAGGAACAATGGTGATAACAATACGGAAGGGACAATGGTGATAACAATATGGAAGGAACAATGGTAATAACAATATGGAAGGAACAATGGTGATAACAATATGGAAGGAACAATGGTGATAACAATATGGAAGGAACAATTGTGATAACAATATGTGAGGAACAATGGTGATAACAATATGGAAGGAACAATGGTGATAACAATATGGAAGGAACAATGGTGATAACAATATGGAAGGAACAATGGTGATAACAATATGGAAGGAACAATGGTGATAACAATATGTGAGGGACAATGGTGATAACAATAGGGAAGGAACAATGGTGATAACAATATGGAAGGGACAATGGTGATAACAATATGGAAGGAACAATGGTGATAACAATATGGAAGGAACAATGGTGATAACAATATGGAAGGAACAATGGTGATAACAATATGGAAGGAACAATGGTAATAACAATATGGAAGGAACAATGGTGATAACAATATGTGAGGGACAATGGTGATAACAATATGGAAGGAACAATGGTGATAACAATATGGAAGGAACAATGGTGATAACAATATGGAAGGAACAATGGTAATAACAATATGGAAGGAACAATGGTGATAACAATATGGAAGGGACAATGGTGATAACAATATGGAAGGAACAATGGTAATAACAATATGGAAGGAACAATGGTGATAACAATATGGAAGGAACAATGGTGATAACAATATGGAAGGAACAATGGTGATAACAATATGGAAGGAACAATGGTAATAACAATATGGAAGGAACAATGGTGATAACAATATGTGAGGGACAATGGTGATAACAATATGGAAGGAACAATGGTGATAACAATATGGAAGGAACAATGGTGATAACAATATGGAAGGAACAATGGTAATAACAATATGGAAGGAACAATGGTGATAACAATATGGAAGGAACAATGGTGATAACAATATGGAAGGAACAATGGTAATAACAATATGGAAGGGACAATGGTGATAACAATATGGAAGGAACAATGGTGATAATGATATATGAGGAACAATGGTGATAATGATATATGAGGAACAATGGTGATAACAATATGGAAGGAACAATGGTAATAACAATATGGAAGAAACAATGGTGATAACAATATGTGAGGGACAATGGTGATAACAATATGGAAGGGACAATGGTGATAACAATATGGAAGGGACAATGGTGATAATGATATATGAGGAACAATGGTGATAACAATATGGAAGGGACAATGGTGATAACAATATGGAAGGGACAATGGTGATAGCAATATGTGAGGAACAATGGTGATAACAATATGGAAGGAACAATGGTGATAACAATATGGAAGGAACAATTGTGATAACAATATGGAAGGAACAATTGTGATAACAATATGGAAGGAACAATTGTGATAACAATATGGGAGGAACAATGGTGATAACAATATCATAGGAACAATGGTGATAACAATATGGAAGGAACAATGGTGATAACAATATCATAGGAACAATGATGATAACAATATGGAAGGAACAATGGTGATAACAATATGTGAGGGACAATGGTGATAACAATATCATAGGAACAATGGTGATAACAATATGGAAGGAACAATGGTGATAACAATATGGAAGGAACAATTGTGATAATGATATGGGAGGAACAACGGTGATAACAATATCATAGGAACAATGGTGATAACAATATGGAAGGAACAATGGTGATAACAATATCATAGGAACAATGATGATAATAATAAGAGATGAACAAGTCAAATTTATCAATGCAGATATTTCCGCTCTGACAATCACGTGAGTTGACACGCACGGGTTGATACAGGTACTGACTACTGGTGTTACCTAACCACCGGTATGACAGCTTGTCTTGTAATTCCTTCTTTGTAATGCGCATTAAACTGCCGGCTAGCATTTTAGATTGATCAATTTGGTTTAAATGTACCCAGATACGCTTTATCCGCATGACTCTGTGAGATTTAAGAATATCTTGGCCTACACATGCGCAGTCCATCCATCCGCAATAGGCCTACTAACGTCTACGGTGTTTCTTTTAACTTTACGTGGTTTATCGTCCAACACGAATTTTGCAATATCGTCATTTACCATTTGAACGAAACGTATATTCTTCTGGGACGAATACAATGGCCATGACGCACGATAGAAGTGGCAAGGCTAACCTTACGGGCTCTGATCTTCCCTTGTACCAGGGCAATATCATGGCCACACAGCAATGCAAACACACCGGCATATATTTCGTCTTATATACAGATATATGGTAGCACGTTGGTCTTCTCCAAGTAGGCCTTCAAATTCGAGGGGTTTAATTACCTAGTGCCAGCAAAAGGGACACGGACTTCAGTATACAGCTTTGTCTAGTGTTTGTCATGGCTTGTTGATTGTGTATGATTCTAATTTACCATAGAAGTGACAGGCCTGTAACATTCTATTCATCAGTGTGTGGACCGGTTTTGTGTAAGGAGCTGACCAGAGACCATATATCAAGAAACTCATTACATCGAAACCAGCTTTTATCATTTTGGAAAGCAACTCATTTGCGCTGCAGTTCACCCAAAGAGTTACTTCTGCTACGCTACCAGCTCACCCAATGAGTTACTTCTGAACAGTTAGCTGATCTGATTATCTGAACAACTAAAGGGTTAACTCTGATTCCATGAACACCTAAAGGGTTAACTCTATGATTACCTATACAACTAAAGGGTTAACTCTATGATTACCTATACAACTAAAGGGTTAACTCTATGATTACCTATACAACTAAAGGGTTAACTCTGATTATACGAACACCTAAAGGGTTAATTCTATGATTACCTGAACGCCTAAAGGGTTAAGTCTATGATTACCTGAACAACTAAAGGGTTAACACAGATTCCATGAACACCTTAAGGGTTAAGCCTATGACTACCTGAACACCTACAGGGGTAACCCTTCATGATTAAGTGAACACCTAAAGGGTTGAATCTATGATTACCTGAACACCAAAAGGGTTGACACCATGAATACCTGAACAACTAAAGGGTTAACACCATGATTACCGGAACACCTACAGGTTCACTCTACGATTACCTGAACACCTAAACGGTTAACTCTATGATTCCTTAACCAACTAAAGGGTTAACACCATAATTACCTGAACACCTAAAGGGTTACCACCATAATTACCTGAACATCTAAAGGGTTAACATCATAATTACATGAACACCTAAAGGGTTAACACCATAATTACATGAACACCTAAAGGGTTAACACCATAATTAACTGAACACCTAAAGGGTTAACACCATAATTACCTGAACATCTAATGGGTTAACATCATAATTACCTGAACACTAAAGAGTTAACACCATAATTACCTGAACATCTAAAGGGTTAACACCATAATTACATGAACATCTAAAGGGTTAACATCATAATTACATGAAGACCTAAAGGGTTAACACCATAATTACATGAACACCTAAAGGGTTAACACCATAATTACCTGAACACCTAAAGGGTGCACATCATAATTACCTGAACACCTAAAGGGTTAACACCATAATTACCTGAACACCTAAAGGGTTAACACCATAATTACCTGAACATCTAATGGGTTCACATCATAATTACCTGAACACCTAAAAGGTTAACACCATAATTACCTGAACACCTAAAGGGTTAACACCATAATTACCTGAACATCTAATGGGTTCACATCATAATTACCTGAACACCTAAAAGGTTAACACCATAATTACCTGAACACCTAAAGGGTTAACACCATAATTACCTGAACATCTAATGGGTTCACATCATAATTACCTGAACACCTAAAGGGTTAACACCATAATTACCTGAACACCTAAAGGGTTAACACCATAATTACCTGAACACCTAAAGGGTTAACACCATAATTACCTGAACACCTAAAGGGTTAACACCATAATTACCTGAACACCCCACTTCGTCGGGCGGTCGACAGGTTTGTGTACTGGGATCGAAGTCGAGGCCAGGATCGCAGGTTTCTAGCCGCTTGTTACAATCCAGACATTGCCAGTAGAGGGAACAGTTTCCCGGGACGGCAAAGCTGCCGTCCACGCAGGTTTGGTCCGGGTTGGTGGGACACGAGAACTCATTCTGTGCCTGGCACAAACCTAAGGAAAGAGCGGTAACAGAATACAGCAAGGATCCGATAATAAACGACATCACAAAAACATCTTAGAATACAGCAAGGATACGAAATTAAAAGACATCACAAGAACATCTCAGAATACAGCAAGGATACGAAATTAAAAGACATCACAATAAAATATCAGAATACAGCAAGGATCCGAGAATAAAAGACATTACAATAAAAAATCAGATTAAAGTAAGGATCCGAGAATAAACGAACATCTCAGAATGCAGCAACGATCCAAGAATAAAAGACATCACAATAAAATATCAGAATACAACAATGAACAGAGAATAAAGACCTCACAATAAAATATCAGAATACAACAATGAACAGAGAATAAAGACCTCACAATAAAATATCAGAATACAACAATGAACAGAGAATAAAGACCTCACAATAAAATATCAGAATACAACAATGAACAGAGAATAAAGACCTCACAATAAAATATCAGAATACAGCAACGATCCGAATAATGACATGCTGCCTCAACGTGATCTTCTACGCTTAACGTACTCAACGTGCTGTTCTACGCTTAACGTACTCAACGTGATCTTCTACGCTTAACGTACTCAACGTGATCTTCTACGCTTAACGTACTCAACGTGATCTTCTACGCTTAACGTACTCAACGTGATCTTCTACGCTTAACGTACTCAACGTGATCTTCTACGCGTAACGTACTCAACGTGATCTTCTACGCTTAACGTACTCAACGTGATCTTCTACGCTTAACGTACTCAACGTGATCTTCTACGCTTAACGTACTCAACGTGATCTTCTACGCTTAACGTACTCAACGTGATCTTCTACGCTTAACGTACTCAACGTGATCTTCTACGCTTAACGTACTCAACGTGATCTTCTACGCTTAACGTACTCAACGTGATCTTCTACGCTTAACGTACTCAACGTGATCTTCTACGCTTAACGTACTCAACCTGATCTTCTACGCTTAACGTACTCAACGTGATCTTCTACGCTTAACGTACTCAACGTGATCTTCTACGCTTAACGTACTCAACGTGATCTTCTACGCGTAACGTACTCAACGTGATCTTCTACGCTTAACGTACTCAACGTGATCTTCTACGCTTAACGTACTCAACGTGATCTTCTACGCTTAACGTACTCAACGTGATCTTCTACGCTTAACGTACTCAACGTGATCTTCTACGCTTAACGTACTCAACGTGATCTTCTACGCTTAACGTACTCAACGTGATCTTCTACGCTTAACGTACTCAACGTGATCTTCTACGCGTAACGTACTCAACGTGATCTTCTACGCTTAACGTACTCAACGTGATCTTCTACGCTTAACGTACTCAACGTGATCTTCTACGCTTAACGTACTCACCGTGATCTTCTACGCTTAACGTACTCAACCTGATCTTCTACGCTTAACGTACTCAACGTGATCTTCTACGCGTAACGTACTCAACGTGATCTTCTACGCTTAACGTACTCAACGTGATCTTCTACGCGTAACGTACTCAACGTGATCTTCTACGCTTAACGTACTCAACGTGATCTTCTACGCTTAACGTACTCAACGTGATCTTCTACGCTTAACGTACTCAACGTGATCTTCTACGCTTAACGTACTCACCGTGATCTTCTACGCTTAACGTACTCAACCTGATCTTCTACGCTTAACGTACTCAACGTGATCTTCTACGCGTAACGTACTCAACGTGATCTTCTACGCTTAACGTACTCACCGTGATCTTCTACGCTTAACGTACTCAACGTGATCTTCTACGCTTAACGTACTCAACCTGATCTTCTACGCTTAACGTACTCAACGTGATCTTCTACGCTTAACGTACTCAACCTGATCTTCTACGCTTAACGTACTCAACGTGATCTTCTACGCTTAACGTACTCAACGTGATCTTCTACGCTTAACGTACTCAACCTGATCTTCTACGCTTAACGTACTCAACGTGATCTTCTACGCTTAACGTACTCAACCTGATCTTCTACGCTTAACGTACTCAACGTGATCTTCTACGCTTAACGTACTCAACGTGATCTTCTACGCTTAACGTACTCAACGTGTTCTTCTACGCTTAACGTACTCAACGTGATCTTCTACGCTTAACGTACTCAACGTGATCTTCTACGCTTAACGTACTCAACGTGATCTTCTACGCTTAACGTACTCAACGTGATCTTCTACGCGTAACGTACTCAACGTGATCTTCTACGCTTAACGTACTCAACGTGATCTTCTACGCGTAACGTACTCAACGTGATCTTCTACGCTTAACGTACTCAACGTGATCTTCTACGCGTAACGTACTCAACGTGATCTTCTACGCTTAACGTACTCAACGTGATCTTCTACGCTTAACGTACTCAACGTGATCTTCTACGCTTAACGTACTCAACGTGATCTTCTACGCTTAACGTACTCAACGTGATCTTCTACGCGTAACGTACTCAACGTGATCTTCTACGCTTAACGTACTCAACGTGATCTTCTACGCGTAACGTACTCAACGTGATCTTCTACGCTTAACGTACTCAACGTGATCTTCTACGCGTAACGTACTCAACGTGATCTTCTACGCTTAACGTACTCAACCTGATCTTCTACGCTTAACGTACTCAACGTGATCTTCTACGCCTAACGTACTCAACGTGATCTTCTACGCTTAACGTACTCACCGTGATCTTCTACGCTTAACGTACTCAACGTGCTGTTCTACGCGTAACGTACTCAACGTGATCGTCTACGCCTAACGTACTCAACCTGATCTTCTACGCTTAACGTACTCAACGTGATCTTCTACGCCTAACGTACTCAACGTGATCTTCTACGCTTGCTTAACGTACTCACCGTGATCTTCTACGCTTAACGTACTCAACGTGATCTTCTACGCGTAACGTACTCAACGTGATCTTCTACGCTTAACGTACTCACCGTGATCTTCTACGCCTAACGTACTCAACGTGATCTTCTACGCTTAACGTACTCACCGTGATCTTCTACGCTTAACGTACTCAACGTGCTGTTCTACGCGTAACGTACTCAACGTGATCTTCTACGCTTAACGTACTCAACGTGATCTTCTACGCTTAACGTACTCAACGTGATCTTCTACGCTTAACGTACTCAACGCGCTATTCTACGCTTATCGTACTGAACGTGCTGTTTCACGCTTAACGTACTCACCGTGATCTTCTACGCTTAACGTGCTCAACGTGTTCTTCTACGCTTAACGTACTCAACGTGATCTTCTACGCCTAACGTACTCAACGTGATCTTCTACGCTTAACGTGCTCAACGTGTTGTTATACGCTTAACGTACTCAACGTGCTGTTCTACGCGTAACGCACTCAACGTGATCTTCTACGCTTAACGTACTCAACGTGATCTTCTACGCTTAACGTACTCAACGTGATCCTCTACGCTTAACGTACTCAACGTGCTGTTCTACGCGTAACGTACTCAACGTGATCTTCTACGCTTAACGTACTCAACGTGCTGTTCTACGCGTAACGCACTCAACGTGATCTTCTACGCTTAACGTACTCAACGTGATCTTCTACGCTTAACGTACTCAACGTGATCTTCTACGCTTAACGTACTCAACGTGCTGTTCTACGCTTAACGTACTCAACGTGCTGTTCTACGCGTAATGTACTCAACGTGATCTTCTACGCTTAACGTACTCAACGTGCTGTTCTACGCGTAAAGCACTCACCGTGATCTTCTACGCTTAACGTACTCAACGTGATCTTCTACGCTTAACGTACTCAACGTGATCTTCTACGCTTAACGTACTCAACGTGCTGTTCTACGCGTAACGTACTCAACGTGATCTTCTACGCCTAACGTACTCAACGTGATCTTGTATGCTTAACGTACTCAACGTGATCTTATACGCGTAACGTACTCAACGTGATCTTCTACGCCTAACGTACTCAACCTGATCTTCTACGCTTAACGTACTCAACGTGATCTTCTACGCCTAACGTACTCAACGTGATCTTCTACGCTTAACGTACTCACCGTGATCTTCTACGCTTAACGTACTCAACGTGCTGTTCTACGCGTAACGTACTCAACGTGATCTTCTACGCTTAACGTACTCAACGTGATCTTCTACGCTTAACGTACTCAACGTGATCTTCTACGCATAACGTACTCAACGCGCTCTTCTACGCTTATCGTACTGAACGTGCTGTTTCACGCTTAACGTACTCACCGTGATCTTCTACGCTTAACGTGCTCAACGTGTTCTTCTACGCTTAACGTACTCAACGTGATCTTCTACGCCTAACGTACTCAACGTGATCTTCTACGCTTAACGTGCTCAACGTGTTGTTATACGCTTAACGTGCTCAACGTGTTCTTCTACGCTTAACGTACTCAACGTGATCTTCTACGCTTAACGTACTCAACGTGATCTTCTACGCTTAACGTACTCAACGTGCTGTTCTACGCGTAACGTACTCAACGTGATCTTCTACGCTTAACGTACTCAACGTGATCTTCTACGCCTAACGTACTCAACGTGATCTTCTACGCTTAACGTACTCAACGTGATCTTCTACGCGTAACGTACTCAACGTGATCTTCTACGCTTAACGTACTCAACGTGATCTTCTACGCTTAACGTACTCAACGTGATCTTCTACGCGTAACGTACTCAACGTGATCTTCTACGCTTAACGTACTCAACGTGATCTTCTACGCTTAACGTACTCAACGTGCTGTTCTACGCTTAACGTACTCAACGTGATCTTCTACGCTTAACGTACTCAACGTGATCTTCTACGCTTAACGTACTCAACGTGATCTTCTACGCGCAACGTACTCAACGTGATCTTCTACGCTTAACGTACTCAACGTGATCTTCTACGCTTAACGTACTCAACGTGATCTTCTACGCTTAACGTACTCAACGTGATCTTCTACGCGTAACGTACTCAACGTGATCTTCTACGCTTAACGTACTCAACGTGATCTTCTACGCTTAACGTACTCAACGTGCTGTTCTACGCTTAACGTACTCACCGAGAGCCAGTACGGTGAGTAGACCCCCGAGAATAACGCGTGCTGATGACATCTCGCGTGGGTATCGACACGCTGGAGTGAGAGGCACGGCAGGAACAGGGCCTCCCCCTGCTGGTCCTTCAAGAGCACGGGGATCCACCGCTCAAGGCTCTGGTCATGGCATACCGTATGTTCTCCCGAATGAGCCACCCACTCTCACTGAATCTGCCGACTGCTTGCTGACTTCTTAATCCATGCCGCCACCTAGTGACACACCTCGTCATCACATTCACTACCATCATAATCATAATAGAATAGAATCATCATCATCATCATCATCATCATCATCATCATTACCCCTTCATCACCACTGTCATCACTCTTTAAGTTATGGCATTGAGCATTAACGGAATAGTATGCTATTTATTGCAAGGGGGGGGGGGGCGAGGGATTCTTCGTGAACTGGGAATGGGGAAAATTATTCTTCGTGCACTGGGAATGGGGAAAATTATTATTCGTGCACTGGGAATGGGGAAAATTATTCTTCGTGCACTGGGAATGGGGAAAATTATTCTTCGTGCACTGACAATGGGCAAGATATTTCTTCGTGCACGTAACGTAACGTAAATCATTATTAACCATTGTACATATGCCCACCATATTTCACCCGGATGGCATTGTCGGCTAATAGCGCGCAAGTGCTAATGTTTTACCCGTTGAGTAACTAACTGTGAATAAGGAATCGCCAATTTGTATCATGCCATCCGCCCTTTCTTTCTACGCGGGGGGTTTTTCTTCCATTCACCGTGACCTGGTAATAAATAAATTTACTTTTCGGGATCTGAGAACACGACCCCCTTGGCTCCCCCCCCCCCTGCAAATAATGATAAGCTGACATATTACGAATCATTGATGAACACGACATGCATTGGGGTATATACGGTAGGCAGTAGCTGCATATAACAGAGACAATGATAGCCATAGCGATGATAACTGGTCCTCAGACCTGGCCGAGGGACTTCAATGTACGTGACCCCGCCTTCAAGACAAACAGGTTAAGTGCGTCAATACACAAGTTCATGGTTACCACCATAGATTGTATATTATTAATCTGTGTTGGCATTAATTTTATCGCCACCTCATGCAGTTTCTTCCTAACGCACATCAACTCGTACAAAAGATATTTCTTCTGGTACAATCCTGCATAGACCCCCCACCATCTCCGACGTGATGCGCCAATCTCTCCCCCAATGAAGTACAGTATGTCTGTAGTATTGGGGTGTGCTCTGATCACTTGTAATCTAGCAAGCTCACTAGTAATCCCTGGGGGGGGGGGGCGGTGGGGGTGGGGGGGGGGGGGTGCGTGGATGCCCC